>KQ999839.1:194471-338299 GCA_001598015.1 Dorcoceras hygrometricum | reverse complement strand
AAACCTGGCGGACGCCGCATGTAACTGCAGCGGTGTAGTATTTTTTTTTCTTCTTTTAAACAAATATTATTTTATTTATATATATTAAGATTAAATTAAAAATAATATTTGTTTTAAAAAATAAATAAATATTTAGAGTATGTTTCACGCTAATTCATCCATATTGGTTTTCTTGAAGAAATACAATTCAAATTATTTCAATTGCTTGAATAATTTGATGAAATCAAAATATCGTTGTCGTAATAAACAAGCAGCTTCTGTATTTTGAGTCGCATATAAAATTGGTTTAATTATACCTATAATACTAATAATGTAATATGGATTAATATTTTTTGGTATTGTAATGATTATTTGTAAATTTTCACGAAGCATATGAACGTGATATGAAATGGCTTTTTTATGTAAATTTAAATAAATTTTAAAAAATATCCAAAACTGACGCGTGCGCTGCAATTTAAAAAAATGTAGCGGACGCTGCAGTTTTTTTAAATTTATTTAAATTATAGCGTGCGCTGCAGTCAACAGCGGACGCTACATTTAAATTGCAGCGCACGCGGCATTTTTGGATTTTTTTTAAATTTATATAAAAAAAAGCCCTTTTGTATCACGTTCATATGCTTTGTGGAAACTTACAAATAACCATTACAATATAAAAAAATATTAATCCATATTACTTTATTAGTATTATAGGTATAATTAAACCAATTTTATATGCGACTCAAAATACAGAAGCTGCTTGTTTATTACGACAACGATATTTTGATTTCATCAAATTATTCAAGCAATTGAAATAATTTGAATTGTATTTCTTCAAGAAAACCAATATGGATGAATTAGCGTGAAACATACTCTAAATATTTATTTATTTTTTAAAACAAATATTATTTTTAATTTAATCTTAATAGATATAAATAAAATAATATTTGTTTAAAAGAAGAAAAAAAATACTACACCGCTACAGTTACATGCGGCGTCCGCCAGGTTTGCTTTTTTGCAGTTTAGTTTTTTTTTTTTTTTTTTTTTTTTTTTAAATTAAAAATAAAAAAAATTAAAAAAAATTAAAAAAAACTGCAGCGTCCGCTCTTCACAAGAGCGGACGCTGCTAACTAATTTTTTTTTTTTAAAATTGCAGCGTCCGCTTTCTTTAAAAGCGGACGCTGATTTTTTTTTGTTTTTTTTTTTTACCGTCCGCTTCTAGTAAAAGCGGACCATCACTTTTTTCATCCAACGTCCGCGCTTTTCAATAGCGTTTTACGGTAGTTTTACAAACCCTTTCCAAGTACATTATTTTTAAAAATGATTTGTTTTTTTGCGTTATTTTTAAAAAAAGCCCGGGTCCTTGGATCCTGTTTCCAGATATAAAATTTGCTTTGACTTCAGCTGATAGCAGTTGAACGGAAACAAATTCAAATATAAGTTGCTAGTATATTTTAAACCAGTAGTTTTCTAATTATTAGTTATATATAAGTTTCGGAAATAACCATAGTGTATATTATCTAAGAGGAGTGTTATTTATACTCCAAAATTTGTAAATTACCCTCCACTTTATATTTTTCTTCCAATATTTGACAAAAATTACCCCTGAATTGCCTTTCCTTTACATATAAACTTTTGATTTGATAACATAATCTATCATTTACACAGTTGCTATTTAATTTCATATATTAACAAAAAAAATTCATGTATATGTAATTATAATGCAAAAAGGCATAGTAAAGTAATCGATTGTTTTTTCTTTGAAATCTAATATTTAATTCGAACTTAAAACATGGTTATTTAATGGTACATTATCTACACTATCAATACACTGTCCTAATCCAGAATAGTTTATTTTACATAGGATCTAAGGTACTTTTTATTATATGAATTCATTTCATATCATCGTCATTGAATATTTCTTTAAAAATCAATATAATCTCATATAAAAAAATTATTGTTGGTTTAAGCATACATGATTGATAGTAGAACTGAGACTGGTAATATCTGGAAAGCTTTGTGTGTCAAGCCGTTGCCGTTAGGTCTGCTTGATCTGGTTGACTAGGTGGACGGTGTAAGAATGATGCAACGAGTAATACTATCTCTGCTGAGAATAGGACCGACGATTGGGAAATGATAATATTGATCTATAAGGAAATTAGACACGCACCTTCATGACCTAATGATCCTAACAGCCCGACCATAACGAACATTATAAATGCATTTTAAGCTGACACATTATAACGTATACCTTGACTAACAAGTATAATATTTGCTTTAATGGTTACATTTGATCATAATAAATACTTTTTATGAAAATTATTTAGTTTCTTCAACATTACAAAATATAATGATTTAAAGAAAAGTAATATGTTTTTTTAAAAATTAATAATTGATATTACGAGATAACAATTGCGAAGGATTTGGTATTTTATAAATGCAAACATTATAAACAGTAATAGTTAGTTTAATGGTAAACTTTTTGAAAAGTTACAAGTGTCGGTCGGGAGTTTGTTTGCCTTGTATGTCCGAGCGATTATCCAAATAATTCAAATTTTTGTTTGGAACATAACTTCAAAACTTGATACGATATTGAAAGAGTAATATTTTATAATAAACAAAGTCTGATTGGAAAATAAAGAAGAAAATAACGAAATTGAAATATAGGATAACAATTTCGTACACACCTCTTAAATAACCAACTTCAAATGTCAAGATTGTATTCCATTAAACCTGAGTGAAAAATCTTCAGAAACAATTCAATCGGATGAGGGCTGATTTATTTATTTATTTATTTTTCACATCAAAGTAGATGCATTACATAACATCGGGCAAATAATTCAATACACAGAAGAGGGAGACGATCCTCTCAAACAAAGGTTGGTGTAATTCCATGAACTGTGCCATATTCCTTGGACAAAAAAAGCATAGTAATCAAATTCTGAAAAGAATCAGCCCGTCATATTAGAAGCCTTGGGTAAAAAAGATTCCAATAGGTGTTCTTGGACTTCCCAAATATACAATCCAATTTCTATTTTTAGTAGCTTATTTTTTCTTTCTTTCTACTAGTATACCATTAAAAAATAAATATTGGAAAACATCTCTATATTTGGGACGAAAAGGAATGGATTATCAATTACAATTGTTCTATATTCGAAAGGAGGTGAAAAATAGAGAGAATTAAATGACATAGGCGTTGTTAAGAAATGGGGATGGGATCAGAAACCTTTATAATTGAAACCAAAAACCCGAACTCCATGAAACATGAATTCAAAGATTCTAAGTTCTAACATTAGAACTTAAGGAGAGTGCATAAGTAAAGGTAAAGGAAACCTAGGAATCAGCAATGGTAACTTCAACCTCTACACCAGGCTCAATAGTGATGGAAGTTATCTGCTTAACGACATCGGGGGAGCTGAAAAGGTCAATCACACGCTTGTGAACTCGGAGCTCAAACCGATCCCATGTATTAGTACCTAAGGCACAAAATAAACACAAGGATTTGAGAACTATATACCAGAGCCAAAAATATTGTGTCACCAGATTAGTAGAGAGAATAAAGACACATTTGTTCTAATCAGGAACAATAATGTCAACTAGATCAACCCCTTAATCTATGTCTAAATCTTTCTATTTGTCTTCCTTTAGGAAATGTAAGGAAAGCTTGAGTCTGCCAGGCAACTAAATCGTAATATCAAGGAAAGTTCGGGTTATTGGTTAAGGACATACAACTTTTACTGACATTCATCCACTTGTATAAGAAATCGTCTACTCTGTACTGTTTTGAAGACAATTCAAAATGTTCAAATTTTAATAGCCGGAAGTTGTCTAACCAAACAGAAAGAGGAACAAGAGGCAAGAATCAAACATTCGGTCAGAAGGTCACGTATTCAACAGTTCAGACCTTGCACCTAGCGAGATAATATTTAGAAACAAAAAAAGAGGGCAATATATCAAAGTGATCACTCCACCTAAAGTGATGATCTATGTCTCGGCTACATCACAAATATTATAATTTGAAAAATGGGATGCATAAAGCACACAAAAGTTACTTGCTCTTTCATCCACTTGTATAAGAAAGCGTCTACTCTTTACTATTTTAGACATGAATATCCTAATTATCTCACCATAAGCTCGTTCAAATCATTTACAATTCTATCGAAGTACAAGAATTACTAATTGACAATGCCTACAACAGCATTCACACCTTAAGCTAAACCATATATACATAAAAAAACTTGTATAAACTTTAAAAACGAACACGCAGCTAAAAAAATTTCATTGCTTGATTAATCATACCTTCACCGCATGGTGACTTCCTAGTGGTGATATTAAGAACCTTAGTAGGAAATCTCACAGGTCCCTTCACCCTTAGCTTTTTGCCTTTGCACCACGTACCAAGTCAGCACATACTGTCAACGATGCTCAAGTTAACATAGACTGGATAGAAACTGAATGATCAAATAAGGACAAAGCATGATTAACTATCCATCTTCTTATGCATAATTCTCACCAAGGATGGTGGGAAGATATCTAAATGGGAGCTTAGTTTATTTAAGGCAGAGAACTTGCACTTTTGGCATAATTCGTCAATTTAATTCGTTGGGATGCCCCTGATTTTCATAAGCAATTACAATAGATTTAGAACCTCGTCTAAGCAAGAACAGAGCAAAATCTCAGCTAAACCAACTCTTATTTTCATGTTGCAAACACGACATACATATAGATGATTTAAAAATACAAAATTGTTTGTCAAACAAATAGGAAATGACAACCACCTATATAGAGCGCGGATATTTAAAATAAAAATATGAACTTCGAAATGCAAACCATTTCATTTTCGTCTGATTAACAGAATAAGAAGCAATACTTTAGAAGTCCCTTCAAGGCTAAGGTAGTGTACCTTTCTCGAGGTTTTTAACGTTCTTCGAAGACAGAGTGATACGGATCTTATGAATTTGCTCCAGAGGCTCTTCCAGCCCTGGCTTCGTCGGCTTCATTGCTGCATACGCCATAATTTCCCTCAGCTACTGGTCTGCTTCCAGTGATCTTTAACTTTTCAAACAAAAATCAGAATATATAATGTCAGTACAACCAAAACTATAATTACCAATCGGTGTAGTTGATGTTACAATGCTACCTGAAGCGGAGATAGCCGGAGAATGTGAAATTTGAGAGATTTTACGAGTTCCCGGCAGATGCAAGCAAAGCTCAGCCGAGAAAGATCACAGTGGTCACGAAAATGAAAACCCTAAGATTGATTCTGTAATATTAAACAGGCCCACCTACAAATGGACTTCGCAGCCCAGAATCATCAATCCTCTTTTTAAAATTGTTATTTTACTATTAATCTAATTACTGATAGTTAAAAAAGTCAAAAGTTATAATCGATTTGATAGTTTCTTTAAATTCCTAAATATAATAAAAATACAATTCATGCGTCAATAATAGTTCATTAATGTCTAGTACACTTTTTTTTTTTTTAAACGTTAACTCGTTAATTGGCTAATCCCTGTGTAGGTTAGAGGTCTCTTGGCACATACAGTTGGTAAACTCGAGGGATATGCACGAGTAGGCAGGGGTTTCGAGGGAGACCCGATATAACGGGACTAATTCCCGAGAGTATACCCCGATAATATTTCATTGGAGAATATGCTCCACACGAGAATCGAATCCGTGAAGTCGGGGAACGTTATTCCCGACATTATCCCAAGTCTTACCAACTCGTCTGTGTCGTTAGGACATTAATGTCAAATACACTGATTGTATAGCGATATGTATTTAATAAAGATTAAGATTATCCAATTAATCTTAGTAAAAACTATAAACTGATCAGCCACTTCTTTTACTTAATTTTAAAACGCATGACCCTCTTTCCACTACAAATTTATCCACTAAAATTTCATTAGGCTTAGGCTTTTCCCTTATCTGGGTAGATTTTAATTTTGGTACAAATGGTTCTCATTTTTATGCGACGACCTGAATCAATCTATCATATATCCAACCGCGAGCATGCCCAAAATACAATTATTATTGTTTTAAAATTGGTAAAACATACTTCGCTCTCATAAATATTATAAATATAAATATTATTATAGAATACTGTTATTTACACTTAGAAGAAATTTAAATAAACTCAACTCTATCTTTATTCTACTATAGTTAACAAATCGCCCATATAATGACCCGACTTAATATATAAAATTATGTTTGAGTTTTTGCAAATTATATCTTTACATTATTAATACTGATCGTAAATAAATCGCACTGTTACTTTTATGTATACTTCATTCAAACAATCAAAGAATACTAAATAATAAATAAGTTTAAAATCCGTTGTCTCAAGTTATCTATCCAAACATGATTGTAATTATTTATTGTGGAACCTTAGGGCTATAAATTTTAGCTTATGAGAGCAAATTCAAGTGTAATCCAGAGTTGGTGAAAATAATTAGTTAAATAGCATCATAATATTTAATGCACATTTTATCAAGAAAAGAATCATTTTATGAGAAAATTATGTAAAGATATAGTTTTGATGACTTTAATGAAACACTAGAGACGTGTACTGAAAGGGGCTACGAATCTAAGTTAGCCCACAAATTTAATCCCCACTTAATCTATTCTATTATTAAGAAAACTTATAAAGGCCACACTGCAATCTGTTGGGAGTTTTCCGATCATAAATGCCTACACATGATATTCCTAACACAAATAATAAGAGAAAGCTTGCTGGAGACGTTATAGCGTGGATCAACTATAGTACTATAGTACACTGTACACCCTCACTAAAGATCTATCCATTTGGGTTCGTTCTTGATCTCAAATTTAAAATGCTAAAGATCTATCCCTTTGGGTTCGTGCTTGATCTCACTAGTGCTAAGAGCATTTAACAATTAAAACCAAAACAAAAAGGTTTTTCAGGGACTCGAGGTCAAACCAGATGCTAATACAATGAGACTGCCAACACAAAAATATCAAGACAAAAAAAATGTCATCCATTTCAGTTAATATTATCATCAATCAAAAGACAGCTTTTGCCAAAAGAAGAAATTTGCCCCTCTAATCATTGACAGGTCGAGTGCCCATCCAAACTAGTGCCGAAGCCTATGCCACGAGGGTGCTCGCAGTGGTTGACTCGCTGCAATCGGAGAGTTTCGTAAATAAGTCGCTAAAAGATTACTAGTTAGAGAGAAATGCATAAGGATGAGGTCCTAACATAAAATACACGAATAGAAGGTGAAGTGTGGTTATAAAAAGAGAGGATTTGACGGTGTCCGGATGAATAAAGATTCTCACATGAAGGCCATGGCTAGGAATGGCAATGCAAAGACGAAAAAAGATCGAGCATTCATATGATTATGAACTGTAGAAACCTCACGCTCGCCAGCCATAGTAAATAACTGGTGCAGCTATGCAATGAACCCAAGACATACTTGTGCATTCTTTTCAAATAAGAACATAATGATGATACAATAGTTTTACTTAATCACATCCCAATGGTGCACCTTGCGGTTTGCAAAAATTGTTAGGGAAGGAAAAACATAGATTCAAATGCCATGCGAGAACAATATTTTTGGACATGCTAGCTACGCCACTGGCCTTCAAACTCTGAGAATCTTAAGAACTACCAATAGGTTCAAAGATATGTCAATAATAGCAATGCCAACGATTGCAATACTGTAGATGAAAAGTAGAAGAGAAGGGGATTACTATTTCCAAACAGGTGGGAGCTTCTTGGTCTTCTTGTAGTAGCGTGCCAGACGGTGAATCCTGCTCTCAACCAAAATCAACCTGAATTTGGAGTCCTTATCCTTTCTGTTCCTCTCCAGATGCTTCCTGATGGCCACTGCCTTTTTGATCAAGTGGTAAAGATCCTCCGGAATCTCCGGGGCAAGACCTAAAGGTATCACATTTTTCATTCCCCAATAAATATGCCATCGCCAACGAACTACGTTTTAATTTTCAAAAAGTTTCGCAATCAATAAGAACACAAAACATTAGTGTTACCATGGGCCTTGAGAATACGTAGAATCTTGCTACCGGTGACGCTTTTCACCTGAGCGATTCCATTGGAATCACGAAGAATCACACCGATCTGTGACGGCGTCATTCCTTTCTTCGCAAACTTGCAAATGTTGTCTTCCACCTTGAAAATTACAGAAACAAAAGAAACAAAAACTCCGTAAAATTATTAATTCAAAATAACACACAAAACATTTAGGAGTTTCAGTTGGATTAATTTACATCTTGAGAAGAGATTTTGAGCCAGCTTGGAGGAGTTCTCTTGTAAGGCAGGGCTGAAGCAGAAATACCCTTACTGAAATTAAACAAAACCGTAAAGCAAACACCAAATAGGATGCTAGCACGAAATTTTTAGAGTCAAAAGATAAAAACTGGTAATTTTATTGACAATGATCGTTGAAGGAGAGGTACCCGCGGCTGTGCATACGACCCATGATGGCAGTGGTGGTGGTGGCGCTGCCGCGTGTTCACCGATGCAATTTGAGTCTCTGAGAAGTACAGTGGAAGCGCACAAAAGCCCGGCTGCTGAGCTGCTCAATGTTGATCTCAGACTAGGGTTTTATTTGACATTCGAATTTTGATATCAAGTTTCTGGGCCAGCCCAATCAGTGTCTGGGCTCAAATTTATCTAATAACTAATAAGTAATAACATCCTTTTTTTTTTAACTTCAAATATATTATTAAATATTTATATAAAAATGAAAATATGACTCAGGCTCTGGGTTATATTAAACCGAATCGCTCATTTCGTTCGGTTCGGTTTAGTTTAGAAGTGTAATCCATTATATTCGGATTTATCCGGGAAAGCTTTTAGCCCAAACTAAAGACTAAATAACTAAGCAGAAATAAGTAGCCCCCAAATTTTGAATATGAAACGATTTCAGTAGTTATATTATCTACATGTATATTTAAAATTCCTGTTGAATATATTATACATGCATAGATATAAAATATTCAATTTCGTCAGAGTTAATTTGTCCCAAATATTCAATTTCTCCTATTATGGTGAAGAACCGGAACGGAGTATGTAAGTTCGAGGGCTATTTTGAATATATAAAAAAAAAAGGAGCGCTATTTTGAATATATAAAAAAAAAAGGAGCATTACTAACTCTATGTAAGATGCAAACGATGCTAAATTTAACAAGCCAATTGGTACAAAAATAATCGACTGGAGTTGATCCCAAAACACAAGACGTGGCAAAGATAAGTAGGAAATCAGGAAATCACAACATTCAGGTGCCTATTAAACATACACCATGACACATATTAACAACACCAAATGGAATTAACATCCTACCAAATGCTCAACTAAGCAATCAACCATGGTTCACCAAAGGACCCCTTAAAAACATCCAAACACTGCAAGTTTTATGAGTCAACAACATAAACTAAGGTATTGCTATTGGAATTGTGAAGGCACGTAAAAATGCACTTCAACAAGCCAAACGAAAAGGCAGGTTCTCTAAAAAGGACAAAACAGATTCCAAGTGAAAGAGTGGTTTGCAGCCAGCATTCGAGATAACCTGCAAGATGAAGCAAGAAAAATGCAACGGAATCAGAGACAAAAGCAATCATAAATAAATTAACAGCGACAAGCCTACAACTACATAGCATCAGCGGTTTATGGTGGAGATTGGGATACGAGAAGTTCGGATAAATAAAACTTCAAGGAGATTTACAGTTGCCGATTTCAAATTACACAATTGTCCACATAAATAATAGTCTTGCATCAGAACTCATGGTTAACAGAAAAGGTAGAAGTGAGTAAGAGAGTAAAATTCCATGGCCAAGCTAATAGCCAGCCTAAGACTCTCTTTTCCAAACTCTGTGAACCTCAAACTGAATTAGTATTTTGTGAGAAAGTCCTGCCTGGTTAATGGGTGCTGAAAATCACCATCCCTAGTTTTTTGTAATTGCCAAGTGGGTAAGAACACCGATTGATATGGTAGATGGTAGATATTTATTATCAACTCCTGCCTGGTTAGTGGGTGTTGAAAATCACCATCCCAAGATTTTCGTAATTTCCAAGTGGGTGAGAACAGCAATTGATATGGTAGCTGGTAGGTATTATCAACAACTTGTTAACTGGCCCTAAGATCACACTTGAAGGCATAATACTCGATCAGGCAAAACTTACATTCACAAGGATAGAGATTTACTTTTAAAACATAATTCATAGTTATTAAGGGTGCCAGACACACGAAGGTGCGCCAAGTGGTATTGGAGCCCAAGACACAGAGCACAATGCAAGGTTCATGACTTTCAAAGGTTAGGCCATACGTGGATAGAGAAGAATTCTTAATCAAATTCAGACATAATCAATTAATTAAGAGGTGACAATAACTGTGAATTATGCACCCAAATGTAAAACGTTAATCACAAAAATAGATAATCAGATTTATACTTCTCACTAATTTAGTCAATAACACCAAACTAATTAAAAAACTTAATAACATTTTAAACTAATATGTTTGAGTAAATGGAATAATAAAAAAATTTCAATGTGAAAAAGCAAGATAAAAATAATAATCACCAAGGTAGCTAGTTCTTGCATGATATTTAAACTTGAAAACACAATCAGGTAAATTCTTTTGTGATCCCCTGGACAAAAATGGTGTAAGAAGCCTTTTCTTCTCATATAGTTTTTTTGGTGACAGACTGTTGTTTCAACAGAAAATTATAAAAACAAGTTTCTCAAGCAACTAATCTTCCACAAGATATGTATTTCACACATTCTGACAAAGTGGAGCATTCAATGAACAAGCAAAATCGTATGTAGTAAGCACTACCCTAACTAAATCTAATAATTGGACAGTCCTATCCTACTAAATACCTTGGTAACTTATAATTTAATCGCAAATGATTTCTCTAACCCATTATAATCACATGTGAATTATGAAATGTAAATTCAACTTTCTCAATCTCACAGAAAATCATACGAATTGATAAAAATAAAACCAACCGAGACATTCTCTCATACCTAATGAAAAATGAATAAAATCTATAATTCGCGAATAAATATTAAACAGCGCGCCAAAAACTAGTAAAATTAGAAAGCATAACAATAATTTTCGAACCCAAAGACCAACATTTTGCCAAGTTCGTCCATACGTTCACCCGGTAAAACAACACAACTGAATAATGAGAACTCCACGATAACATAGAAAATAAATGAAAAAATGAAAAAAACCACCAATGCTGTAAAGCCGCAAACATAGGAAAAAGGTAACCTTTTCACTTAGCGACCATCCGGGCGATGAAGTCCTCGTACCGGATCTTGCCATCAGACCCAACGTCCACCTCACGGATCCATTCATCGAACTCAGCAGGCTCCAGCTTCTCCCCAATGTTGGTAAGGATATGCCTGAGATCCGAAACAACGACGTATCCAGTACCGTCCTTATCGAGCACTTTGAATGCGTCGCGAAGCTGGCGATCGAAAGGCTCAGGCTTCAAATGCTTGGACATAAGGTCGAGGAATCTAGGGAAATCGAACGGAGAATTGAGCTTCTCCTCCGCGATGATTGACTTAAGCTGTGCCTGAGTAGGGTTTCCGCCGAGAGATCGCATCAGGATCCCGAGCTCCGAGGGGGCGATTTTGCCATCTCCGTCGGTATCGAAGAGATTGAATGCTTCCTTCATTGCTGATGCCTGGTCGTCCTTCAGATCTTTCCCCATTTTCTGCGATGAGATGAGAATTTCAGTTCCTTTTGTGTGTTGCTGGTTCTTTTTTTTTTTTGGAAATGGCGATTTGAATTTGTGTCAGCTTTGGATTTTGTTCTCGAATGGAGGGGTTTGAATGTGAATATAGTAAAGTTCAAGGACTGGAATAAAATGATTTGTCTTTTGGGCTCAGGCTTAATCGTTGCCTGTTAAGTTTACCCAGTTACATTGGGCCTCTAACTAAAATATCTGTCGATATCATAGCTTAATTTGGACCTTTCTCCTTCAGCAGAACGAAGATGATAAGCATGGGACGGTGTAAATATTTATTTGAAACTTTAGATAAACGAGGGAAGCCAACCACGTATCAGCTAGAATGTGCATAGACATTGAATGTGGAAATTATACTACTATTGATATATAAGATAATCTAATACAATATTTCATCGTTGGAGCATTTATTCGAGTTTCTCTTCTATGCGTTAAATTAATATGGAATGGTGAATAAAATAAATATAAAGAATTCACAAGCATAGTCTAGAGCAACTCTTCGGGAAGAGACCACGTCTATCCAAAACCGCGTGAATTTTTTATTTATATGCAATAAAAGTCGGATTCCAAGATTGTCGAGGGGATGGGGAATGCGAATTGTATGTTGGTTGGGTGCGTGGATCAGGCCAGCATAGGCGTGGTGGAGAGATGGGGCCGCTTTGATCGTCTTGCTCAACCGGGACTCCAATTCTACAACCCCTTCGCCGGAGAATGTCTTGCCGGAGTCCTATCCACCAGGATTAACTCTCTTGATGTCAAAATCGAGACCAAAACTAAGGTACCTGATCTCGCTTCGTTCTAGACAGGTGGCGCGTGCGGGATTGTCTGAATCTTATGATCACAATTGCGAAGTCGGTGCAACCATGCTTGTTGCCCCCGTTCTTGTTTATCCTCTCTTGTCTTAATCTTGTATTTGGTTTTCATTTTTTATGTGCGTGAGCTTGAATTTTTCTGTGAAATGTTTTCAGACTTGTTGGAGTCTAATTCTACTTTCTTATTGAGGTATACTTTTTAGTGGACACTGGTTTGTTGTTCTCACAATAATTCTCCACTGGTTTCCATGCTCGACTGTTTTGTTAGGACCTAAACCTTCGACTTAAGTCTTCGTAGAATTACAACCGTGTCATTTCAGACAGGAATTTACTCGCATCACAATCGAGTTAGATCTCAAATTTAATGTATTGCAAATATGCAAGTCAATCTCATCAACCCCCAGCTTCATTGTAAAAAACTTACACCTTGAGTTTTCTTTGCCTAGCAATATGCATATTATGTTGTGTAACATGATATTTCCATAGCTGAATAGCTGGTGGCCGGGCCCTGAGTTTCTGGGGCCCTGAGTTTCCTTTGCTGTTTTTACGGTTCAAATTAAGCTGTGATTTCTTATATGACATTCTTTGACTGCTTAATTTTGCCAGCATATAGCTTGTTAAATGCAGTAGTTTCGCTGATGGTTGTGCTGTCAAAATCATGAATTTGAATAAAGTATACTCGTTCCTCTCTCAGAATATTATATTATACCATACTGCAGGACAATGTCTTTGTTCAACTGCACTGCACAATTCAGTACAGGGTAATCAAGGAAAATGCTGATGATGCTTTCTACGAGTTACAGAATCCTAGAGAACAGATTCAATCATATGTATTTGATGGTAATTTATGGACATTTAAGCAATTAATTTGTTGCTCAACATTTTCGTTTTTTCTTTTTTTGCGTAATTGTGTCACCTGAGTTTTTCATATGTTGTCTCTTTTCATCCGACTAGTGGTGCGAGCTCATGTTCCAAGAATGACTTTGGATGAGCTTTTTGAACAGAAAAGTGATGTTGCTCAAGCTGTTTTGGAGGAACTTGAGAAGGTATTTTTTTTTATAAAAAGAGGACAATAGGGTTGCAGCGGCATATTTAATTCTAGTTTGAATCACCAATTGTGGTCTTTTCGAGTTGCCTTATTTTTCATTTGGGATTTGAAGGAACTTTTCTATTTCAGTGTGTGTGTATACATGTACATATATACTCTTTAGCTTAATTTTTTACTTTTTTTTACTTTTGAGGGTGAATTTGAGACTTGGTCAACAAACCCGATAAATTGGATTTTGTTTCTACAAGCTATTCTTTTGTAAGATTCTCTATGAAAAAGAGAACAATTGGAATCTTTGGGCCAACTTCTGTTTCCACTTATATGTTCTTGCTTTTGTTTCATTTTCATTATTTTTACATGCGGGATTTGTAAACATGTGTGATTTGTGGTATTCGAGTGTTAGCTTTAATAAGATTATTGTGTCAGGTGATGGGAGCTTATGGATATAACATTGAGCATATATTGATGGTTGACATCATTCCTGATCCCTCAGTTCGCAAAGCGATGAACGAGATAAATGCAGGTTACTCTCACTTGCTATTGTTTCTTGTGATTTTGAACTTTTCAAAAAGAACGTCATCAACACAACTAGACTGTCCATTTGAGAGTGCACTGTTGCCAAGTGGTCGTTCACTGTTTTGTTGTACACAGTTCTCTTCTTGATGCTGCTTGTTCATCTGTTGGAAATTTTGGTGTGGCTTCTTGGTTTTGTAGCTGTCTTTGCAAATGAACTTAATGCTCTCGTACTCTGTCCAAGTCTTGATTGGTTATATTAAGAAATAAAGTTGATTGTCCTCTGCTTATGAAGGGGACATTTCATAGATTGTTAAGTGAGGTAAACACTTGGAATAGTACTGCATTGATATACGACGTGTAAGACCACTGATATTACTGACATGATATAGAATGTTGAATCATGATGCTTTCAGCAATTGATTTCCAAGTTTTAATTTTACTCTTGTTCACATTTTAATGGCTCGTGAGAAATAAGATGATTAATAGCTGGATTGCCTAAAGACATCCATTTCATCGCTGTACTAGCAATTTTGCTCTTCTTTTTTGTATGTGGCATCCATTAGCATGGAGCCGAACTTTTATGTGTACATAATACCTCAGATGAACTTGTACCTGTCTTTCTCTCCTTACTTTTCTCCGATCTCGAAATGGATGGTTTCTTTGTTTATTTTCGCCGCAACACGGGCATAAAATGTTTATTGTCCATGATAGCGCAAAGAATGCAACTTGCTAGTGTATACAAGGGGGAGGCAGAGAAGATTCTTCAAGTCAAGAAAGCAGAAGCGGAAGCCGAAGCAAAGTATCTCGGAGGAGTTGGTGTCGCTAGACAAAGACAGGCAATTACAGACGGTCTAAGAGAGAATATCTTGAATTTCTCCCACAAAGTTGAAGGCACATCGGCCAAAGAGGTAATGGATCTTATCATGATCACTCAATACTTCGACACAATCAAAGACCTCGGAAACAGTTCCAAAAACACAACGGTTTTCATCCCCCACGGTCCTGGTCATGTTCGTGATATTGGTGATCAGATACGTAACGGTCTGATGGAGGCAGCATCTGCGCAGGTGAATGTCGAATAATCTGACTAGTTTCGTGTTCCTTTATTTCTCGAAAGACACTCCCACGGATATGTCTTAAAGAATGGGGTATTAGAGCTTTTTTGAATAAACAGTGTAAGAATGTTGACAAAATGGTTGTTAATCTATGTTTAAAAGGTATTTACGTGCTATTTTACAGATTTTGTTGTGTAAATTTATCAACCAACTCTGATGTTTGGTGGCCTCGATCTAAGAGTTGGTTTTCGGATTCTAAGTGTCTGTATTACCATCAATGAATTTAATTGGTATATTGCATATAATGGTGGATTATAGTATAAATGTTCTTTCCCAATTTGCCATCAGTCTAGTTGAATGTAAACGCTCTTCGTAATAATACATTCATCCAAAATTTATCATTACGTGATTGAGTTAGCCTCACTTCATTTCTTTTATGAAATGCGGTAAACATCAAAATGCTTGAACATACATGCTGGTATCATGAAGTTACTTATCGAGGATATATGAAAGCCAAAATCAGCTTGTTCCCAATAACTGAATCAGGAGCGACAGACTAAGTTATAGTTACAACGAGGGTTTGTTTTTTATGTATCAAAAATTTGTTTGGGAGCCCTGCTTAGAAGATATGTGACAACAGCCAAGTTGGAGTTGAGCCATTCTTTGCACTGTAAGTCAGTCCTGTTCTACCTTCCTTGGATTTTGATCGAGTAATTTGGCACTTTTAAGCAATGTTCCAGGAAGCAAACATGCTTTCTTCCACGATCGGCAACAGAATACCTACGAGCGCACGTGGGCATCAGACAGTAGAATCAAGGTTTGAGGGGGAAAGAAAATCACAGATTTTCAGTTATGTAAGGAGCTCGCATAAACCGAAAGCTTTTAAGAAATTTTCCCTGCTTCCTTATTGAACTTAGGGCTGAAATGACTTCACAAAGAGGTTACCTGTCTGGCATTCCAGTGCAAAAACGGTAATTGAATATTATCAGCTTTGATAATCCCAAAATTTAACTCAAAACTTTTTAAAAGAAAGTGAGATGCAACGGGAAATCTTATAAAAACATACCCCTCCATTCTGACATGACTAAAAGCATTGCCTTTTGGCACCAATAATACAGATTCCACAATATCTTACACAAGAGGTTTACATCTTTCAACAACTCGCCCTATTCGTTTCATAACCACAGGAATGTCCTTTTTACTTAATGTTGTAAAACAGATTCTAAACCATCCGGGTTCAATACAATGGCAAGCAGATCCAGGAGTTACATTAATCTTTGCTACATTTAAAAGCTTATCCCAGAGATCAAGCTCCCCTTTCTCATTGTAAGGTCTAATCAATCTGCTCATATCTACCCAACAGAATAAACCTGCAGTGGGTTTTGAGCATTTGATACCAAGGTCTCTCAAACCTTCAACGAATAAATTATACATTTCAAGTATTCTCCTCCTATTTGCATGGGTGTACTCCCGAGTAAACCTTGTATCTGAAAGCATTGATACTAGGAGCTTCTGAGTTGGAGTTGAAATGGGAGAAAATCTAGCCAATTTCCTGGAAGCAGCCAGAACATTTTCGTTAAAGGAATATATAACCCCAATCCTGAAGCCTGGGATTGAGAAATCTTTGGACAATCCATATATAATGTGAACCCTATCTTTGTCAACATCTGTTGAGTCAACTATCTCAGCCATGCTTACAAACTCTTCATTTCCATAAGCTGAGCCTGCAAATATTTCATCTGATATGATGTGGATGTTCCTCTCTCTGGCAAAATCTATAAGATCATAGAGCATATCTCTTTTCAGCATATTCCCAACGGGATTTGAAGGGTTGGAAATGAGTAATCCACGGACTTTTTGACCTCTTTTTCTTGCCTGATTAAATGCCTGATCAAGAGCAGTGATGCTCAATGTGAAGTCATCACAGCTACGACAGTGAACAGGGATTAGCTCAACTCCTGTTCTCCATCTCATGTCCCTATCAAAACTTTAGAAAGAAAAAAGTAGTTTACTTCTTATGTCTTGAGCAGGAAGGAGAGGAAAATACAATAAAATGAAACAGGAACAAAAGACGAAACACATACGGAATAAAGCTATCCAATAAAATCAGAGCATAAAAGAAATTTATCGCGGTTAAAGATTCCAAAGTAAAAAATTTACATGCATACCCAGGATAATATGGTGCAGGGACAAGGAATGCATTTCCAGGGTCAGCCAGACAAAAACTGAGCATCTCAAGTGCAGGAGTTGCACCGGATGTTAATACCATTTGTGATGGGTCAAATGATGCAGTTCTTCCCATCACATCACTCATGAAACCAGCCAGCACCTGCAAATACGTGTACATTTTCCCTTAAAACACAGGTGCGTAAAATAAAATTTAGGAAGGATCGATTATATAACCATTAATTGAGGTTTACGAGAAAAAAACAATGAAAGTCTACAAACCGAAACATTGAACATGAACTTTGCTGGAATCAAACAGTTCATTTGCAATATAAAAAAAATGAAATTCAATTTCAAACAGATTACAGGAGTAGTGAAGCCCAGGGTATATGTCCACATCTTTTTATAATTGGTTTTGCCTGTATTAAATTTGAACTGAGAAAGCAGCCTTCCTATTTCACAGATTATAAGGGAAAAACTCCATGAAATTGAATGTTTTCTTCAAATGTAATCCAAAACACAAGCGTTCCACAGTTTACCACTTTTAGCTCCATCAATCCATCTGAAGGCTGGTACGTAGCAATCCCAGATATCCCTATACCGCCAACCCCGATTCCTAGCACAGAATTACTGAAATTTTCAGAGAGCCACTTCTCAATTAGATCCAACGATAACTGAAAAATAAAGTAACCAAAAAATGTCAGACTTTGCAGAAACGAGATAGTAATTAGATAAACGGAATTGCATTTAAGCACCCTATTTTCGGCCAATCCGAGCTGGATAATTCCATCAGGATTACGAATTTCATCATATGGATTTTCCCGCACACTATCCAAACCAATATAGTAAGGCGAATTATTAGGCTTGACTATGGAGCTCGCCCGAGCAGAAACGTCGACGCGTCCCATGGAAGCACGCGTGAGGAGATTGGCGCGCGAAGACGAGCGAGGAAGCTCGGGAAGGTTAGCTGATGAGGCGGATGGCGACGGCGGATTCGAGGAGGAAGAACCAGGCGCAGAACGGTGTCGCTTGAAGTAAAACTGAAAGAAATATAGCAAAGCGCATGGGATAAGTGAGCCGAGGATAAGTCCGCCCCTGCCATGAACAACTCCTTGCAAGGGAACAATGAGCCTCATTCCGGTTTCGATCGGGTTTCGCTTCTCGTCTTCCGGTATCGGACTGCTGCTTCGGGTCATGTGAGCCGCCGATTAACCACGGCGGAGGAGATAAGGATGGGGCGGAGGCGGAGGGTTTGGTGGTGGCCAAGAGAGCGTTGTTTTTGTTTGTGTCTGTGTGCGGGAAGTTTGAGGTGTTGATTGCTTCCGTTGAGAGCCAAAGATGCGATCCTATAATTGCAGAGGTCGCCAAATACTTACATGTGATAAAAAAATTATATGTTGTCTCTATCTATGGAGTGCTAATTTATAGATAATTAAATAGAACTCTTTTTGGTAAAAAAATTGTTTTACCATAAATACATAGTTAAATTCATGCGTGTATAATTGGAAATTGCATACTCAATATTCTCTTCTTTTGGACAACTATACTCAATATAGTTGCTATCATTAAATCGTTATGTACACTTTATCAAATTAATTAAGAAATGTTTTAATAGTTGCTGAATTTAATATATGTCCGTGTGTCATAAATATTGAATTTATGTGTACATATATATACATTATCTATTTAATTAAATAAATTATGTTTCTTTTTAGATTCATTAAGTTTTACATAATGATTCTTAATCAATGTAAAACTTAATGTAAAGTTCATATGGTTAGTCAATTTTACTTTTGTTATTATGATGAACATATTTAGTATTAGTTCTTACTAGTAAAAAATTTAGGCCTCTCCAACCATGCACAGTGAAGGGATGTTTACTTTTTAAAACTGTATTCCTCTACACTTTAGATTGGTCGCCGCCTCACTGTGTATATGAACGCAGAATTACTTTAAAAATTGAGAAAGTTTACCAGTGAGTCTTTGAAAGCTAAAACATAAAATTTTTCAAAATATTCAGAAACTTTTACAACTTCCACTCATACGCGCATCTTCCCCTGATTGTGTAGGTAAATGTGCCAAACCATTCTGAGAATATCTAAGGGATGTATTCAAGGATGATTATTTTATTCTTACATGTTGGGTCTACAAGAAAGTGCGTGGATCCCACGTATATTAATAAATATTAACCCTTCAATATAACTGGGGTATTACCAGTATAGATCTCATTAACAGCTAAACTGATGGAGCATGGTCAACAAAATTGAAATGTATTAGTCACACTGGCACAACTAAATCTTCTCCATTTTCAACAATTTACCAGATATGCCAACCATAGAGGATAAATGACTATAAACTGCAGCTAACAATCCAGATTACCCAACCATTAAAATCGAGAAATGTTGGAAAACTTTGGGGACATTTGCGCCATCTTTACGACTATGGATCAGCATTGTGCCATCCTTTGGCACATGGTTGTATGTTCATAAATTCATCGAATTCTTGAACGTGAATATCACAGCATTGCCACTGCATGTCAAAAGGAAGGAAGATATCACAAGTGTGTTGCCCATGTGATGGATAAACAAATTCAGAAGACAAAAATAATATATTGCCAGTTGACTTGGGTGAATGGTACACAAAAAATCTAAATGGATTCAGAAACAATGTTATTAAAAGGTAAATTGAAAGCGTTCAGGTAAGTAAGGGAAGAAAATAAAGGGAAAAATAATGTAACTTAAAGATAAGAAAAGAGTCTAACTTCAACACGAGCACATTATATAAGAGAAGCCATGTTTGCAATCCAACTGTGTTTGCAAAAACGCCTATCTATAAATGATGATGAAGATGAGTAACGAGAAGGCGCATTAACCAAATTTAATAACACAACAACTAGTATGCTTACCCCTCTCCTTCGGTCATGAAAAACTGCTGGTCCTGGATGGTAACTGCAGGCCTCATCATTATTATCCTTCTCTTTAAATGTTTTACCACATCCTTTGTTTTTACAAATCTGCGGTTGATTTATGTCAACAAGTTTCTTCGGTTTAGGGGGTTGGGCATCCTGCAACGTTCGGTTACTTTCACTAGGAGCATCTAGCATGGAAGTGGATACTTTTGTGTTCAATGCTCGAGCTTGTGAACCTCATGAGGATGAAAAGGAACGAGAATGTTAAGACTCCAGTAGTATAACCTTACCTATACTCAACTATTTGATTATATTACAAATTTACATATACAAAAAGTCATGTTTTATTGGCTTTCTGCTAATTATTTAAATGAACAACTGAACAAGCAATTCTTATCTGCAAATAATCGACATTCAATAAAAATAAGTCAAACGCTAGATAAAAGGCTTACCATGTTCAGAGCAGAAAAATCCTTGGCGGCACCGAGAACAAGAATCTTTTGATGATGAATTGTTGACAGCGGAACTTGTTTCATACACTGGTTGCTTAGGAGTTACAGCTGGCTTTACCAGCACTGGTTTCTCAGTAGTGTGCTTTCCTGTCTTGCAACTTTGGACATTGACAACAATCAGTTTCTAACAATATACAATAGATAGACTCGATGAAGCAAGCTGGAAGTTTCTTTCAATACAAAGAATAATGAAATGAGTAGATTCACCATCTCTAATGAACGGAAAATATATCTAAACAGAAGATCGAACGCCATTCACAATTGGAATTTGCAAAAGAATTCAGCATCCCTTCAGAAAACATGGATCACTTGCATATCTTATAGAGATAACTTCCAGAAATTTAGTTATATATTCAATTCTAAAGGAAAAATATATACAACTCAGAGCAGTTATCTGACAGCCAAACATCAAGTAACGCTCACACATAAATATTGGACAATATTTTTTTGAATTTAAAAATGCAGGCACAACAAGAAGGAAAGCTACATACCCAGGAAGTTCGAGAAATAGACTAAAATCGTGACTCTTTTTCTTACAACAGCTCCACTCTTTCATCCCATCATGAAATATTGGCTGTTAAAGACACTTCCGTGATTAATTTTACAAATCAGAAAAAAAGGAAGTTTGTCAACTAGTCAAAGGAGAAAGTTACAGAAAATGTTACTTACACCCTGGTTTAAGAGACGAGACCCCAGTTGAATCAGGACATACATCAGGAGACATTAATTAGTGATTTTGAAGAAATGCCAGGTTATAAATACATTGCATAAATTCAGGCCCATTGAAGCTAATCAATAACAAGTTAGACAAGCGTGCCAAGAATGTAAACTAACATAAGCAGTTAATCAAACAATTCTTTCTGCGGACATCTCATTGCTGTTCTCTTTTTTTTTTTCTCTTTGAATCGCCTTAGTGATTGTTCACGGTAGTGTACTTTCTTCAATCATTATAACTTTCTATTATCCAGTAAACCGAATGAAACTCTGGTCGGGCAGAAAAAAATTCCTCGAATCATCGCACTCTCCAATTAATTGAAGCTGACAAATGAATTTTGCAGAACATTTGACATCCTGAATTTATCTCAAAAAATACAATACGTCGAAGAAACAAGCCGAAAGAATCATTCATGAAGAAAATTTACGCCATTAGGTGAATATATAGAAAGCTTAAACCCTGAGAAAATTCAACAACGATCACTGCAGGATACTATCCATTCACAAACTCGCCAGTCCCTGCGGCCAATCTCATAAACACTCAGTTAAACTTTCACCGAATAGCTAATTCATCTTTTAACCAATCAAATCAGCTCAATACGTATATTAACCAAAAAATAAAAGAGATCCAAAAACAAAAATGGAAGACACACGAATCGAACAAGATAGAGAGGGAAGGAGTACTTACGGAATCGTGGTAAGTACAGGAATCATCCTGATTGTCGTCTTCGGTGAACATTGCTTCGCATCCGATCCTTTGGCACCTAAGCTTCTCCATTCTCGTTCTAGCTTTTCCACTTCCAGTGTCGACTGAGGGAGAGAGTGGACCGGTTTTGATAATTTTAAACGTTGGTCCAACAAGTATCAACTGAATGGGCCGGCCCAACAAGTGGCAATAAATTCAATTTCATCCTCCATCCGGCCAAGTTATACAAGATTCATTTTCCATATATATATATATATATATATAAAAACGGATTTGATATCCTGCACAACCTATTTCTCAATCTTTTTTCGACTATTATTTTAAGTTTTTTTTATCATGTTCGTTTAAAATTCGGGCCAATCATATGGTGTCACGTGATAGTTGGGGAAAGAGATGGGGAAGTTGGGTGTGCAGAATATCACAACCTTATATATATATATAGTTTTACATGCAAACCATGCCCACCAAGGGGGAATATATATATATATATATATAAGCTGAGTTTTTACTAAATAAGGAATGTTCCCGCCAAAACACAAAGTCTATTTATAGAAATCAACAATCAATTAAAAATAACATTAATAAACAACTATAATAATATTAATATCAATAGTTATAATTACTAATAAAATTTTATAATAAATGAACTCATTTCCCAACGTCTAATATAATTGAAGTGTCAATTCCTAGAAATATTATTATCTCATATATTTGAGATTTTCAAGAGAAATTATTGATGTAATTAAAGATAGCATAATTTTTTAGCTAAAATTTGAATGAGATTAGAACTAAAATGTAATATATACATTTCAATATAAATATAATCTATATCTACACATACATATAAGCTGCGTTTTAACTAAATAAAGAAAATCTCGCTGGAATACCATTTCTAATATAGAAACCATCGATCAATCAATAATAACATTAAGTAACAATTACAATAATATTAATAACAATAGTTATAATTACTAATAAAAGTTTTATAATAAATGAAAACTCATTTCCCAACGTCTCATATAATTGAAGCGTTAATTATAAGACATTATTTATCTAATATATTTGAGGTGTTCAAGAGAAATTATTGACGTGTCAATTAAAGATAGCATAAATTTTTAACTGAAATTTGAATGACATTAGAATTGCACTTTGATATATACATTATCAATATAAAAATATTATATATATATATATATACTGAGTTTTTACTAAATAAAGAAAGTTCACGCCAAAATACAATGTCTATTTATAGAAACCAGCAATTAATTAATAAAATTAATTAACAACTATAAATATTTCAATTGTTATAATTACTATAAAAATTTCATCATAAATGTAAACTCATTACCAACGCCTTATATAATTGAATTGTCAATTTCAAGAAATATTATTAATCTCATATATTTTTGAGGTGTTCGAGAGATATTATTGATGTGTCAATTAAATACGTCATAATTTTTAAAATGGAATTTGAATGAGATTATAATTACACTATAATATATAATATATCAATATAAAAATGTAAGTACTACTGAAAATATAGTTACATTACATAACACTGTCTCAAATATTTGAGATTACAATTACGAGGCAAATCAATTAACTCACCAACATTACTCAAAATTTTTACATTCTATTCAAATTCAAATTAAATCTAACTTCCTTGAATTTTTAAAGATTAAAAGTTTTTCATTGGTTTCAAAATCATTTGAATACCAATAGGGTTGTCTACACGTTTTAATCTGATACAAATTATATTTTAGTCTGACATATAAACCACTTTTTATTCTGTATATAAACCACAACACCGGTTCACAAAAAATTTATTTTATCCATAATGAAAAATATAGCTCATCCATTTAATCTTATCAAATAGGTTAACCCTCAAAAATGCATTTGACCTTCAAACTGTAATTTGTTCGATACTATGAGCTACCTACATATTTAATTACTACTAATATAAAATTAAAATTATATTCCGTGCATCGCACGGGTGAAATACTAATTTTCATAAAAATTCAGTACTACAAAAATAAATTTAATGATTAAAAAAAATCCGAAATCATATCAACAAAATAATCCAAAAAAATATTAAGGGAGCGTGGCAGCCATAAGTTTTATACTGGCTACACAACTGACACTATCTTTCCACCCTAGACTCGGCAGTCATTCAAGACTCCCACAAACGCTAGAATAATATACATGGCGTCAGTTTCATGCGCTGCATATGCCGGGATCTCATACGGCAGACCCGCGACATCGACCAATGACGGTAAGCCGCGGCGGATGGTGGCGGTGAGAGCTGAGACGGTGAACCTAGATATCCGCAAGACCGAAGACAAAGTGGTGGACTCAGTCCTCGTCGTTGACCTCTCAAAACCAGTCACTGCCTACTGCAGGTTTTCGTTCGAATCCATACGGAATTTTCTATTGTTCGATTGCTCTGAACCTTTTCATTGGTCAAGATATGGTTTTCCCCCCCCTAAATAATCGGTTCGCCGTAGTTGGTAGATGGTACTGATTTTTCTTGGAAGAAATGTCAAATGATTTATATACAACAGTTAATGCTGCTAGTATTTTACCTTCTTCACAAAAGTTTGGGTACTATACATAGGTTTTAAAGGCTGAATGTGTTGGCTATTTTTGTAGCCTTTTCTGATATACAGCATGTGCTAGTCCTTGTTCACGTCTTGTCTGTTAATATGATTTGTGTCATTGTGTGAGCTTCTGAAGAGTAGATAGTCTTACAAGTATTGCTTCATCTCTACCAAAAGAAGAAAAAAATTAGTTGCGAAAAGCACACATTTGGCTCCTAGAGAAGTATTACACCTTTTTTAGCGTTCTTTAAATCTAAGAATGCAAATAGAATGCTACAGTACCTGTGAAGTTGTCTATTCTCTGTATTGCTTGGAAAATAATAACGAAGGAATTTCGTGAAGAGGGCATATATTAATGGCCTCAATCTGTTTCCCATATTGTTGTGCAGGTGTTGGAGGTCCAAGACCTTCCCCTTGTGCGATGGAGCCCATTTGAAGCACACAAAGCTACTGGGGATAACGTTGGACCTTTGCTATTGAAAACTAAATAAAACTAATGTTTCCTTAGTACTAGGCGTGCACTTTTCTAGCTCATTTTGTAATCTAGTTCAGGCTGCACCTATGTATCTATTCTTGGCTCATCAAATGTATCCACTGAATTGTTGTTGATTGGTGTAGATGGAAATTGGTGCTCCGCGGTCGTTCCTCGTTATTTGCCTATCAGAAACTCATTTGAGCAATAATAAAAAGGAAATATTAAGTGTTTTTTTCGTTTGTGAGTTAGAGAAATTGTTTCCTCCCTTGATGCAAAATTTCTGGGATGAAATCATTATTTCAAAGTTAAATGTTAAACAAATTTAAGTTTTCAAGTCCCTATCGGCTATCTATAATATAATGCATGTCCGGCAAAAAAGATGCTTCATAATCCACATCGTGCTTATAAAATAGGTGCCGGCAACGTCAATACTCTGAATTGTCGATAGCTTGGGTCTCTCTCATCTCGCTTAAACTATATCGTAATAAAATCTATTGAAAACTAAATATACACAATGTTGTATCATGAACCCAACAAAATCTTTCAAAGCCATTTTCATAGTCGTAGATAGTACTCTTTCAGGCCATATGGGCAGTCTTCTTTTTATTTCATCAGTTGCCTTCCTTGTAATAACTTCCTTAGCCACAAAATCTTACCCACTAACACTTCTCGGGTTGCCTTTCTACGTTGTCTTGGGATTCATCTTATCATCTATTGTCTTTTATGTTGGAGAAGTGTCCTCCGGTGCGGGTCGCCCCCCGGTGGCTGGACATATGCTGAATCAACTGATACACTTCAAAAGACTTTTCGATTATCAGATTCCTCTGGCCAGGAAGCATCACACTTTTCGTTTGCTCGCAGACTCACACAGTGAGGTATACACCGTTGATCCAGACAATGTGGAGCACATCTTGAAAACCAATTTCCGCAACTATGGCAAGGTAAAATAGCTAATATAACATGTATCTTCAAGACACGACCACGTACACTATAATCTTATATTCAAAAATAAATCTGATTGTAAAATTTATTCATACATGTGCAGTATATAAGATAATTAATAGAGATGACTAGGATGATTGATTGATCATACATATTAGACACCAAATATGCGTATATAGGCCGTACATACATGCGTCGTTGGAGGATAAGATGTTTTTGGTAATATATTTAAAATAATATTAGTTTCGCCTTCTTTTTTCTTGAATTTTCTAAACATGGTGTGGGGTGTTTTAACAAGGGGGCATACCACTGTGACATAATGAAAGATCTGTTCGGGGATGGGATATTTGCTGTTGATGGAGAAAAATGGCGTTACCAGAGAAAACTAGCAAGCTATGAGTTCTCAACCAAAGTGCTCAGAGATTTTAGCAGCGATGTGTTTCGCTCTAACG
This sequence comes from Dorcoceras hygrometricum, assembly GCA_001598015.1. Taxonomy (NCBI): domain Eukaryota; kingdom Viridiplantae; phylum Streptophyta; class Magnoliopsida; order Lamiales; family Gesneriaceae; genus Dorcoceras; species Dorcoceras hygrometricum. Next base: position 311,680 of record KQ999839.1, on the reverse strand, counting down.
CTGCTAAGTTGGCTAACAAGATTTATGAAGAGACCCCTATTGAATTACAGGTATGTATGAGCTTTAATTTAGTTTGATCTCATTTTCATTCACTAGCCCAGTTATATATGTTTTGAGCCTTGAGCTGTATATATATACATATATATCTCATCTCACAGGATTTGTTGATGAAGACAACAATGGACTCGATGTTTAAGGTGGGGTTTGGCGTAGATCTCAACACCCTGTCGGTCTCGGATGAATTGAGCAACCGATTTATTAAAGCTTTCGACGATTCCAATGTCATCATATACTGGAGATACGTAGATGTTCTGTGGAGGATCAAAAGATCTCTTAACTTTGGCCTGGAAAGAAGTCTCAAGAACAACATCAAGATTATAGACAATTTTGTTTACCAATTGATCAAACGGAAAAGAGACCAGATGAAGACTGAACAGGTTTTGCCATGGTTAAAATACCTATAAAATTTATGCTAAAAATTTTAATGGGATACTAAATCATATGTACCTTTTAACTCTAAATTATTTTATAAAATATATCAACCATTTATGGTTTAGGGTTCAAAAGAAGACATACTATCCAGATTTCTCAAGAGTGAGGAAGAAAACATGAGCGATAAGTATCTGAGAGATATAATTCTGAGTTTCATAATAGCGGGAAAAGACACATCTGCCAACACACTTACTTGGTTCTTTTACATGATGAGCAAGCATCCTTTGATTCAAGAAAAGGTGGCTATGGAAGTGAAATTAGCCACTGGTACTGAGGCTGCCGATAGATTATCCGTGGATGAATTCATACTCAAATTAACGGACTCCGCCATCGATAGGATGCAATATCTACACTCAGCTCTTACAGAAACTCTCAGGCTGTTTCCTGCTGTTCCTCTGGTAAGCTAGTATGCGGAACTCGAATTCGACTCTGCTGTAAAAACACGAATTACAAGTATGTAATGCACTGCACTTGCAGGATGGGAAGTTTGCAAGTGAAGACGATATTCTTCCTGATGGGAACAAAATAAAGAAAGGAGATGGGGTGGCTTACATGCCGTATGCAATGGGAAGAATGGCATATATTTGGGGAGAAGATGTTGAGGAATTCCGGCCTGAAAGATGGCTCCATAATGGTGTTTTTCAAGCTGAAAGCCCGTTCAAATTCACTGCATTTCAGGTCAGAATTTCTAATTTCTTTTAACCACGAGTGCCGCGTGCCATTTTACTATGATGAACAACATATATCGAAGTGTATCATTTACGTAACATGATCATCTATATTTCATTGCTGTCTTACCATATAACCAGTCATTGAATGCCATATAATTGATATACATGGATGCACATCATAAAATGTTCACTATAGCAAAACCATATATATATATATATATAGGCTGGGCCTCGAATTTGCTTGGGGAAGGAATTTGCTTACAGGCAAATGAAGATATTTGCGGCTACACTTGTCTCCTTTTTCAAATTCGAACTTGTGGATGGAAACGATCCCGCGACTTATCGAACCATGTTCACTCTTCACAAGGATAACGGACTCAATTTGCATGCACTTCGCCGCTGATACATTTCAAATTCTCTTTGCTCTCGTACAACTTTTAATTTTATTATAATATATGTGAATAATTGTACATAGATCGATGTGTACAGTTAAACCATTTAAAGATTTGAGTATTTTAATTAGTTTGATGAGTCTGATTGATTTTATTTTTCGCACACGGAGACTGATATTTTTTGTAATTCGATATATTTGTATATTATATTATCAATTGATGAGCTTTAATGAAAATACTGTATCTTTTAAAGGTGTATATGCGAATGAGTTCGAAGATCATTTTTATTACAGAAAAAGTTCCTTAAATTTCATCTGAGCAAAAGAGCTTGGATCCCAAATGACATGTAACTAATGTTAGTGTCGGATTAAGAATCATGTGATTTTGGTTACAAATATTACAATTATTGCAATCAAAATAAAATTTCAAATGTCAACAAAAGTTACCGATAAAAAAATTTATTTATTTTTTGATTGACCGTGTTAATGGTCTATTAGCAGTTTGCTATCCATTATGTGGATTAGAGATGCCTCTCCTTCTTCTTTTTAAAATATATAAATGTAAAAAGTTGATAGTGTGGGCGCCTGTTATGGACGCCTACGTGGACGTCTGGAGATGCTCAGCCGAACATCTTATGAAATTACATGCGTCCACAATGTAATCCAACTCTGAACATATCATCACACAATATTAATATCTATCTTTAAAGAAAATGATGAGAGAGAAGTATGATTTTCAACACGTTGCCATTATTTCAACAAAATCATGTTGCTGGGCCCGGTGGGCCACATTGCTTTAGTTGTAATCTCCAAACTTTCATGGTTAAACAAAGTGGGCCATCCGCCCATTACTCAAGACTAATGAGCAAACGGTCCAACCTAACCCCACATGGTTTCATTTTTCCCACAGAAAAGTCAAATATTTTATTCATCATTTATTTAAAATAATAACTCCTTTTACTTTTATATTTTCTTTTGGGTAACACATGCACATGTTCTAGGTTCAACTAACGTATTGTCCTTTGCTCGACCCAAGCCATAAATTTTTGAAGCTAACGTTTCTTGGTTATTAATCCCATTCGTTGAGTTATAGACTTGTACCAGTACTCAAGGAGAAACTTACAGTCATCGGTTTTTACATATTTCTTGTTGAATAATTTGTTCACGAAAACAGGGGATTATTTGTGAATCAGTACACATGGTTTAATGGTTAATCTATTCGTTTGTTGTGAAGATGATGATGAATTTGTCCAGCAACTTTTTTATAGCACTGATTTATTTGTGTTGAAATTGCTCTTGATTCCACATTTCCCAATCAAAAAGAGGATGTAACAGTTGGACGGATTACAAGGGTGGGACATCTCGTCCAATTTTTCCTTTTATTCTCTTTTCACCTTTTCTTTCCATAGCTTGTTTGTTAAGATATTGAATAAGCTTTTTATTTCTAGCAAGAAATGATATAGAAATTTGATACCGAGTGCACTCATGTGAGCACATTTGTGGCATATAGACAAACCTAACATCGTATTTTACGTGAATGTACCACAAGAATAAAACACTATATAATATCTCTATATATTGTGATTTTTTTCGATCGATATTAAAATATGATTTTTTTTGTCAATTAGATTCCACTCGTTTCTCGAACACGATCATCTCTTTATGATTTTCACATTTTACTTTTGTCTTAAACACCACCAACTCCTGATCTTTATTAATTTATTATGATTATCATTTTAAATTATTTCTGAAAAGTCCATTAATCATATTATACCAGTAAATAAGTCAACATAGGGATATTCCAGTACCTATAATTAGAGGTTATGTTTTTAATCTACCTCATCTAATTCTCATCACACATAATACATAATTGAAATAGAAATAATTTATATTTACATCTCGAATAACATAAGATGGATTTCAAAATGAAACAGATGCTAGTACTAAAAGTTAGTAAGCAAGGCCTATGATCATCGTTTCACCTACTCATTAACTGAATAATATGGAAGCTTTTCGTTTATGTCACCCGCCCCCTACCAATTTCTTATATATATATATATATATAATGACAAATGACCTAACCATTGAAAAGGTCACGTAGCCATGTGAATTCAAACCAAATATCATAAAATCTATAGAAAAATATTATATAATGATTAAATAAACCAAAAGGAAAATAATTCAAACCATCCCCGAAACATCTATGCAACCGCATCGAATAAAGAAACATTTGAGGGTGGGTGAGCATTTGGGTATTATTAAATTCGTGTGCAACTAATTAAGTTCGGAATCGTCGAGTTATTAGGGTTTCAGCTTGAAATAATATAAATTTCAATGCAACATAATATTTTGAATTAGATTTTATGAAAATAAAGATGTATTTTGATAATCAAGTTGTCAAATCTATAAATCCAAATACCATGAAATTTGTTAAGCCCAAGTGATTTTCTTTTTTTGTTGTTTTATCTTCATTTTTCAGAATAGCTCAAATATAACAAATTGTAGTCCGACACTAATTTAAATAACGAATTTACAGTAGGAAGGAGTTAAATTAGATTGGTAGCTGTGCATACAAATATTAAAGTCCAAGACTTTGACCGACACCGCAAATGCAGCAAAGATCACATTCACCAAAAGTCTGAATCTTGAAACAGAAGCCGAGTGATTGAGTCAGTGGTTAAAGTTTAGCCGTATCGCTCGTCCAATTTTCTCAGTCTGTTATGAGTTATCTTCTTGCGAACACGCGATAAAGTGCTGTCGAAATTACGATTATGCCCTCCCGTCAGCCTTCTCCGCCGCCGCAGCAGCGCCTGACGAGCAATCTCGTGCCGCCTCTCGCCGGTGGTCTGACGGCGGCGGTGTCTTTACTTCTTTTTCTTGCCTTCTGCTTCCGAAGGATTAGAGAGAAACGTACCGTCCCGTCGGCTTCGGACACCGACTCTAAGAAACCCCCGTATCAGCTCTCTTACTCGGTCCTACGCCGCGCGACCTCTGGGTTTTCTCACTCCCACCGCCTCGGCCAGGGTGGATTCGGCTCGGTGTATCAGGCCGTCCTGAAGGATAACCGCCACGTGTCCCGGAACTCTGCCGTCCCCTTTCCCTTTAACCGTGTCGCTGTCAAGCTTATGGACTCGGGTTCTCTCCAAGGTGAGCGTGAATTTCAGAATGAGTTACTTTTTGCGTCCAAGATCGACTGTAAGTATGTTGTTTCTGTGATGGGTTTCTCATCAAATCCTAAGAAACACCGGATGCTTTTAGTGTATGAACTTATGGTAAACGGGAGCTTGCAAGATTGTCTTTTTCACAAGAAAAGTGAGGTCTTGCGGAATTGGGACAAGAGATTTTTGATTGCTTTACATATTGCTAGAGGGCTCGAGTATTTGCATCATTACTGCGAACCACCGATAATTCACGGTGATATTAAGCCGAGTAATATTTTGTTGGACGAGAGCTTCGATGCCAAGATTGGTGATTTGGGGTTGGCTAGGTTCAAAGTGGAGGAGAACGATATCTTGGAAGTAGTAACAAAGAAGGAAAGTAGTTTAGGAAATAGGATAGAGGATAATAGATCCATGGTGGAGGAGACGGAGAGTGTGATTACGGCTAGTGGTTTTGAAGAAAGCCTCAACATCTATGATCTTGGTGCCGACGAAAAGTCACCGGAGAGTGTGATTGTTAGGGTTGAGGCTTCACCAGAAGCGGCCGTGGGGATTGAGTTGTCTCCGGAGGCAGAATCAACTACTGTCGTATCACCTGGGACGGTAGCTGAGGTGTCTCCGCCATGTGATGGCATGGACAAAATAAGTCTCTCGGATGGGAATATTGATCGGTTCAGTGTTGAGAGTGGGGGTGAAAAAAGTGGTTGGAAGAAGAAGAAGAAAAGTGTAACAGGGAAAGATTGGTGGTGGAAGCAAGATACAGGAGGGGACAGTGAGCCTGGCAAAGTAAAAGACTATGTTATGGAATGGATTGGAAATGAGATCAAGAAGGAGAGGCCAAAAAGTGAGTGGATGGGTGCTTCCTCGAGCTCTGTTTTAGTTGGTAAAATGGAGAAAAAGAAGAAGAAAAGAAGACAGTTGGATTGGTGGGTGGCAATGGATGCTGAGAAGAATAAGAAGAAAGAGAAGAGAAGACCAGCAAGGGAGTGGTGGAAAGAGGAGTACTGCGAGGAGCTCGAGAGGAAGAAGAAGAAGAAGAAGAAACAAATGCAGGGGTCAATAAGTGATGATTCTTATAGTGGTAACTGGTGGCCAAGGGACGATGAGTCATACGTTGAGAGGAAGAAAAAAAGGAGCCGGAGCAGGGGTAGTAAGAGTAGCATGGAGTGGTGGTTGGATGGGATCAGCGGCGAGCTTTGGCGACCGCAGAAAAACAGTCTTGATTCAGTCAGTGGGGAGATACCAAAGAGTGGTGGGGTTAGTAGCACACCGAGTATGAGAGGGACAGTATGCTATGTAGCACCAGAATATGGTGGTGGAGGCGATGTTTCTGAGAAATGTGATGTTTATAGTTATGGAGTTCTTTTACTGGTTCTTATAGCTGGGCGTAGGCCACTTCAAGTTACAGGGTCACCTATGTCAGAATTCCAACGAGCCAACCTTCTATCTTGGGCTCGTCATCTTGCACGTGCTGGAAAGCTTATTGATTTAGTTGACCCGAACGTTCAATCGTTGAATAACGATCAAGCCTTGTTATGCATCACAGTGGCTTTGCTCTGCCTTCAGAAATCCCCTTCTCGTCGACCTTCAATGAAAGATGTGGTTGGAATGCTGTCAGGAGATTTAGAATCTCCCAAGCTGCCAGTTGAATTTTCACCATCACCTCCATCTCACTTTCCGTACAAGTCTCGTAAGAAGTTCCGGTGAGTTCCAGTCCAGCCACTGCCTAGCGTTCACATGAGTTGAAGTAAAGCTGTAGGCCACCGTTGAAGTGTAAATTATATATGTAAAAAATGAGAATCGGTTAGAACTTTTAATCAAAGATGCGTACAATTTTTATGAGATTCTTTACTTTTAAACCATGCAATTTTCGGAGTGGTGGCCGGTGGCGTTATCTGTGTTTTCCTATACTTATTCATCTGTGCAAACAGAATCTCATTCCCCTTTCCAGCACATTATAATGTTTTGTTTATTGGTTTAGAGTGACCGAACTCCCAAGTGAACTTACGAATGCAATAAAACCATTGGCTACTTTTGTGGAGTCTTTGAGCGACTCTGCTTGGTAAATAAAACATTAAAATATACTCTATAAAAATTAGCCCTCGTCTGTTTAGAATTACGTCCCCGAAACAAATGATTATGTACTGTACTAGTCAGTTAATAATCTGAATTAAATCAAAAGATTACAATGTAATTTACTGTCTAATAGTCGAGAGGCCTTTTTTCTAATCATTATTATATAACATATATTCCCCTTCTTCGTGCCAAATCCTACCTTATGTATACCTTACAGGAAGCACGACTGTGAATAATAACGTGAGGAATATTGCATAAGTCATCGGAGCACACACAACAACGAATGATCAGCAGTTTGCTTACTACGAAAACAAGAATTGAGCTGTCAGATGTTAACGTTGGCTGGGACTCGGAGATTGACTTTTTGTGCTTTACAGTCTTCACGAATTCGTTTCAAAATAGCTTTTTTATTAAAGAAATTAAAAATTTTCGAAGATATGATAATCCTTTTGAAGTTGACAGCGCTTCATTGTTTAGCTGCAGAAAATGGTTAATATATAATAAATGGATCTGAGAACACGAAATCAATCAGTGCGAGTGCTGGCTGAGTAAAAACCGTAACACATTTCTCTTTTCTGATCGAAAATTGCAGAGGTAAGCCATGGCTAACTCACCACCGGCACCGACAGATCCAAACCTTGACCGCCTCGGACTCCGCAGAAACCCCGACAATTCGATCATACGCGTCGCAGAAACTTTCGCGAAGTCTCCCGCCTGTTCCGATCCCAACTATCCCGTCCTCAGCAAGGATTTTCCGATCAATCAAGGAAGTAATACCTGGGCACGGCTGTATTTGCCTAAAATATACTGCGATTCCAATCCCAATATTAAGCTACCACTCTTAGTGTTCTATCATGGCGGAGGATTCATTATCGGCAGCGCAGCGAACACCATACTGCACGAACTTTGCTCAGACCTTGCACGCTATACCCCGGCGATAATCGTGTCGGTAGAGTACCGCCTTGCGCCGGAGCACCGACTCCCGGCCGCGTATGACGACGGGTTCGAGGCCTTGCATTGGATCAAAACATCCGGAGACGAGTGGCTGACAGAGTTTGCCGACTTCTCGCACTGTTTCCTGATGGGCCAGAGCGCCGGCGGCAACATAGCGTACCAGGTTGGGTTACGCGCGGCTTTACGCGGCGGAGATCTGCTGCCGCTGAAGATTCAGGGGCTGGTGCTGCAGCAACCATTCTTCGGTGGTGTGGAGAGGACGGTATCGGAAGCAAGGCTGGCAAATGATGAAGTTCTACCATGTGGTTCATCTGATCTGATGTGGGAATTGGCACTGCCGTTGGGCGTTGACCGCGATCACAAGTATTCGAATCCGAGGGCTGAGATTCAACCAGAGGCATTTGAGAAAATGAAGGGCCAGGATTGGAGGGTTTTGGTCACGGGGTGTGAGGGGGACCCACTGATTGATAGGCAGAAGGATGTGGTGAAACTATTTGAGGAGAATGGAGTAAAAGTTACTGGGAGGTTTGAGGAAGGAGGGCAGCATGGGATTGATCTTACTGATAAGTCAAGATATAGGACTCTTGCTCGCTTGCTTGCTGATTTCATTGGATTCCAAGTTTGATTTCTTTTCTTTTTTCTTTTTGGTTTTAAGGTTGTCTTTGTTTAAGCATAAACTATATTTGGATCCAAAGCAATTCATGCCATGCGACATAGGAAAATAAAGGCATTTCATGTAATATAAATATATGTTCAATGAAGCTCACAGCTGCTCCAAACCTCCCTCAGCTTAAGTGAAGACGATCTAACCCATCGAATAACAACCGCCCTGACTAGAATCTTTGTTTTTATCTCATCGCATTAACGTAAGTGCATACGTTATTGAATACACAAGAAATAAGAAACAAAGGGAAGAAATATTCAGATTAATGTTATTCTTCTTCCCATGCCTATTCACTTTGGTATTATTATTAGAGTCGCTATGGTTACATCGATAAATAATAATGTGTGGTAATATATTAACTAATGCTCAAGAGGCGTAGCGTGTTGGTGTCTGGCCAATAAACAAATCCGTGATCACCTCGGAGCACGTAAGTGTACTTGGGCTTGAACTTGGAATCTCCATTGGATTTAAGTCCTCTATATTTGGACTTGATTTAGATGCACCCTGAACAATTTTTATCAAATAAAAGGCAAAAATAATATAAAAGGTTGAATATATTAGGTATGGAACTTTGGAACAAACTTATATATGTGAGAGATTTTATCTGTCAGGCCATTATATGATTTTACCTTTTCAGTTAATCTTGCGTTTTTTTCTAGCAAAAGCTTTTCCTGAAATTGCAGAAGATATAAACCGCAAGAAGAATATAGTGAGACGCTGATATAATAAAACTAAGATGATTATCATAACTCTATGTACCTTTTCTTGTAATTTTTTTATTTCCTCGCTGAATAATTGAGCCTGGTCTTGTAAGACAACAATCAAAACTTAGTGCAATATGATGATTGCAATCCCAAATTCATTTCAGAAATATAGAGAAACTTGGAAAATTTTTTGAAATCAATAACAATTATTCTCACGAAAATTGCATTTGTAATCCTGTATGTCTGTCTCTGTGCAAATTTATTTTTCTATTTTATTAGATTTCAATCTTAATCCACTATTTTTTTAATCTTAAAATTTAAAAATTCGAAAAATACAGCACTGATACTGATATTTGACTTGAAAATATAACAAATCACAGGGGAATAAAATTGCAATATGAACGCCACAAACAGCACACAAATGGCCCCTTTTTTATTATTGATTTCGATCATTGCATAAGAATCAATTTTCGCACCTTTCTTGTTCTGATGTTCTTGAGACTTTTCTCCAACTTGTTTTCGATTTCACAAATCTCCTCCATCGAACATGTCCCTAGATTGTGCCCTAAAAGCTTCCTGACACACCCAAAATTCCGATTCTAAAGTTAGTAAATCATGAGTCGTTCAAATAATAGCACGAGGAAGATGACAACCGTTGAGAATTTTCCAGGAGCTCTATGTTCTTCGACAGGATTTCAGCTTCATGCTTCATGTCCTATTCCACAAACGTACAAATCAAATTCGATACGAACTTATTAGACAGGGCTTCAGTGCATTATATATATATATATATATATATATATATATGCTCATTGTTGTTTGATTTCTGTGCTTCTCATCGAATCTTGGACGAAAGCAGGCGGACATGTAAGAAAAGGAGATCTTGCCTGCATCTGTTGGTCATCTTTCATATTAGCCTTCAACTCTTGTTTTACGCGTTCCCGATATCTCTCTATAGTCTGCTCCATGCTGAATGCAGATTGATGTCATACGGAAAACCAAGATAAATTCCAAATGATACATATATTAGCTAGAGACTTCTGTAAGTTTTGCAGAAGAAACAGCAAGGAGAAATAGGAAAAAATAAAATAAAATTTAACCGTTGTGTTGTGTGAACTTCTAGTGTTATTTTTTGAACAAACAATTCTAATCATAGACTGGACGGGATGCATATATGAAGCTCAAAAGATAAAACTTCGCATAAAATGCTTAAAATGTGACCAGATCAAGTAATAAACAAATCACAAAGAAAATCAATATGCTTCTGGATCAAAAGAGAGAGTGAAAATGCCGCGATTACCTTCCAGAATATATAGCACAAATGACGAAAGAAACTGCAGAATCAAATCATAATTCAAGAACTAATTTAAGTATCAAGAAACACATTAGGTAGGCCGGATCTTTTATAGCCCCCATCAAGAAGTATTTGCTGTACAACACACAGCTCACAGCACAATCAGAGAGCACCAAGGAAAGGTACACACAGCACATCGAACTAAGTGAAGCTTGTGGCATCAAGAAACTAAATTTAAACAATCAAAATCAGTTAAAAAGTAAATAGAGCTTACCTGAGGCTTGAAAATTCAAAAAGCCTTCCTTTTTGCGAGAACACGATCAAAGCTACTTCAGCGTCACAAAGCACTGAGAGCTCATACGCCTTCTTCAAAAGCCCATTCCTTCTCTTGGAGAAGGTTACTTGCCTGCTTGTTGCATTTTCGATTCTTTTCAGTTCGATCTTTCCTCTCACCATTTGATTTCCCTAAAGTTCAGAGAACTTGAAAGTAAAATGAAGGAACCCTAATGAAAAAAAATCACCCAGAAAATTGATGAAGATATATTTCCAATCTCACCTGAAAAAGATAAAAGAACAAAACCCAGAGAGAGAGAGAGAGTCCCTTGTGGTAAATATTGTGACGAAAGAAAATCAAGTTTATATAAAATAAAATTATGACCGGAAGAAGATTGCTCACTGAGAAAATTAATGTGCACGGAGCTGAACAAAGGGACGAAAACAGCTGGAACAATAAACCCTACAGCATAAGAACCCTAGTTTTCTAAATAAATCGTGTATTTTATTTCAGAAATGGAAATATACCAAAAAAGATGAAACTAAAACCAGAACTGGGGAGTCCCAGAAAAACCTGGAGACAGAACTCATATGCTTTGGAGCATGGAAAAATACATTTGGGAAGTGGAAAAAGGAGTAGATATTTGGAATCTTTTTCCAAGACTTTTAATCATGTGAGGAACACCAAGCTGAGAAATATAAAATCAGAAGAAAAAACATGAAGGAGTTTCTCATTTTCTAGTAAAAAAACAATTGATTCATCAATCACTTTATTTGCTGGCCACAGAACCCAATAATTTCCTTGTTGATCAGTATCTGTTAATTTCCTTGTCTTTCTTATCAGGTCTTACCCACAAAAAAGGAAAGACATACAAAAAATAGCAAACATCATAACAACTGTTTCTTCCCTTTTCATTCTAATATATTTAATAAACAGCTACAGGATTTGAGAATCAAAAGCGAGAGAAATCGATCACCCAAAAATTACTAATATCTATCTAAAAGAGGAAGAAGAAGGTAAATATCCTAAACAAAAAAAATTGGAAAATGTCGGCATAAAAAACCAGTTATAACATTTTCGTATTTTGTAGGCGGAGAGAATGATAAAACGTGGAGATTACACAAATTTGGAATGATTGAAAAGTTGAACCAGGAAAATTTGTAGTAAAAAAAAAATCAATAACTGTGAGCAGAACTAAAGGTGGCGTTTTGACGACAGACATCATCGTACATCGATGTGACCTCTTCACCAATCATATTCTGCAACGCACCCTTCCGATCAGTCCCGATTAATATTTGAGGAAACTTGACCAATGGGAGTGGGGCTGGAAGCGTGGCGCTCCCTGTATGGCTCCAAAACCTTGTACTTTGCTTTAAATATTATTTTGCCTTTCTTTACAGAGAGATGCGGTCTGGTTTGTATAGCCCTCATCTCATAATTACAAAGCTTCAGGAATTTATGGGATATAGTTATCGACTATACAAATCCTTACAGTTCATTTAAGATTATAAACAACTTCTCGTGTGAAGACAAGTCGTTAGCGAGCCCGGCAAGAATAATAGAAACAACTGAAATGAAGAGTAAGTATGAAATAAATGTCGTGATTGTTTGAACAGAAGGGCTTTTCTTTTCTTTTTTTTTTTTGGAAAGTCACAATTTCGTAAAAACAAATCTGAGATGCTTTGTTTTGTTGTATTTTTCCATTTAGAACCCAAATTAATTCATTAAGGTCTTTAAAATTAATTCATTAATTGAGGAATTGTCCATACGTAAAATCATAATTACTGATACGGGCCTTTTCCACAGAAAAGGGGTGTATATGTGTCAGAAACTCTATGTTCGCCACTATTGTTTCTATATTGCTACCGTTTCTTTTTAAACGTTAGCCTATTCTATGTAGGTCAGAGACTTATTGGTTCTTACATGTTTAAAATAGAGGGATATGCGCGATTAGGTAGGGGTCCTGGGAAGATGATTTATATAACGGACTAACTCTTAAAGCATACCCTACAATATTTCAGATGAGAACATGTTCCACACGATGAGATGTTATGTTTTATGTCAATTTGTTTTTGTGAATTTATGTCCCAGAGCATACCCCACGATATTCTTCTTGTTATTTATGTCAGTTTATTTGTTGTGAGGACATGTTACTTTTTAAGTTAAGGTTTTCCTATTAAACTATTTTCTTGTAATGTTTCTATACTCTGTGGTCTGGCTGTTTCCTTTAATGATAGTGGGTGTGCATTCAATTTTTCCAGCATCTAATTTAATACAACCTCGCTATATTTCTTTTGGTGCTTCAGATAATTTATGTTATACAAAAAAAACCCCATTGCTGGTTGAGGATTATTTTTAACCAACCAAACAACCTTGGATCACGGCCGTACATATCGTTCGTACATGTTTTTCTTTCTAAAATAAATAAAAGTTATTAAATAGTCCATCCATCCAAGCCATATACATAATAAGAAATGATATGGTGGGCATCAAACATGGGCACCATGTGGGCACCAGGCTGACGTGACACTTTCTGGTGCTGCCACGTCAGCCTGATGCCCACATGTTGCCCATATTTGATGCCCACCATATCAAATTTGATACGTAATATATGTTTTAACACATTAATATTTACTGGGAAAACCAAGAAATTTTCATTCACGATTTATTTAATGAATATTTCAATATGATCGAACGTATGTTGGAGTTAAGTGGTAACAAGGCTATGTTTTAAAGAGAAATAATAGAGAAAAATAAATTTCAACATTGACCTATATGTTTGTATTCAAGTAATGTCTCTGAAGAATTGATGTAGGATTTGAGTTGAATTATTGTGTTACATACACTACGCCATATGAAGAAGTTAATCATTTTTCATAAAATAAAAAAAATATTATTTCATTACATCGAAAAATATAATATCAAAATCAATCACAATTACGAAAACGATAGAAGGATGAATTGTGCACAATTTTTTTGTGATATTCACGATTAATGCTTGGATGTCAACTCTGCCACATATTTTCTCCCATCTTTTCTGGGAAAAAAAAAAATCAAGAGATTAGATATTATGTTCCAAATATATAAAACCTTATGTGTGATCTAAATTTTCAGCCCACGTTTTCGAAGTGTAATAAAACATAGGTTCGACAGATAATTTTATATTTGCAAAATAAAAGATCTGTATAATATTCCTAACCAAGTCAAAATTGAGAGAGAATGTGTGATTCGATTTGGCCCAATGATTCCTAATAACCTAAGGCCCATTTGAAACATAGAGAGCTAGCGATTCAAAATACATGGATATAATTTTGAAATTTATGGGAATGCAAGGTTTCAGTCACTGCTGATAAAAATATTAAAGTGTGATGATTTTGGATTCTCCAAATATTTCCTTCTCAGTTTGCAGAATAAGAGCTAAAACATGAACATGTCTGCAGAATAAGTGTTTGAACAAAGCCTAATTGATATTGTTGAAGATGAAGTACATATATATATATAAGATGAATCACTCACAGGGCAACTCTCCTTTGGCATATCAGTTCTTCAAATTTCAACAATAATTTGGAAGAACACCGCCACTGCATGCCAAATAAGAGAAGCCCTACGAACGATTCCATCTTCAGACAATTAATTTTTTCTTTTCTTGGTTGAATGAGTGACCTTATTGAAAGGTTTGCTTGGTTATATATCTGGCATTTTACAGAATAAACCATTTGAAAAATGGCATATGCTTGTGAGGCTTGTACATATATGCTATGAATATCCATGCCTCCTTTCCCCCCTGCGGATTTGCCATCACTTATCCATCCATCAGATTCTCCAGCTTTACAAGAATCAGTTCCAGATTCCTTTCCAGAAAACAAGCACTAGTACGGTCAATTTTACTTTCTTTATAACAACGAATGTTAAAATTTGAACAGCATCCGCATTAGTTTTAACGTTAGGCACGAAACAAGGACTAGTAACTCGATTGTATTACGTAGTTTGGTTTTGCAAGTGGACCGAAATGTTGAAACATATAGATATTTCTGAGCCTCAATTGAGTGATGAGATTTGCATTAGCCCGGCCCGTCAGAAAATATTACTGTGGAGCTATCAAAATGGGTCAACTATTCGTTTTTGGGACGAGACGATAAATTATCGACTCAAACACATGTATGTATATTATCGACTCGAAATACGCTAATCTCTGCTCTCATTTACGACCGTCCCTTCATTTAACCAGAAATCCACCTGAACTACATGTTGCCAAATGACAACGAATGGCATACCCTCGATGATGGTCCTCAATTCACCACTTTATTTGACTTCTCTGAGAATTGAAGAGAATATCTCTATTAAAAATATTGTTTATTTTATTAAAAATAAATTCAATACCTTTTTTATTGGATGCCTGTTAAATCTTAGGCCCAGCCAGAAGTTACGCCCGCAGATCCAGAGTATGCTTGCGTTAATTAAATTAACCTAGAAACCGTTTGTTAAACGTGTACAAATTTTGAGTCGAAAACGTTCGAGTCATGTCCATATTAATTAGTCAGGTATCTTCATTGAAACTCAGTACTTTAATTTGGCTATTGATAGGGTATGACTCAAATTAATATAAAGATTTAAACATTTGAGTAGGGATGGCAATAGGGTGGGATGGTGCGAGACCGGTTTTGTCATTACCATCCCCGCCCCCAAATAATTCGGGGACGGGGACCCCATCCCCGTCTCTAACATTAAACAGAATATATATATATATATATATATATATTACGTATTATTCTATATTATTATTACTATATATTTATAATATATTGGATATCATATATTTACTATTACATATTCTTATTACTCAATAATATATTATTAAAGAATAATATATGTATATATGCATATAAATGTTATTAATAGATTAATATTTAGGTTTGAAAATTTTTAGTCATCTAAATATGTAAGAATAAAATAGTAATATGATTTTTATTGAATAAAAATAATAATATTAAATAATAATAGTAATATTATTTTTATTAGATGTATATATATATACACATATATACTATCGGGGCGGGTTCAGGGAGTTGGGGATGGGGGTGCTATTACCATCCTTATCCTCATTTGATTTAGGGATATAAAAAATTCTCCATATCCGGCCCGTTTCGGATTCTTCCCGTGGACCCCCAAATCCGCGAGAAAAATTGTCATCCCTATCTTTGAGGAGGATTAGTCAGTGGTTATCTTTTTATCAAGAAATATTTGAAAATGAGGTTTCAAGTTTGGAGAAGTAAGAAACTGGTGTAACGTATTTCAATGAACCGATACAAAAGGTTTCATCTCATATTTTTTTTTCTAAACTTGATAAATGAAAGTATGCCCTTAACTTTAAAACGATTTACTATATTATATGCATGTAAAGGAAATCATACGCTGATATCATAACAACTTCACAAATCTTTATTTTCGGAAATAGCGATCGAATTGAAGGTGAAATAAAGTACAGCCGATTAAATGGGAGGAGAATATGTTTCTAAAAGATTAGGGTTTTATTTATTTAATATGTTAGTGGCCTAACTTTCAAAAGTAAACTCTTGGAATAGTCACGGTCCGCATTTTAGTGCATCGTCCCAATTAATTCAGTGCGTAAAACTTGTCCGTTTCCTTTAATTTCACTTTCGGGATTCAGCGGCAAAAAATTTTATACTACTTTTTATATGGTCGTTTATACTATTTTTTATAATATAGTTGAGGACCTCACATCTTATCAATCATATACATTAGTATTTTGAGAGCGTAAAAACAATTTATGTGTTTTTCGATTACAAAATATAGATAAATCCGTGAATACCACACAAAGATTACCTTTCTAAATCAATAATGATTGACTTGAATCAAGGAATATTGAGTGTTTAATATTAAAATTGGAATTATTTCTAGAAGTTATATGTACAAAATGTGACGTATCCTATACAGATGCACGAGGATTAATTTTCAGACGTGAGAGAATAGAATATATGTACTATTAATAGGAAGATAGTACCATCCCCACGTGTCACAAGATGTAGGAACAAAAGTTTTGATGAATTCATGCATAAGTTGAAGTCTCCAGATGGAAATTGAAATATAAATTCACAAATCTTCCCCTCGAATTTCCAAAGGACGCGAATAAGCCCTTTAACGAAAATTGACATTTTATTACAATATCGTTTATATTTAAGTGATCCAATATGTATGATTAGTCACTGAAATATAAGAAATAAATCAATATAGTACGAGGTAATATAATAAACATGGAAAAAAAATATTTCAAGAATTAAGAGAGATCACTAGTCGGAAAGTATTTGTCCGCTGAGATATATTATCTTATATAAACTTGTTACAGTTTTTAAATAATTTAAATAATCATTTCTTTGCACCATTATATATCTTAATCAAACTATAAATATAAAAAACAAACAAGGTGATCACATTAATCACCGGAGTGTAACCGTGAAGCATACGAACAACGGAACAAACGTAAGAGAATCGCAGGAAAAGATGAAAAATAAGACCTATGTTGGGAAAAGTGATTCGAACATCAGCTCTTCGGTGGGAGGCCGGTCGTATATTCCGATAACGGAAAAAGAAAAACAGATGAAACTGAAGCCTGTATATGAAATATAGCTAGCTAACTGGTTGAGATCAACTAATTCGATTTGCTGGGAGTAATTTTGATCACAAGGCCTGGGAAAACATCATCGGGGTCATGGATATGAGGATTCCGCTCCACTATAAAAGGGTCGGAGCACTTGTCGCTGATGGTGTGCAGAGTTTCACCTTCTCCGACTACGTATATCTCATCGCACGGCCGTGGGCGCATCAGACTTCCAGCCGTGGAAGCAGCCGAATAACTTTCCCTGGCTGTGCCGCCGATTAGAAAGAAGCCTATCAATACGACGGCAAAGTACCAGTACACGGCGTCGGCGGACGGAAGAGACGCCCTTAAGGACTTGAATGCGGAGGAATGATAATAACCCATGGAATCGTTCGTGGAAAATGAATGGGTTTTACAAGTTGATATGGGCTTGTTATATAGACAGGAGAGTCAACAAGGAAGGCTGCGGGAGGGCTGTTTTGGTCATTTTACTGGGTGAAAGGTTCATTTGTAACTGAACGTTTCAATTGTTCAATTCAATTTCAAGAATAACTTCACCACATCTTCTCTTTACCACACCACCCGGTCTTTTCTTTTCTTCTTTTTACCAAAAGTTTAATCAATTAATGACCTAATCCCTTAGATAAGAGATTCCTTAATTCATATATATCTTAAATCGAGATATATACACGAGTTGATAGAGGTACGAAGGAGATGACTTATATAACTGACTAACTCACAGAGCATAATCTCACAATATTTCAGTGAGAATATGCTCCACACGAAAGTCGGATAAGTTATTTCCACATCATCCCAAGCTTTATCAACTCACCCGTGTCCCTGAAATCAGTCTTTTCTTTTCTGTATATGCGCATAGTGTAAGAATAAATAACGTAGTTAATTGAAAAACATTAAAAAAAACTTATCAGTAACAAAAAATAGACAACAAGAAAGATGTATAATATTAAATTAGTCGGGTAAAGAATGTTTTTTTGGAAGGATAAAAAATTTCACCGGTATATTCCTGGAGATTTGACTTTGATTGATATTATATCTATATATATTGTAGTTCAGGGTGACTATTTATTTAATCATTTAAAAAAGTTGATTAGCGAGGGTCGGGTTTGGTTTAACACTTGATAAATTGTTGTTATTATTGTTGTTTTTAGATAACACCTGTGCATAATTTTGTCTAACCACCGATGACCTCTTTTGAATAATTTTGATTAAGTGTTAAAGTGTCTTTTTCGCTTGGGGATAAATGATCATTTAAAAGGTTAAAGTGTCCTTTTCGGGTCACGAGTTGATTTTGATTTAGAAACTTTGATATTCAACGCATTGAATTGAGAAGGCAAGGGAAGACAAGGAGGCTGGCAATTTTATTATCCATATGTGGAATCCCACAATATTTTGGGACACGTGGAAATAAGTTTTAGTGCTGGTTTCACGCCAACGGTGCCACAAATGACAATTTAAAAAAAAAAAAAAAAAAACCTATACTGTTATATTTTCTTGCGTCCACAACTTGTCTTCCACAGAAAATATCATAGTCGCAATTATCTTATATTTTTTGGAACGTCACGTGTTTATGTATGATGGGTATACGATACCTCTTAGATGAAGCACAACCGATGGAGGAGTATCTGGAACGGCACATTGTCAATTAAAATTTTATAATATTCTTATTCTATTGCTATTCAACCGATAATTTTATAATCATTTGATTTGGAATGGTCAAAAAAGAAAAGAAAAGAAAAAGGAAAGTGCATCCTTGAAAAGAGAGTATTCGTATTCACGTAACAGAAGAAGAAAGTCTAGCTTTAGGAGTACGAGTGTCATTCGAATGCGAGCCTTTGGGTGCAAACAAGAGAAGCATAGCCACCCTTCTTTTCCAACAATTCAATGTGTGTACCCAGTTCTGAAATCTTCCCATCTGAGAAGAGAGCTATTTGATCTGCATTCTGAACCGTGCTCAATCTGTGAGCAATCACCAGTGTTGTTCTTCCTTTCATCAGACGATTCAACGCATTCTGAACAAGTCGTTCGCTCACAGTATCCAAAGCACTCGTCGCCTGTCGAAACACAAATAAATCAGCATACACTCTTGACCGTAGGAGTATGTAAATTCAATACAAAAAAAGGAATACTAAAAGGTTTTCATGGATGAGCAAAGAGGTGTGTACCTCATCAAGAATCAAGATTGGAGCATTCTTGAGCAAAGCTCTTGCAATGGCAACTCTCTGTCAGAAAAGTGTTGGTGTTAATTGTTTGCAAAGAGATCGACTGAGTTAACCTTTAAAACTACCTGTCTCTGTCCTCCACTTAGAAGCCCCCCACGCTCGCCAACTAGTGTGTCATAGCCCTAAAGATAACAATGGGCAAAAAATCAGGCATATGCAGTAAAGATAACAATGTACATAATACTGGACTCACCTGTGGTAATGATATTATAAATTCGTGAGCGTTTGCTGCTTTAGCAGCCTTTATAATATCATCCTTGGAAACATAATCATCTGGGAGCCCATATGCAATGTTTTCTCCAACAGAAACTGAGAATAGAACAGGTTCCTGTGCCAGTTTGTTTACAAGTGCGTTACGAAGTGTCGTTCCTAGTAGAAACTTAAATAGTATATAATCAGAACAGATATAGAGTGATACTTGGTTCACTATGGAAACCACACGGGCCCATTCACTCTTATCAAATGAACGTAGATCCTCTCCGCCAACTGTTATACGGCCTTTGGTTGGCTGCAAAGTCAAAAGGTCTAGCCACTTATTCGTGCAGAATATGGAACTTCATTCAATGAGATTTAATTATATTAACCTCATAAAATCGAGCTAATAGCTGCACTACTGTACTTTTGCCTGCACCGCTTGGTCCAACTAGAGCGGTGACAGTCCCACATTTTAAACTTAGATCAAGACCTTGCAGGATTTGAACATCTGGTCTCAGTGGATACGAGAAATAAACATCTGTAAAACAAATTAATACAAAAAACTCAGAAATTGAGCACATTTTACCAAATTAAATGTGTCTAAACTCAGTGCCGTCGCCACAACCCCAACATGAACCACATTAATGATAACTTTAGTGTGTACCTTCAAGGTAAATATCACCAGACTCGGCAAGTGCTCTCATATTGCCAGTTGATTTTAAGGAAGACATGTATCGCTCACCCCTCGTAAGCATTTTCGCATTTGAACCATTGACAAAAAGAGATTCAAGATTTTTGTCACTTATTCTCGTTCTCTTTAAGTCTTTCTCCAAAGCGTAGGCAAGTGGTTCATCGATTTCAGCACCAGACAAAACAGTATTGATTCTTTCAACAGCAGCAAAGACTCCTCGAAGATCTCCAAATGTGTTTACCACTCCTTGAACCTAAAAAAGGACTTATTTTCTGGGGAATGTATAAAGGATGATCACCATGAAAAAAGAGCACTCACAGCAAACGTTAATGTGAAAGTGTATCCAATAAAAGACACCATCGTTCCCACTGGAAGTTCACCCTGCACCAAACACGGTGTAGGTGTCATAAGATGAAGATACTAAACAACAAGGCTCAAAGAAGATGCTACAAGTACATAAAGGAACTAAAAATCTCTGCTTCAAGAGAGGACAAATTGGGGAAGAATATGGCCCTTGGGTTCCTTTTATTGGAACTATGTTTCTATTTATTTTTGTCACATAGGATTGATGGTAGAAAAGCCTCAAACAGCTTACAGCTTTTACTTTGCCTCCTCCAAGAGAATATAATGCCATTAAAGAGACATAAACAGCAATCCTAGTCAAGGATTCGTTGATGGACTTAAATTTCCCGAGCTTCATGCCACTATCCTCGTACTCAAGAATCTGACAAATCCAATTTCATGATAGCATTATTGGTGAAACCACTAGGCTTTTTAATTACGATTACTTAAGACTGCACCCTACCTGCTGGCCAAAAATTGACATTTGTCGTTTTTCTCCTCCAAATGATCTAACCTGCGACGATAAATGCCATCATATTAATCGCCAAAAAAAAATACAGACTAAGCGGTCCTAGAAAACTTACAGCAGACATCTAAAATTAAAACATATAAAATTAAAGTAGACATTTAAAAATTAAACCATATATCAAGTTACCGTTCGTATGGCAGCAAATGTTTCTGTCACACAGTCAGCCATGGAAGCTTGGGCTGATCCATGAGCTTTAAATACGTTCACAGTTGTTCTCTTATACACAGCTAAATATAACAAAGATATTACTGTAGTATACCATGAAAATGAGGAAAGACTAAAACAAGCAATGAGCATTACAAAGCCAAAAATTTACGATAGGATAGTTTGGTATGGCACTACGGCAACTCAATCCTACTGATCCTTTCTCACATTTCCTAATATAGCTTCTATAAAAGGATGCATTAGAGCGAACAACTATTGTACCTCATAACAGAGCGAAACAAACATAGACCAAGAGCTGATACACAGCTAAAAAATTGTGAGTTGTCCAATTACCAACGAACGACTTTTTGTGAAAGGGAAACTTTTGTTTTGATGATTAATATCAAAGCCAAAATTACGCCTCAGATTTTCATGAAATATGATGCAAATTGTTGTAATTATTAGGTGAGAAATGATTAAAAAGCAACTACTTCTCCCTAGTGAACAAAGATCGAACGTGACACTTGATCAGTTATAACGCCTAAAACATTTGAGTTACACAATTACACAGCCGTAACTATTGTAAAATATCAAGCACTTGATTTGGCATGCATGCACGCCGAGTGTATAATTTTTTATACGGCCCATTAATTGGTATTCAGAGTTCATTTGCTAATTAACATGAAATGTAACTGAAGATACCCATTTCCTGTCAGAAAACTTACCAACCAAAACAGACACGGTGAACATTAGCAAGCCCAAAATTGGTGCCAGCTGAACGGAAAGAGCAAAAAGCAAACACAGTGTTCCAATAACCTGCCAGAAGATGACATGCTACACAGTTCATGGGTCGACAGACTATACCAGAAACCCGAGGTAAAGAAGTTCCATTGAAAGTATCAGGTTCAGGCCATTGGGTGAATTTGAATTGACTAAGGAGAATATTTTAGAAATATCGTCACTAAAAAATAATGTTTGGAAATAAAGTTACAGAACTTAGAAAAAAGTAAAACTAAATGTCGACATGTCCCCGAAGAGTATGGTGAGACAAAATACTGAACTTAATATAAAGCTCACTTTTACTTAGGTGAACAGTAGCTTGCCTCGGAAATAGCCCTGAAACCACGATCTCTTGATATATTATCACAACAATGCCTTTCAGAGAACCCAAATCAGATGTCAATAGAGCAGTTAGTTCGCCAACCTACAAAATGTGCATCAAGTTCAGCTTCTAAAACACATAGGCATTGTACAAATAAAGTAGAATAGAAAATTGGACAGAGCAATAGGCATACCCATTTCTACAAATAAGGTAAAGGATATATACCAACCAGTGATGAAATTTACTCATTGATTCCAAATAAAGTAGAATAGGAAATTGGACAGAGCAATAGGCATACCCATTTCTTCAAGTAAGGTAAAGGATATATACCAACCAGTGATGAAATTTACTCATTTATTCTGTCTTTATCTACGCGCTACTACTATTACAAGAACACTTTAAACACCAAGAATAATGCACAGCACCACATTATTCCCTATTTCCCGATCAATACTAAGCTAACCATATTAAACCAACAGAGGGTTAATATTAACAATCAAACACCGATCTCGGATTTTGTTACAACAATCCATATTTTGAATATTCTAAATTAGGATTTAATCACTTCCAGCTGTACCTTGTTTCTAGGAATTAAGTCAGATTGTAATTCAATTTCCATAGCTCGTTATGGCTCTAAACATGTACAACATTCTTATGAAGGTATCCCATTTTCTTCACAATTAATGATCATTATGAACAGTATATGATGATCCTTCAGAGATTTAGAATGTATACCTTGTACCTGTCGAAAAACTCCACCTGCGGAGCAGATTGAAAAAATATCAGAAATTTGACGCCAGAACAAAATTAAATAAAATGAAACTAGCAGATTTACAGATAACCATGTTGAAAGAATGCAAATGAACGGTATATGTTTTCAAGAAGCTATAGCCAACTAATATTATACAGCACGAATTTTACCTTCTGAATCAAGACGCTTTGAAATATTTGTGCTCTTAAGCTTGACATAACCTTCTCCCACATGGCATTCATATTTATCACGAAAATGATAGTAAAAATTGGCTCCACCAAGTAAAGAATTCCCACTTTACTCAACACTTGCCCGATGGGCTCTGGTCTTGCCCCTATTAGTACCTCAAAAAATCTCCCTAAAACAAAACAGAAATATCGATAAGTGTCACTGTGCAGCAGTCCCTAATCCATTACAAATCGACAAATTCAAACAATTCTATATTTGCCATTTACAACAGTAATTTCATAACTGCACGATACCTGAATAAATGGGCATTGCAAGAGTAGAGGTGGTGCAGCCCAAAAGTGTAAGAATCGAAACCAAGACTCTCCACTTATGCCTAGAAACCAGATTCCACAACACGCCCCAGCTAATCAAATCAACGTGTTGGAGCTTCGGGATCTCATCCCCTCCCGAATCATCGATTTTTGGTTCATTTTCCGACACGACCGGGGCGGGGCCCGAGACATACGCGTAGTTGAAGAGTATGGACGATTTTCTTGATTTTGCCTCATCATTTCGCAAATAAAACAAAGAGGGCAGGTGGGAAATCTTCCGAGAGTTGAGATTATTGGTGAGATTAAGCTTAATTTTCTGTGTTCTGTGGATGTGGTAGCGTTCCGGATTGGACAAGTTACAAGTAAAGAGGGGAGGAACTCTTGCAGCCGCCATTTCTGTTGATAGCAGCGCGTGATTCATTCCTATATTATAGCGTTGTCCTGATGCCTGTAGAACTAAGTTCGTTAAGATTTTAAGTTTATTTCTTCTTTTTTCGAAGAAAAGTTAGTTAAGATTTTGGAAGATGATGATTTTACTCATCTTGTATCAATGTGTCATAAAGCCCTGTTCGTTCCAATGTTTAACCTATAGTATGTATCACTGGCAAGATTTAAATAATTGAATTTAATGAATTTGACATATTTTTATTGACTTACATAATTTATATGATGTTAAAACGTATTTTTTATTGAATTCTATAAATTATCTTCACATAGATGTGTAGAAATTATAAAAAAATTTATTATGTTAGTTGAATTATCTTCACATAGTTGTGTAGAAATTTATTACGTTCGTTCCAATATTTAACCTATAGTATGTACACCAGGAAGTGTCACGTCACCCAGGTGCCCACGGTATCATTTCCTTATATATATAGATAGTAAGTCATAAAAAATTAATACTAAAAAAATAAAAATAATCTCTTTAAGTATTTTATGATGTCACTTTTAAAAAAATTCCATATATACCTTATGATTTACGTAGTTTTATGAAAAAAGTATATTCTAAATTTTTAATCTTTCATTAATAACTTGTAAGGTATTTATTTATATTATCGTATATAAATAAGTTTTATTTTATTTTAGTTTTTTAAGATGTTTATCTTATTGTTAGATATGTCATCAAATTCAAGTTTAATACTTTATTATATTCAAAACGTATTGTTATATACTGTTAAAAATATTAAAAAATTTAATTGACTTGATTTATTGAAATTTAATTGTTTCGATTGAGATGATAAAATATAAGGTTATAAGAGGTAAATAATCTATTATATTTTTTTTACATTATGGAGTTATAATAACCCCGTTCTTGAAATTTGCAAGTACCGAAAGATTATATCGAGCTTGGTATTCAATCAAACGAAAAATATTCGACTTAGTCCTTCAAAATCGATTTATGTACTCGGTAAAACATTTGAAAAATTATACAAATGAAGTTGCAAGATCTTTTGATTGAAACATTTTGTTAAACACCTTAATTGCTTCAACAATGCTTAATTATGAATAATAATAAGGTACATAATTTGTTCATATAAGTTCGAAGACAACACCTTCTACATCTCCCCTTATTTCATTGATGGACTGATCCACTAGATTTATATAAAACTTTGTACAAGGCCACAAACTTGGACTTACTCATTGTCTAAATTGAAAACTTATAGAACAATCAATCTGAGTTAGAATGCCCTTACAACTAAATTCTTAAGTTCATCTCTCATATTTATCTGTGTGAGGAGCGTACGTGAGGATTTATCAGTTACATTCCACACACTGGAAAATATTCTCGATAAGTTGATCTCATGTAGAATTCTCTTTGTTTTCTTTTATTATCTTATATATCTTTTGTTACTCATCCAAGTATAGTATTTATAGCTTCTAAATGTGATATGAATGTTAGGCACAATAAAATATCCATTTGAAAAGGTTTCACTATTGGTCAATTAGGATAATTCTAGTAATTGTGTCTGTTCTGGTTTGATCGAGCTGAATGTTTCTCGTTTGGATGTGCTAAGTTGATCCTGCCGGTAGCTGAATGCTGCGTTGACCAACTAGAAGATCCGCCAAGCTGATTGTTGGGTTGATCTCATGAGATGATTGCTGGCAAATGTGCAGAGCTAATTGTGGGCTGACTGTTAGGCTGATCTACAAAGTTGATTGCTCGCCTGATTTGCAGAGCTAATTTTGTTGGACTGATCTACAAAGCTGGTTGTGCTGATCTGTTCTAGTACAACTGTATAATATTATGTACATTTGATTATATTAGCAACATAATAACAAGTTTTGTATAATTAAATCAAGATTGATCTATTATCAGATGCAACGTAATTGTGATCATGTTTATTGAAGTTTAATAACAATAATATTTATACGAACTTATCTAGATATCGATTAGTAAGTACACGGTGTTCATATGATGGACACAATATTTTATATAAATAGAACTTATTACTTTCAAATGCTAATTCAAAGAAAGTAATAAAAAATAATTATAGTGAGATTGGTATTTCAAAAACATGATAATAAATTACAAAATTTATAAATGTTTGTAAAAGTATTTCAAAATAAATCTAAACTTTGTGAAAGTTCTAAATTTGGTAAACAAACAATAGAAATCTATCGACACAATAAAAACCTATAATTTTTTTAAAAAATCATCGAATCTCTTTCGTAATAACCGTTGGCCTCAACTTACAACTATACATAGAAAATCATATTTTGTAATATTTTCACGTAAATTATTTTATTCTATTTCCAATAAAGTTACAGCAAATTATATTGGCATCAACGCAAGATTCAACTGGATTTGGCACAATAAAAAAAGATATGATAAATTAGAGAAACATCCTTGTGTTTTTTAGTCTTCTAAAAGATATCCATAATATTGAGCTTAAAATTCTATACGCTGAAAATTTCTCCGTTTGTCGTTGAAGTTCGAGTACTCAGGCGGATATTACGGCACAGAGTCGAGTCTAAAGGCAAGGCGTGGCGTTTTTCTGTTTTCGATCTGCTCTTTGGGGCTCCTCCTATTAAACTCAATGGACCTAACGAGTCAGCTTATTCCGGTACTTGTTATAGGCCGTCAAAGTGTACTGCAAAGTACATGCAGGCCAGGTGTTTGCAGATTTGATTGCAAGAAGAATTTGGTTACATCACATTTTCTATGCATCAAATGTGTAGACTCACTTTAGTGGAATATCCCCGAGGTTGCTGTACGTAACTAATGGCTTTGGAATGTGTTTATGCGCACAGAACAAAATTGTGCTGATTTCCAGGCGCTGTTTCTAAACGGCACACTTCCATTTAAGCTAAACCAGCGATTGTGGCAATTTTTTTGCTTCCATACTACTATAACAAATATAATCAGACAGCTCAAGACTGATAATTATCTATTTGTTCCGAAGTATTTGTCTACACTCGTGTCATCAAAAGGCAAAGCAGATGACTAGAATCCTCGCGTTTCTATCTTACATTTGAAGAACTATTCCCTCATAAAACACACCTCAAGATTATTTATCATTAAACCATGTGAATATGAGATCCATGTGATATTCGTTGGATCAACATAGAAATTTACATGATTCAATAATAAATAATTGCTTACATCCAATCACATAGCATACAAACAACCATGGGAAGGCCGTACGTACTATTGATTACGTACGGATTATAATAATGCCTAAAGCACAAGCACACGGCCATATGTAAGTATATACATAAATAAATGCTAAATGGAATAGCTCCATAATGCCAAGTCAGCATCCATGTCCAAGTCATCAGCGAATCGAGGAGGCGGCAGCATCAACCCCTCAGCCATGTTGGCCAGCAATGCGGGCATCCCGAAAACAGCTTCCTCGTCCATAAAGAAGACATTTTCCGGCGACCGGGCCACTGCGGAAGTGCCAGTTGTGATATCCTCCTCCTCGTGCGACCGTGGCCGGAAAGCCTCTGCCGCTTCCAGTGCAGCCCTCTGGATATCTTTGGCATCCGAGGTAGCCGGGACGGGCAACGTGGACGCAGAGTCCGCGAAGTTCAAACAAGCCAACTTCCCGCGAAGCGCAAGGGCCGCGACATCGTGGGCACGTGCAGCCATCTCCGCAGTGGGGAATGTCCCGAGCCAGATTCTTGACTTTTTGTTAGGCTCCCGCACCTCGCAAACCCACTTGCCGGAATTCCGCCGCCTCACACCCCTGTACACTGGGTGCCTCGTCTCCCGAAATTTCTTCCTCCCGGCCCTCTTTTTAGGCGTGTTGGAAGCTAAAATCAGTTCTTCGTCAGAAAAATGGGCTTTACTGATCAAATTATCAGATTCATTAATCACTTGATCAGCAGAAGTCAAGGATATTGATGACGACCACAAATCTTGAGCACGAGGAAAAGGCTCCGAGTAACAACTAGTACTGAAAACCTGCATCATTGAAATAAACTGTCACAGAAAGTTCCAACAAGTAGTAGTGTATCTGTAGATGTTGTAATTGTTTTGAATGAGTTTGCTTTTAGCTTTAATTAAAAGCTTATTTATATGGGTATACGTAGGCATCATTTCTGATTACTGTGGAGAGAGCACACGGAATGGCAAGGCGCCAGGCTGGGGGGAGGCTTTTATATCATTAAAGAAAAATATAGCAAGTGGGAATCTAAGAGGTGCCAAGTTGGAGGCTGGGACATAATCGAACACGTGTACAATGATGCCTGTCTTGGATTTTTGCTATTTTGACTGAAACCGATGCAAGTACGTGTTTCTTGAAAAGGCATAATAAAGGAACAGTTCCCACCAGTCAAACAGGATATAGATACTTCACTATATTATTTATTTATGAAAATAGATTCATATTTGTCATGATTCCCTTCCCTATTCAGCTGTCGGAAAGTTCCTCCTATTCTTTGTTATTTAGTATAGTATACTTTAGCCGCCAACACTTGTTGAAATGACGTCACCCTTTCCCTACACGATTGACAGTTAAGAAGTAACTGCCCCCAACCACAGGATTTCACACGGAAACGCGTGCAGTCGATTTGGGACATCCATCTGTCTACCATTTTCGCCGACCCGACAGGCCTGTTCTGGTCCGGGTCCGGGTCGAAACCCGTTGACCCGGTTAACCGGCCCGTTGACCACGGGCCGGTTCCGGTTCGGGTCCGGGTCCGACCCGAACCGTGGCCAGATCTATGTCTACCATATTCGATTCAACGTGCACAATTGTTACGTACATTAAATAGTTATATAGATGAGATATTGTCATTCTTAAATTATATGTTTTCTTACGCTATTTCCTTACACAGTAGTGTAAATTAATACACATTATCATCTCTCTTAATAACCTGTCCAAAGCAAAACATTAATGTACGTTGACATCCAACTGTGCTCAAATTCTAACAGTTAAGGAGTATAACATTGAGACCGGAAGAGAAGAACGAAATTGTTATATTAGGAGTGTAAAGAAAACCTAGTTAAACATAAAGGAGATAACACGTTAATGGCCAAAGAAAACGTAATTAAACATAAGACATATACAAGTTAATGGGCCAAATTAGGTAGTAATTTTTAATTTATCCTATCTTAATTTATTATACTTAATCATTCTATACAATATTATGCTCGATATAACTAAATTTAAATATGTTATGTATTTGATGTTTAATAATCGGAGACAACACACACAAAATTACAATATTAACTTCTTCGACTATAGATTCTATAAAAGTCAACAAAAACTCATCAACTTCAATCATTTAAAATCTAGAATGACGACGATATTCAAATTATAAAAAGATCTAACAAATGAAAAATATAGATACTATATGTGTGACACGTGGGGCTTAAAAAAGGATGGGAAATGATCATTGGTACCAAAAGAATGCAAAGACAATGAGCGTCTTCTGACAGATTTCTAGTCGAAGGGGCATATGAATTAACCGATCCACATCGAAATGATAGGGATTCCGAGACTGAGCAAGTATGTGACTGTAGTTGTTATAGATTTAATTTGTACGACTCATACTGTGGGAAATGGTGGCCCAATATCCTTGCTGGCCCGTTCCCTTTATTGCTCACAAGCCCAGCCCATTACTTTATCCGACAAGCAATTTATGGCTGCAGGATTTCTGGTAGATTTGGTGGCTCTCATTTATTGTTGTTTCTTCCATGTGTGTATACATATATCGGCAGATTTACAGCCCCTTTACTTCAAGCAGAAACCCACTGCCCTTTGTCCCCTTCACAAAAGTAACCCCAAGCTTTTAGTCTTGTTTGCGCCGCCTCCATTATTTGCCTCTTCTTCGTGAGCTCCGCCGGTGAACTCTGTGAGAGTGAAGGGCTGTTTGATAGGGTGACTGTTGGGCTGAGCTTGGGAGGTTACTGGCTATCTCTGTGATAAGCCGCTGCCTTGGTGTTGGCTGGGTTGTGTACTGTGTGTGCCACCCCTATTGACCTTGTGTCCTGCTCCGAGAGTTGAGTGTAGCTTGTGTCATTTCTGAGGGTCAATAATTGGTGACTGAGCCGGACCGATCTTGTTAGATCGGGTCCTTTAATTCCCCTATGGAATAGCTTTGATGCTATCTTTACTGTGTTCATATTATGGGGTTGTATATGTTGTCTTGCTTCTGTGATTGCTTCTGTGCAGGTTACTGGAGTTGGCTTGCTGTGGTGTTTTTGCTTTTGTGCAGGTTACTGTGAGTGAAGCAGTGAACTCCCAACACATACCAACGAGGTATATCTTCTTTTGGGGAGCTCTTCGATTAAGCGTGCTTGACTTAAAGAAATTTTGAGATGATTAGATCCTTGAAAAGTTTCTCAAAATATGTGCGACCAAAAACAAACAGTTAAACATATCGATGTTAATACGATGGGAATAATCATTAAATCTAGAATATCGTGTGTCACGCATTTTAGATACTATCAATCCACCTCTCACATGGCTGGAGAGCGGTGTCGGATTCGAGTGGCACAACCCAACTTTCATATGCAACAAATGATAACTTTTTGATTTGACGTCACACGGATTTTACCGGTTCATTTGACCCGGTATTTTCCCATTTGAAACGCATGGGCCACGTTACAGGTCAAAATCTGGCCAGTACCTGAGGGATTTATTTCTATATATAGAGATGGGACCATTGGCCCACTCTTATAATTCAAATTATTATTCTTGAAAAAAAGAGTGTGTACAGAGTAACAAAAGAAAGCGTGTAAAAACCACTCTTTCTTTTTTATTTATAATTTCTCAGGATTTTGAGAAAATATATGGACTTACACTCTGATCAATGCATCGTGTTATGAATAGTTAAATATTAAATATGTGGGCTTTGTATCAAACATGCCAATATTTTGTTTATTATTCTTTAATAATTATATTGATTAAGATTTTTATAGTAAATTCTAACATTAGAAATATTCTTAAACGGTTATTTCAGCTACCAAAAATAAAAATAAAAAATAAAAAAGCAACGTTTACAATAGTTTCAACCAGCCTTAATTCATCATGTGTGCGGGACACAATTTTATCCTCCAAGTATTTGAAGGCAAATGTTTTGAAAAAGGAAAAATTGTTTATTTATTTCTTTATTATTATGCTTGTCCTCCTATGATTTTTGTTTATCTATAATCAATTTTAGTTTTAACCCTATTGTTTTTTGTGACTTTTGATCACAAGCAATTGCAGTTGCAAGCCTATATATTTTTTAGTTTTTGGAAATTCGGATCCGCTAGAGAATCAAATTGCAGTTTTATTCTTATATGTTTTAGTTTTTAACAATTTTAAAAGGAAAAAACCCATGATCGTCGAATTTTGTTTATTTAACGTCAAAAGCCGTTTGCGGCATAAAAACTGGGAGTTTATAAATTGAGTTTGAACAGTTATTTGAAATATATTCGATTTTTTTAGGTCGAACAGGAAAGTATTAAATGTCAACTCATGAATTCGGACAATCAAGTATTTATTTTTCCCTAAAATCGGGTCAAAATTGTCAAAAATATAAATATATAAGACTGAAAGTGTAACTTGAGACATTAGAACTACAACTTGCTTATATAAAATACCATATTTGGTAAAAACTAAAATATATCGGACTAAAAGTGTGACTTCATTTTATAAAAAACTAAATCACGAGAGAACGGACATAGGAAACTAAAAAAGCAATTTTCCATAAAACAAATTCCACAGCTTTTTTTTTTTTTTTTTTTGAAAAAAAGAAAGCAAAATAAAGAGAATTTAAATGGCAGATATTATTACACTCCATACCACAACGAACGCGAATCACAAACTACATGAGCATGAAAGTGTCGCCTTTTCCACCTTCAATCTCCACTCCGTTCTCCTGCGTCAAATCCCAATTTGGAAAGCTTCATAGATTGAAACGCCTCGCGATTCGTTCGTGTAAAGTCTCCATAATTCCACCCCCACCGACAGATTTCGACTTCAGGAACGAAATCTTGAGTGTTTCCACTGCCGCAATAGCTGAAACCCATCCAGAGTTACTTGATTTGGCTCATAATGGGACCTTGGTCATGATCAATAAAAGTGAGTACGGACCAGTTCCATCGTGGAGAAGTGGATTCGTTGAACCAGATTCCATTTGGCTCATTGGAACCACTCATACTTCCCAAGAATCTGCCTCTGATGTTGAAAGGGTTATTCGAGCTGTTAGGCCTGAAAATGTTGTCGTAGAGCTTTGCAGAAGCAGGCAAGTCCTGCTCTTTAGTTTGGAATTCATGCGGATTTTTGTTGAAATCTTCGCTTCTTTTTTATGACGGGGGGAGTGCTATCGTGGCTCGCTCTGCTCCTTTTCATATTCAGTACCTTAATTTCTGCTTGATGTGTCAATTTGGCTCTTTGGTGCTTTAATATGACACAAATTGGAACTTTAAGATTAAGTTAACAGGTATATTGTAGTGCTGAAGCAGTTTAGAGTTCGCATACTTGTTTGAAAGTAGGTCTCTGCTTGAATAGCTAATCAAATTGTTTTGCTTTACAGTAAGGATGCGTTTCTCATTAGAACCTAAATTCTTACTCAGTTGTTTGCTGTATGATGGGAGTTTTAATTACCGAAATCTATTTTTAACGAATTCATAATGGGAGTTAGACTTTTGCTATTGCTCTCCTTAAACCTTGAACAAGCAGACATTTTAGATACCTAATTTATCGCCAAACTAACAACATAAAGTAGCAAGCAGTAAGGTATATTTTCGACAACTACATTTTTGGTTGGAATAACATATCATCAAGTGGTCCTGAGATGTCAAGAGTTTCAACGCGAGCGTCCTAGGTTGCATACTCTCGGTTGTTCTATTGTTGGAACATCTGTATTAATCTGATTATCAATGATAAATGAAATGTATAGAGGATAACATATTTTATTTTTGGGATATATATGAATGTTCATGGCACAATGCAGAATAGTCCATGGTTCACATCTCACTTCGTGTAATATAGTGATCTATCTTTGAATAGCCCTCTATTCAGTATGTACTATTTAAAAGCTTACCTTTTACAAAAACAGTTTGATCATCCATGTATGGCTTAACCTAAAGTGTCAGAGAGGTTTTCTTCAGGGCGGGGATCATGTACACTACTGAGAACGGTGCACTAAATCAGCAACTAAAATCAAGCATGTTCTCTCTAAGTGGAACTGGCTTTTTCGGTGCTGTTGGCCGAAGCATTAACTTGGGTTTGTACTTACACCAAGATTGTTTATACACCAGACAATTTCTCCATTGGAAACTCAATCCATTTCTTCAACTTTATAGGAGGTCAAACTGCTTTAGCACTACGCCTGCTCTTCGCGGCTTTCTCTACAAAAGTATCTTCAGATATCAATCGTCCTTTCGGAGATGAGGTAAATGCTTGAAAAATCTTTTATGACAGATTTCAAAAATTTGTTTCATTAAGTTAACATAAGAAGGTCCATAATTTGTGTTTACAGTTTCGCGCAGCTCGAAAGGTTGCTGAAGAAATTGGTGCTCAATTAGTATTGGGAGATCGACCAATTGAGATAACCGTAAGTATTTTTGAGCCAACAAGCACAGAGCAGCAATATCTACTGCACTCCATTGTCTGTCCTAATTAGTTGTTTCGGGATTCACTTTGATCATCTTGGCTAACACTTAAAAAGGGCGTTATGCCATTTTCAGCTCGAGAGGGCATGGAGTTCACTAAAGTGGAAGGAGAAATTGAACTTGGTATACTCTGTCATCCTAGGAATAACATCGTCAGAGGTTTCCAAGATGACAGTGGTAATACTATTTATGAAATTTCGTAGTTATTTGGGGACTAAAGTTATTGCTTTGCTGCTTCGAATTTCTTAGCAGTTTGTGGGACATTTCAAGGAATGGATAGACATGACCTAGTGCCGATGACATGCACTAAAAGATAACTGTTATATCATCATGCCTGGTGGCACTTGAACAATGTGCAAAAAAGAAACTTGAGAAAAATAAACAACATTGCAGCACAATTGAAAACGTAAATTGGATTTTTTGTTGTCAGCTATAGAATATTATCCATGTTTTTCTTATGCACTCTAGAGTTTCTTATAGCCACATAACTTTGTGGACACTCTATTAGTATAATATTTAGGTGTTTCTTTGTGAATCAGAAATCTAGCACTAGTGATGGCAGCCTTCAGCTCTATGAGATGCTAAGTTTTTCGTATCCATCATTGTTGTCGCCTCTCATACACGAACGAGATACAGTAAGTGAAGACGTGGAACTCCGCCAAATCCCCTAACTCATCTTTACCTCCTATTATTCTCATTCATTTTTCTTTCGTTCTCAGTTTCTTGCTTGGTCCCTGAAAAGGAGCAAAGCTGTGAATAATAGTAAGAATGTTGTGGGTGTGATTGGCAAAGGGCATGTTAATGGCGTTATATACTCGCTCATATCGGATCAAGGGAACCTTCGATTCAGAGAGTTGGCTGGGAAGAAGTCTTATGGGAGTGGTAAATATGGTTGGATTAGCAACATTGCCAAAGACTTGTTCAGGGATACTGTCATCGCCATTCTCTTATGGTTTGCATATGAACAGATAACGGCAGTATTGTAGTATAACACATCACATCTGTATTATAAGAACTTTCTTGAACCCAAAAGTTATTTTCATTCAGAACTATTGTCCATGCTGCCACCCGTAAAAGAATTTTTGCTTGTATTTGTTAAAGCACTTGAAATATTGCATGTCCAAGGGATGGGCACACACAAGTAATTAAAATACAAAGTTCCTGAAATATAGACGCAAGAAAAATATAATCTTATAAATTCCATAAACGAGAAACAAGGTTGGAATATGGATATGATAATTTTTCCGTTCTCTTCTACCACTTTTATAAAAAAAAATTGTTAAAAGTCCACATACTGTCGAGGCCCAATTATAAATATTCTATTAACGAGCCCAACCCACTTATTACGAGATTCGAGTGTGTGTCTACCGATTAGTTTACCTTTTTGTTGCATTCGCTGGCTCTATCTCAAGTTCATTTTCCAAATCTCTCACCCGCGCTAGGGTTTCCGCAATCCGAAGGTGAGTTCTGCTCTCTTGAATCAACTCATTTCAATTGTTTTCTGTCATTGGATCCGATCTGTTGAGGATCCCGAATTTTTTAGCTTTTCTTCTTTTGTTTTTGAATATTTACCTGTATCATGTGAAATTATAATGCGCGTTAGTTTTAAGGCTAATTGTTTCTGTGAGAGATTAGTTTTTTATTGTAAACATATGTGCATGTTGGTCTTAGGTTTTTGTGCTTGATTTTCGTTCTTCATTTTCCGTCTTGTTAATGTTTTTTTTTATTTCACGAATTATTTGTAATTTAATGTCCTGTTAGGGCCATTCCAAACTCGTTAATGGATGTTTCTATGATGATTAAATTAAAACCATCGTAAATTTCATAATTTGGTTAATTTGCTGTGGATCCTCAGTCCTTATTCTAAATAAATGGAGACTTATAATTTTGTGAGTTCTGAGATGTGCTCAAGACCTTTAATTCTTTTAAGGAGCAAGCTTAGAGTTCTATGAAAAGGGGCTCGCTCTTTATGCTTGCGAATTTAACCCTCTGTGGCACATAGTCGGGATTTCTAGCCATGTCCTCCGTCACAAAGTTATTGATTGTCTTGAGATAGGACAAGTAAATCTGAATATCTAAGGGTGAATGGCTCAAGATTGAAAATTACACATTGATGACTAAAACAAAAAACGAAAATGTGTTCTTCTTTCTTTACTTAAAGACATGCATAATGTGTCTTTTGAAGAATATAGCTGCATAAAAATGAGGTGACAAGATGCCTTTGACCAACAAAACTCAATAATCAATCGAGTGACAGGTGACACGTTACGGATATCTGTAATCGGTTTTATATATATGAGAGTAAAGAATAATGATCTTGTGGTATTGATTTGTAATCCTGGCTGGCGGACACTTGTAGGCTTTGAGTTGGGTGTGGTATTTGTTTGAGAGCCTTGTAAAAATTGCTTTGCTCGAGTTAATTGCCAATGTATTTGGATATTTCTAGATAAGTAAAACATATATAGAATTGTCCTCAGTCAGTTGGTTTACCGGAAACTGGAATTCAGTGCTTCAATTTAGTGTTTGATGCTTTTGCATCAATGTGTTTTTACATTCTGAATTGAGGTCTTACAGTTTTTACATTCAGGTGACATGAAGTCAATTTTCTGTGGAAATTTTGAGTATGACGCACGGCAGTCTGATCTTGAAAGGCTCTTTAGAAGATATGGAAAAGTTGATAGGGTTGATATGAAGTCTGGTAAGTATGATTCAATGGTTTTATGCATGTAACAGTCAGGAATGCGGGATGGTCGCAGTTGCAATGCTGGATCAGTGTTCTATTATATAAACATGAATGAAGCAATATTGCTGTAAAAAATCAGCCCTTTTCGTTCTTGCCTGCAATTGTGACTTATTATCCCGCTGTAATTATGTGTGGATAATTTCATTTTATTTGGAGACAGAAGGATTACTTTCTACTGGGCTTGAGTCCGGTGGTTTGCTTATAACTCTGTTATACTCAATTTATTCTGGATGTAGTTCATTACTTCATTTGGTGTTTATTTCTTGCATGAGAACCTCTCACACTAGCTAGACTTCATGAGAGGTGACTATGGTAAATTTTGAGTTTGCCGCTTATTGAAACACTATTTTACTATCAATAATCCTCAAGGGGCAGTTATGGTTGAGTTAATATGTATTCAAGCGTCTAATTTGGATTATGTATATGCGTAAGTTCCGTTCATGCCAGTGATGATAATAGGAAAATTTTTGTGCATACCTTAGTCCTTTTCCCTGAGGAGACTAAGAAGTTAAAGAATGCTGGATGATAATAGGAAAATTTTTGTGCATACCTTAGTCCTTTTCCCTGAGAAGACTAAGAAGTTAAAGAATGCTGTACCAAATTTATGGAAGATTCAAGTGCAGATTGGCGCTGTTTCAGCAGTGTATACTGAAACATGGTTATGGCACTGACATGTTTCCTTGTAGAGTTTAACTGGTTGTCAACATATGTTAAAAAGACCAGAAAAGTTTATCTCATTTAAGTTTGAGATCCCCATACTCAATTGATTCTTTGGCGCAGGATTGCAATGCAATGTCCATATGATTCCTGACTTCCACATCTCATTTCCTGGTGGTAACAAGAAACCTCATCTAATTTCCTAGAAGAGCCCTCTGATCATCCATGGCATCATCATCACACGTTTTCCCAAGTCATTATTGCCTTCATTCTGCACGATATTTCCCAATCCTACACTTGCCCATGTTACACATGCAGACCTCGGAGCTGAGGCAGTCAAAAATTTGGAGAAAAGGCACTCATTTTTTCATTATTTGTTGTGAGACATCCACATCTGGATATTGTCCCTTGACATTGCTTAGATCACTAGCCAAGGTCTGTTACTATTCAACTGATCGTTGATTATGGTTAGACAAGACTGATCTTTACTAATGTTATCGAGTTAAAGGTAGCTTGTTTGCCAATTTCTGGACAAATTATTTTAATATAGGCCGATTTACATACGAGGGAATTTCAGTTTCTGGGATAGATTATTTTACTGTAACAGCACTAGTATAGTAAACATGAATGTCTTTACCTTTGATTCTATCAGGTTTCGCGTTTGTTTACATGGAGGATGACAGAGATGCAGAGGATGCCATACGTGCACTTGATCGAATAGAATTTGGCAGAAAGGGCCGTAAACTTCGTGTTGAGTGGACTAAGGTAATGTAATCTGAGATTCTCTTGTTACCGTAGCCCGCCGACCGTGTTATTTGAATGATTTTTATATTGGTCCAAGCTTTTGTTTTTCTGCAGCAAGAAAGAGACCGGGGTATAAGGCGTCCTGAAGCCTCAAAAAGAGCATCTTCCAATTCAAGACCCTCAAAGACCCTGTTTGTCATCAATTTTGACCCATATCATACCAGAACAAGGGATTTAGAAAGACATTTTGATCCTTACGGGAAAATTCTTAATGTAAGGATCAGGAAGAATTTTGCCTTTATTCAGTATGAATCTCTCGAAGATGCAATTAAAGCTTTGGATGCTACTAATTTAAGGTAAATGTTACTCTGCCAGAGGTTGTTTACTCTAGTGCTCATGCTCATAGCTCATGTTGCCATTCCCTAATATGAATTAATTTGGATACTCGAACAGTAAGCTGTTGGATCGAGTTATAACTGTGGAGTTTGCTGTAAAGGATGATGATGAGAGGCGAAATGGTTATAGCCCAGATCGAGCCCGTGATAGATCACCTGGGAGAGGTTATGACAGGATGCGATCTCCCAGTCCTAGAAGGGAGAGAGGAAGTCCTGACTATGGACACAATAAAGGACGTAGCCCAAGTCCACGTCATCGAGAGCGAGCAAGTCCTAGGTATGGTCATAGATCTAGTCATAGCCCAAGCCACAAAGAAAGTGAGCCTAAATATAGTCGTGGCTTCAGCACTAGTCCTAGGAATGAAAGAAGCTCTCTTTACAATGACAAACACAATCCAGATCCACTGAGAGACACCTCTGGCAATGTTATGGTGCACAGCCCTAGTCCTGGGAAAAAAGCAACTCCAGATTATGGTCAGGGTTCGAGCCCAAGTCCTCCAAGAGGGCAAAGACAGAGAGTTGGGTTTGACGATTTTGATCATGAGCAGAAACCTGCTTACAGTGATGGTGAAAGCCCTCCACAAGACCGATATGGGAGGTAATTACCTTACCCTTTTTGTGTTGCCCGAAGTTTCTGTATCCAACTTTTTTTAAATCTGATATAGTATCTATTAAGGCAATATTTTCTAATATAATCAATTTATTTGATCCAGTCGATCCCCTGTGGTGAGAGGGAGATCTGCATCACAGTCTTGATTGCAGACATCTTCTAAGACATGGTACCCTGGCCCATTTCCATGGACTTTCAACCAGGTTTGTTGATGAATCCCTTCTGTTAAATTTGTTAAGTTCATGTTCAGACTGGCTCTTTGATCTTGCACTGCTGCTCTTTAAAAGTCGTTTCTTTTACTAAGATACTTGTAGGTTATGTAACAGTAATCCTTGTTGACTTGACTATATTAGTGTTAATTTGTTTTGGAAGAAATGTCATTCCTCGCCCCAAGAACTTGTGGATATCTCTATTCACTCCACGAGTCCTATCATGTACATTCATCCCCTTTTCCAGCGTAATTTTTTGATTTCCTGGATGCTGTAGCGACACGTTTCAAAAGAAAAATCGGCATCATATTTTTTGATGTAGTGAATATCACGATTTGAAGGATCTATAATTTATATGGTAGGCACGAGATGATGCTTTCAAGTTGGTCGGTCACGACGTACCACTGAGATGGAAAATTGTAAGAAACTGACGCTCGATTATGGAAAAAATGTATACTTGAATATGGTTCCAGAATGCTACAAAAACTTGCCAAAAATTCGTCCGTTGAATATTGAAAAATGTACATGTGATTATGATCAGTGATTGTTAATTATTAAATTAAAAAGAGGATATGAAATAGATGGATAACACCCATAAAAGTAAACGCACCGAAAGCCCTTGATATGATTGCGTTGGGAGGTACCTTACACGATCCGTAAGATGAGAAGGTCTAATCAATAGTATGCGGGTTAATTAGTATTTTATATAAAAATTGAAATTTCGCAACTATTTTTACTGCATGTTTTTGAAATTTTAAAGGATTACCACCGAGTGTCAAAACTATGTGTATTCCGTCATTTATCTTCTTGGATTTAACAAGGCAAAGTCATATGCCTATTGGACCTTAGGTCCTCTCTTCACTCACCTACGTCCCGTAATTAAATATCCGTCATAAATTCTATCCACAATTTGTGTTTTCTCCATTGGATACACCTTTTGATGAAATATGGATCTCGGCGCCCCCCTGAAATGATCCATGGTTCAGGAACTTCGTAGGGCACACGTGACCATCATTGACTGTACCACACAATACATGCATGGTTTGTAAGGCAATATTTTTGTCTATTTGTAAGGAAATGTCAACTTTGAATTGTCTTATTTTCAAATCTTTAACACACACCCACAAAACAATCATGACTTTAAACAGAATATAGGTGTCTGCATGCAATTCTCCAATATGACGGCTGCATGCGGCCATGCTTTTCAAATTTCGGATTCAGTATCCTAATTGAAGGCGACAAGTGTGCAATCCCCACCCGTTGATAACATGTTATGGTCAATAGATAATGGAATGCTGCATGTTTATAAATTTAATTAATTGAAAGTCTAATGGAGCATTCAGCTTTTACGTCTTGGCCAATTCACGTTAAAAATTTGGTATTCTTCGAGTTCTCTTGGCCTCTCCCTCTCTCTCTTTTTGGGACAAAACTCACATATTTTCCTCCATTTGTTCCACTAACGGCGGTCTTAACATGCAAATTTTCGTACTGATTTCTTTTCTTTTACGGGAAGACACTTTCCACACGCTCATTTGACCAAAGCATATGGCATTTTTGGTATTCATGCTAGTCTTTTTCAGAAATAAGCGTATAGTTGTAATAGACTAATTAAATAGATAAGAAGTCATTTATCATTCTTCTTGAGTTACGTGGGCTGAAGCTCAGACGCAATGTGATTGGAATGCGGGAACTTAAGTTATTTTTCCATTTCCTTATTTGGAGTGTTTTAATTGGAAATGTACTTACTTTGGGGTCTGACTAGATTTTCATAAACATAATCAATCAATTGTCTTGTTACCTAGAATACCATCATCATTTATTTTTATTTTTTTTCAAAGAAATACCACAAAATGAGTTATAGAGTCTTTAGAATGTCCCGCACACCATGTTAATAGATGAGTTGAATCGATAGATTTTCAACACACCTGAATCGCAGGCTAACTCGTCATGCAATCTAACATAAGTGGACCAAGTTAGTAATTTGTTGACCCGTCAGAAATGCAGGTGCATCACTCGGTCATCCTGTTAGCCCGTTCCAACATGTCTAAACCACTTGAAATAATTCTTGACTTTCTTCTATTTACCATAATTGGTTTTATCTTGGAATAATTTCTTGGCAGATATGATTTATTAGAACGATTTTGGTAAAATTAAATCTAACTGTGCTCTTAATATTGTGGACAAATACAGCATCGATGGGCCATAAACAGCCTTGCACATCATTCGTGGTCCACATATGACCATCCAAAAAGCCAGATTTAACATCTTATATCTCTGATCTCTGAGATTACTAATGTGAAATATGCATATAATAAGAGCGTAGAGAAACTATGTGACATACCCAACGAGACACCGTGTTCTTCATCTTTTTTTCTTAGCGAGTTCTTTCCAATGAGATAAAATAGGGATCATTAAGTTTGTTAATAAAATAAAAGAACCTTAATTAGTAAATACAATACTAAAAAGAATTAAGATTGTTGACGCTTGAACGTCATTTATTTACGCTTGACGGCAGGGCTGCTTGGTAACACGTACGCGTACAATTGCCACCAACATGCTTCTTGCTGTGTCACCAAT
The DNA here is from genome assembly GCA_001598015.1 of Dorcoceras hygrometricum. Classification (NCBI taxonomy): domain Eukaryota; kingdom Viridiplantae; phylum Streptophyta; class Magnoliopsida; order Lamiales; family Gesneriaceae; genus Dorcoceras; species Dorcoceras hygrometricum. The sequence goes on along the minus strand of KQ999839.1, from coordinate 269,903 downwards.
GACCAGCTTCACAAAAACCACCCAAATTACACTATAAAAACCCCGATTCGGTTTCATTGCTGAAAACCCTTTCACCCAATAAAAACTCCATATACTCACTCCCCACTAAACGCAAACAAAAACACACTTAAAAAACATTCCAAAAACCTCAAAAAAATCATGTGCCAACAAAAGCACAATCCTGATCTCCCCATAGAACCCCAAGAATCCAACATGTTCACTCCTTTGATCCCCAAAAGCTCCACACCCCGCCAGAATAACATCCACCCACCAACAAATCAACCCGCAAAACCCCATGACTCCGCCACCAGCTCCTCTCTAATCATCCAAGAAGCCACTTCCTTAGCCAAAGTAGCCCTACCAATGATCCTAACCGGTCTTCTTCTTTACTCCCGGTCCATGATATCCATGCTTTTTCTTGGCCAATTAGGAGACTTAGCCTTAGCCGGTGGCTCCTTGGCCATCGGGTTTGCTAACATCACCGGCTATTCGATCCTCTCCGGATTAGCCATGGGAATGGAGCCCATCTGTGGACAAGCCTTTGGAGCCAGAAAATACTCAGTTCTTGGCCTTTACCTGCAAAGGACTGCTCTTTTGCTGATTCTCACTTCTTTCCCTGTCTCCCTTTTGTGGTTAAACATGAAAAAGATCCTGCTTTTTTGTGGGCAAGATGAAGCCATTGCAGCAGAAGCTCAAACATATTTAGCTTTTTCAATTCCTGATCTTTTTGCTCAATCTCTAATTCATCCCCTCAGAATCTACCTCAGGACACAGTCCATTACTTTACCTCTTACATTCTGCGCCGCAATTTCGATCGTTTTACATGTTCCTATAAACTACCTTCTTGTTTCGAAGCTTCGTTTAGGTATCAAGGGGGTAGCTCTAAGCGGGATTTGGACCAACTTTAACCTAGTAGCTTCGTTGATCATTTATGTAATCTTTTCAAGAGTGTATCAGAAAACGTGGGGTGGTTTATCAATGGAGTGTTTCCAGGGGTGGAGAACACTTCTAAACTTAGCAATACCAAGCTGCATTTCAGTCTGTCTCGAATGGTGGTGGTATGAAATAATGATTCTTCTTTGCGGGCTTCTTTCAAGCCCGAAAGCAACAGTTGCTTCCATGGGGATACTTATTCAGACCACCGCTCTGATATACATATTCCCATCATCGTTAAGCTTCGGCGTGTCAACAAGAGTCAGCAACGAGATAGGCGGCGGCCGGCCGGAAAGGGCGAAGCTCGCCTCCATGGTAGGGCTTTCCGGCAGCTTTTTTCTCGGTTTCTCCGCCTTGTTTTTTGCAGTATCGGTTAGGAATAAATGGGCTTCCATGTTCACCACGGATAAAGACATAACCGCATTGACATCACTCGTCCTGCCGATAATCGGGCTTTGCGAGCTCGGCAACTGCCCTCAGACTACGGGCTGTGGGGTTTTGAGAGGCACGGCCCGGCCTAAAGTGGGGGCAAACATCAACTTGGGATGCTTTTATTTGGTGGGAATGCCAGTGGCCGTGGGGTTGGCTTTCTATTTCAGGATGGATTTTGAGGGCCTTTGGATCGGGCTTTTGGTGGCCCAGATGTCATGCATGGTGACCATGATGCTGGTGTTGCTGCTGACTGATTGGGAATTGGAGGCCCGAAGAGCAGAAAAGCTCACTGGAGAGCATCCATTCCCTGAAGATGACAACCAAGAATTTCATAAAAAACATAGCACTAAAAACAAGGAAGATTGCTTATGTTGAATTTTGTTGAACAACTGTTGAGTTACCAACATGATGTAAGTAACTGTAGAATTTTTACTTTTTTAATCTTGATCTAAAAATGACAGCCTAATTCAGATTTTTTATCTCAATCAAACAATTAGTATAATAACCCCTACTGATCAATGAAAAATTAATATATATATATATATAAATGTAAAGTACACATAATGTTTTCTAGTTCATTAAATTTGAGGTGTTATATATTTCGGATTTGGGAGAGGAAAAGAATCGCCAGAAATTTTTTCAATGATTTCGTTTTAAAATTGGTAATTATGGCTTGTGATTTTCTTGCCATTCATAGCAATATGTGGCTAGTGGAGAACTTAATCGGCTTGCGTATATGTGAACATCTTTAATAGTGACCGCCGAATATTTTAAAAGTTTGTTCGTTTTATCTAAAAATATAAAAGTCACATTTATTAAATTCGTCAATCACCATAGAGAATAAACATATTATCATCTTGAAAGATTGAAAAAAATTAACATTTTAAGATAATTAATATCTTGATTACGACGTAATTTTTTTAATATAAGAAATAAACTTAATGTAATTATTGTAACCTTTTATACAATTATAAGCTATTGACCCTATATATAGGTCTTCTTCTCTTCTTCTTTTCTTCTATTTTTATTGGTATTTATAAGTAAGAATTGTATTTCATGAACTTCATTAAAATAATCCTACTGATTATCTTGATGTTAAACTAGGAACTCTATCACGAAAGTTAACCAAATTTAGCACTACGAAACGCTATTCCTTCCTTTCTCGTTTTCTCATAATGATTATACAATTAAAGGCCATCAAACCGAAAATTTTGATTTATACATCATGGATTTAATGTTCATATCTTTTAAAATAATTTCAATGTATGAACTGAATTTTTCGTGTCAATATCTGGGATTCAATATATAAAAAAAATAATAATTTGACGATCAAAAATGTGTGTTACATATGTTAAATAAGTTGTCGCATAAAGTATTGAAACCTCGTCAGCATAAACTTGAATATGAGACACAGAGATTTATAATTCACTCAATTTGTCACCTGTCAACTCTATAAAATGATCTTATTCGGACTTCATTAAAATTCGTAACAGAATGACGTGATGCTATTTATTATGTATATAATATATGTATAAAATGGATTCGCCCCCAACAAAATACTGATTAAAATAAATTGACTGAGCTTTAATTTGAATTATTAGTTCCTAAGTGGGACTCCTTTAAGGTGGCAGATAATTCAAATGTGCCTTAATTAGCTCATCAACACAGCTTCAAAAGTACTCCACACAGACAATCTAAAATTAGTAACATTGCATGAAGAAGGCATAGACTTTGAAGAATCCTTCGCACTAGTGGCAAGATTAGAAGCCAATATGTATCTTGGTTCATTCCCTAACATAAGCGGTATCAAATATGCTCACGAGGCACGAGTCAAATTTAATGATCATTCGACTTCTAGAACATGGGAAAGCACGAGTCAAATAAAAGCAGCTCATTGATTGGAATTTGAACAGGATATTTTTGAGAGATAAGTTGAACAGGATTTATATAATAGATCAAATAGTGACGTGGGAATAAACCTTATATCTTAATAGTCAAATTAACAATTTAACTTATTAATGTTTTTTACATGTTTGACGATGTTTGGTCTAGACATTTGGCTCCCACTCGTGGATGCGGTCTTACTTTAATTTTACGTTCAACTTGATCCATCAACATCTGTATATTCCATATATAATATCTGTAAATGTATACAAAATAGAACATGCAGGAAAGTCAATAACTCTAATATTTCATGAAATATATCTCTTCTTTAGAGTTATTTAAAAATATATACTAATTAAGAATCACATGCCCCCTTTTTCAAATATGTTTCATATATATATATATATATATATATATATATATAAATCCGATATCCTACATACCTAACTTCCCCACCCCCTTCCCCAACTACCACGTGGCACCATGCAATTGGTCGAAATTTAAAAAAATTGTTAAAGTTAAAATGTTGGTCCAATCACATGGTGACACGTGGCAGTCGGGGAAGGAGGTGGGGAAGTTGGTTGTGTAGGATATCATGTCCCAAATATATACATATATAGTGCTGATAATGTGGGCGCCAACAATGGGCGACAACGTGGGCGCCTGAGATGCTCAGTCGAACATCTCACGAATATTTTAAAAATTTCATGAGATGTTCGGCTGAGCATCTCAGACGTCCACGTTATCAAGTTTATATATATATAAATTATTAAGATGTCTAGTTTGTAAGGTATGTGTAGGTTATTTCAGTCACGAAAATGTACAGGTTTTAATTGACCCTTAAGAGTTCAAAGAAATCAAACCAAAAAATAAAATAAAAATTGCAGACTTCGAGATCGGAGAGTATTTAATATATATTCTTCTTTCTTCAATTCCTGACGTATTTGATCATTTGATGTCATTCTTCACGTTCCTGTCTTCCAGATATCTCAAACATAAGTATTTAGTTATTTTTTAAGTTTTTTTTTAAATGTTAAATTACTATTGCAAATAATAGGGAAAAAGGTATTAAAAAATTTAACCTACAAACATTGTATATATATATAGAAAAAATGGAAATAATAGGGTCATCCAAAAGAGTCGATGACTTGAAATTTTCATATAAAAAAAACCCGTATGAGAAGAAAATTTATAGTGATATATAAGAATTTGTAAGAATGTCTTCAAATAATCAATATCAAGATTAAGAAACATTAAATTAAAATTTATATAGTTACACTTAAAGTTAATTCGATCAACTACGTCGTATCAACTTGGAAAATGAAAAGATCTGTAAATAAAGAAGTGGAAAAACTAGTTGAAATGGTATAATCAATATAATTTATCTCAAAATCAGATGATATAGATTAATGTCAGAAAGGAAATAGGAATCCTTTTTTTTATTTATTTCGTCTATTCCATGAGCGCAACATATGATCAAACAATTCTTAATCATAGTCCTTGCGATGGGATCATTCATATAATATACAAAGAGAAACTCCGGGTATTTAATATCTTTTCTCTGAATCTCTTGAAATGTTCACCTATTGGTTTCTTTTTTTAGTTTTAAATTTGTTTATTTTTCTGACATGCACTTTATTTTATTGTGATATGTAGCAAGTAAGATATTTAATAGAAAAAATAGTGTCTAAATATAAACCTAGAAAAAAGTATTCACAAGAAATATAAACTTTTTGATGTATCAAAGGTGTCAAAGAAAAAACAAAACAAAACAAAAGCAATCCCATACACCGAAGAGAAAAAAATCAAAGAACAAATAAACATTACTTTAGTTTTAATATATGAAAAAAATATTAAAATCTTATATTTATAGAATTCAAAAGTATATATATCTAATTTGAAGCATATAAAGCAAAATCACGTGGTGTGGTTGTACCTTATAAAAATACCTGATGATTATTACGTATGATACATTAGTAACTCCAGATCTGCTATGTAAATCCAACAAATCATGCCTTTTTTAACAACTGAATGCCATTCGTCAAATGTATCTTTGAGAATCTTATTTGCCTCAATTTCCCCGTTTTTTAAAAATTGATATTTTCCTATAAATGTTAAGTACTTAATTGTCATAATTAAGCAAACCTGAAGAATTAATCTTAATAGTATATGGAATCCAATTGCCAATTGGTTCATAGCTAAATTGATTTTATTTATAAAATGGAAGTGACGATACCCCATAACCTTTTAAGTGCCACATTGGGATATCCCAGTCCCAACCCCGCCTTTTGATACATTCCAGAAGACTAAATAAATCTCCGCTAGCCTCAGAATTCAAATTTTTTATATTATATCATATGAATATATGTACATAATATATACATTGAGTGGTTATTTTACTTACCTGTGATGAATATTAATCATAATTTAGGGTAGTGTACTGACAGTCTAACAAAAAACGTGAAATTAAATAAAGATCTGACACTTACAATTTGCAAGTTATAAGTTGTATATTAATTATATATTGTAGAAGTATAATGGAAGTACTGAATAGCCAACGAAGACCGACCATCGGATAGAAGGTTATAGTCGATGATAACTATATAATTTAAATCATTTATATTGGACTCAGCTGTAATATTCTAGTTCAAAATATCGTCATTCCAACAAAAACAATTATCACATAATTATCACACTCCGACAGTAGCTATCCTAGGTATCCAAGATCAATGAATTAGGATATACATGTAACTATTGCTGTTGTGGACTTGACACCATTCGAAAAGTATTTATATAAAAAAAATCCGAATTTCTGATTTTTGAGACAGCACGATCAATTAATAATGCTGTAACCAATTAATAGTTATAATATTTCAAGTCAATCAAAGAAAAGGATGGCATGCATGCGTGATCCTCTGATCAAGGAGACCAGAACAAAAAATTTGCGCCCAGCTTCATTCTTGTAAAAATTAAACATATATAAACAACATAAAGTTAAATCTTCAGCCAATTAATTAAGTTCTCCCCTCAACTATTTATAAAAAATTTCAATAAAATAACACATTATTAATAATATAATATACCGTCCTAACCTCGATCACGGTTGATTTGTTTGTGATGGCCTCTAGGCAGCATGAAAGGCCACTACTTTCAATCACTCGATATCCTCTTTATTTCTAACATAATCCAAGAATCTTGTTTCTGAAACCGAGTAAAGCCGTAATTAGTGTAATAAATCTGCAAAGATATCGTTTGATCGAAGGATTCCGGATAACAAAATATTATACTCTTTGGCTCTCTTTATTTCTTTGCTTTGGGATGAATCATAATGCTCCGTTTAAGTTCAATTATACGAAAGATTTGTTATAACTGAGTCTTGAATCTAAAAGTCTGTCCCGAACTGATTACCTAAGCACCATATATGAGCTACAAACAAGCCAGCAGGGACTTAATTTGTCCCCACACGAAAGATCCGTGCAGGGTTAAATAATTTTGTGGGATATTGAAAAGTTATCAACTTTTCAAAACTATACTTAGCCACAATGATGAACCTTTGGCGTTATCTTCTTGGAATTAAAATATATTAAGTCAAGTTTTTGATAGACATAGATATATAGGTCAACTCAGACAATTTTGGATAATGGCATGCTTAAGAAGGTGAACTGGTTCATTTCACGAGGCTACTCGTCTTGGGTTTTACTTTGGACCTGTGATTTATTTTTTTATTTCTTGGCTCTTTTACATGTCGAGGCATGCCTCCAGTGGACACACTTCTTTTTTTTTAAATGATTTACAAATCATTACAAGTGTATAAGTCCACCTAAAGCCCAATCAATTTAATAGCCCAACTAATTTCCTTAACCGAATCTTTTTGGTTCACTTTAAATGTTGTAAGAACCCCAATCCATTTTCTTTTAAGAACAAGAATAGCCCGAGTAGAGTGGTCAAAATAGCCCAAAATAAGTGTATGGGTTAAATCAAGAAATCATGCATAAAGAGTGTAGTCTAACTCCACCCTTTAAAAGGTGACCTCTTTGGACCAAGAAATTTCAATTTGTCTGAGATTCAATTTCTCAATGAAAGAACACCACAGACAATATGAAATGTAGAACACACTCTTCAATCCAACCAACTTCATCGTAGTGTCCAAACGTCAATCACCATCTGAGAAGTTATTGTTTAAAACATTTAATTATTGTGAACTGTCGGTTGCACAAAGATAAATGTGTCCCGGCCACTCTTGAGGTGTGGTCGAAGCCCGGTCGACCGATGGTCCTTTAAGTGTCCACTAATTCGTTTAAAGTTTTAGAGCATTTGGATTGATTTGGAAGAAAATGTGAAAGGATTTCAAATGAAACTTATCTTCGATGCATATCATAGTTGAAATCGCATAAATTGTGTCTGAAATTCACTTTTTTCTTGACCAAATGATTTTTCATAAATATCATCTTAACCACAACCCCATCTAATGTTACTGATTCTTGATCCTATCCATCAAGTAATATCAGAGAATCCAAAAATTGCTTAAGCTTCGGAAAAGGAGATCCAAGAGACCACGTCCACCACCCCCCACTTCAACCACAGTCTTTTATTTTTGGTTGGGTTAGTTATCCAGCTTACTTCATGTCATCCTTGTCTTTATGCACCTCTGCAGGAAGCAAGGCATAAAGATTAATAATTCTTCCTCAATAATTGTTTTAGTTAAAGAATACAAAAGTGGGATTGACTTGCTTTAGCCAGTTACAATGAACAACTATCGAACGAAATTAAGCTTTAGATCCTAGTAGTAACATTTAAATTCCCTTCATCATAATCTAGTTATGCTTTCGGCCATTCCGAAGGAGACAGCCCCGGCCTATCCCCTCGATATATAAAGAAAAAATCAGACACCTCATGACGAAGCCTAGTGGGAAGAAAATCAAAAAAATTTTAAGCTTATATGCATTGATAGGAATTAAAAGTCGGAATAATACAATCATGGTAGAGATTATATAACATCAAACAATTCAAGAGCAGCCCCATTTATTTCTTCAAGTGAATGACATAAAAAGGGGTGGTAACAAAACTCTAGGTACATAACGAAAAAAAAAATGGAGAAACAAACTTTGAAAACAAACCCAAAATGCACACAATCCACACTACGAACTTGTTGTCCATGGACCTAGTTAAAGCAAGTCCCATGTAAAATTAGGTTGAACAGGACGAGATGTCTTGGTCCCTACAGTAGATATGGACGGATGGCCAGCGGGAATCGGTGCTGGGGTAGAGTCAAAAGTTTCCCACTGTGTAGTGATCACGACAGCTGCTGTGGAACTCGACTGCCGAGAGGGTTGATCCTGATTATGCTTGGGTGAATCTGTCGAAGAACTACCGAAAGAATGCCTTGGTAATTGCTGCGATTGGACGGAGGATGTTATGTTCGCTTTCGAATTCATATTCGCCTGCTGCGGCTGGTTTTGTTGGGTGGGCGTTACGATGTGGTTAGTGGTCGCTGAGTTCTTCATCTTCAACGCATCAAGCAGCTCGACGTGCTTTTGCACTCTCCTCACCTTCAAATCAATCAAGGCCGTTAAATGACATTTCATCACAGATTCAAGAAAGGATTTTGCTGTTCTAGATCGAATTCGATTATACCTGTATCTTCCTCTGTAGTTTGACATCTCCATCAGCAGCAATGCCGTCCAATTTAAGCAACTGATTCATCAACAACTCGATCAGGTCTACTACATCTTTTTCAACCACTTTCCCACCTTTCGAAACAACAGTTTCAAGCGCCGACACCTACTCAATGTTCACGAAGAAAGCCTTAATTCAGACACACAATTACTAAAACCAATGGAGGTTAGAGAGTAAAAAGAACAACCTTCGCAGCAAGCCTATCAACCTCCAAGCTGATTTCTGATACTGATTTTGCAGCCTTTTCCATTTTTAGCAGTCTTCTTCATCTCTATGTATCGTTTTTCTTGACTAATCGCATCCTCAATGAGAGTGATTTTGGATTTGTTCTTCACACCTGCACTGTCAAGAAATGCGTTTGAATTCCTTTCTTTGTCCTTGTAAAACAGCTTTTGATCCTGGTGATGCAATCCGGTTGGCCCCGTCAGCATCTTCTTCAATTCTCCTACATTCCCAGAAAATACATACAATTCATTAACGGGAAGCATTCCGAAAAGCAAAAAGATCAAAGATTATTCGAATAAATAGCTGAAAATTACCAAAGCTCGCCCGAGAGTTGATATAAATTTCATGGTATGCCGACCCATATTTTACGCGCACGCGAATCGGAGGCGGAGGGACGTGGTTCTGGTCTTCTTCAGTCCGCTTCTGAACCAGCATTCCGCCGGGCCGAAGCTCCCATGCTTTCTCACCGGCTTCTCCACGGCCGTCGGCCAAACCGCCGTTCATTTGAGGCAACCCATTACTCTTAGTCCTCATCCTCATCATTTTCGATTTGCAAATGTATAACTTCTACTAGCTCACAGTTGAAATTTAGAGAAAAACTTCACCTTTTGAGCAGATCAAAGCATTAACTACAATCTGATCTACAGTTGATTTGTACACATCCCTTCCCCGGAAACGAGACAAAATCCGAAACCTTCCACAAAGCTAACAGCTTAATTCTCACGAAATTACACGAGTCAACACTATAGCCACGCGTCTGTACACGAAAATCTTTTTATCTAGAATTCTAACCACTGGGGACAGTAAATGTAACCAACGAAAAGCCAAGAGAATTAAATTCAAACCCGTGAATCTTGAACGGCGAAATGAGTCTCCAGAGAAAGGAACTCGGATTTTATTTATGTGGGTTCGAACTAAAAACTCAGTCGATAAGAATCTTCAGATCTCTTACAGAAAGAATTCTGGAACGTAAGACGAATCGGTGGAGCAGAATTCCGCCAAAGAATATGAGTCTGCGAATCTTGAAACCCGCCAGATTCAAACAAGAAATCCAATGTATTGTAGAGATAGCTTAGAAGATAAATTTTGAGCTAAATTTGGTGCGCTCCCTCTCTCTTATTGGCTGTGGATCGCGGAGAAAGGGGGGGAAGAGAGAGACAGAGAGAGGCAACTACAAAAAATATTAGGTACTAACAAAATATATAGACATTGTTCTTCCATTTAGCTTAGATTAATACACACTTGATCATTACTGAATATCATCTTATATTTATTCTATCGAACATCAAGTCAGATATATAATATGTAAATAAAGGTACACTATTTGATGTATTGTTATATAATTAAACAGCTATACTTATATGAAACACATAAGCTTCCATCATCAAATTTTCTAATATTGACTCCTTTTTTGTTGATCGATCAATTGAAGAAAAATGACTTCAAGAAAACAAGGCAGATTGAAATTAGTCCGGGGTAAAATTGCATATTGGAGGGCAAAGGTTGAAGATGTTAATAACCGGAAAGATGACCTAGACAAGCCGGTGACCATGCCACCGACAATTTTATTAAGCTTACTTGACTAAGCAAATTCAAATTAAGTGGGAGACGATCATCAAATGCTGTACTGTTTCTTTCTCAAAAAAGGTTTTTATATTGTTGCATTGAAAATTTAAAAAAAAGAATAGAAACCAGTTAACCTTATAATCCGTTTTTTAAAATATAGGATCTTAGATATTGTTTATGTTACGTTAACGTGTTTAAGACTCGGTTTAGACACGTTTTTTTACAAATACTTTTACAAAAATATTTTTTAAAAATATTTTGTAAAATGTTTTGAAAATTTTTTTAAAGTTAAATATATGTTTCGATAATTATTTTATAAAAATATTTTTAAATTAAAAAATATCTAGATTTAAAAATAATTCATAAATAGGAACTAGTATTAAAATATCATTCAAATAGTTAATCATATAAAAAAATATCATATAAAATTTAGTTGGTCATTCGTATAATGTTTATCTTTATTTTATATTCTAAAAATATTATAAATATTTTTCACTTGTTCTTAAAAAATTGTACTTAAAATTTAGTTTTAAAAAATATTTTTCAAAAACACTTTATAAAAAGTTTATTCAAACACATATTTAGGTATTTTAACTATAAAAAACATAAAAAATATTTAAAAAAACGTGTTCAAACGAAGTCTAATTATTTTTTCCAAAATTTGAATAAAAAAGGAAAAATTTGGCAATTAAGTTAAGTTTATTAATCTCGTTCAGCCTACTATCCCAGCACATAAACTCCCACGCCTCGGTCAAACGTACAGGTAAATATTTCCAACCGACACTTTCAGATGGTCGGATCCTCTCCTGTACACGTGTCGTTGCCACGAGCGTTGATGACAAGGTAAACTGGAAAGATATCCTGGGTCGACGTGATACGAAAGTGACCGTGCAACCCATTTCTTGTTTGGATATACAGAATGGGATTCCTCGACTATTTCTCACGTTTTATTGACAATTAATTTCAATTAACAAAACCATTTTATTATTCTTATTAGTTTGATTACTCAGTTTTTTTAATGTCCGACCATTTCTATTTCAATCTTTGGATACGGATGTACAGTTCAAATCTCTAACCTACAACAAATATCCACTTCGTTTGTTTTTTTCTATTAAAAAATAAAGTTGATATGATCCAATAATATTATAGTATCATATTTTATGAGTGTGCATACTGAAATAGCAAAAAAATGTTTCACTTAAATTTAGATGAATTGTATCATAATTTAGGTGAGACATTAGCTTCAAGCCATCAATCGCATATTTAAGAAGATTGTCATATTTTGGACACAAAGTATGATTAGGAGAGATTATAGAACAGTGACGTGTCTTTTCCAAGAACTATAATTAATGAATTTGTTAATCAGTATTTTAATGAAGATTAAACGGCCATTGTAGCTCAATTTGGTGGTAGGTCTCTGTTTTGGTTTGCTATAGAAGACCCTAAAGAGTAGAGTGTGATGATAAGTTGGGTACTTTAAAAGATCACAATGTGATGATTGGGTTTTGATTACCAATGTTCTATATTTGCTATCTTTGTAATCTATATAAACAAATTTCTCATTTGTGCATCATGTACTTTTTAATATTTGATAATCTTAACATTTACTGATGTGACTTAATATATTATATCGTAAAAATTTGTTTTATGTTACAAAAATAGCTATTTTTTTTTCAAAAGAATTCAGATGTTGTATGCCAAACCTGAATTGGGCATCTATTTCTAATTTTTATTTTATTTTTAAAAAAAGACAGTTTACCTTTATTTTTTTAACAAATAGAAAACTATTGCAATCATAGGTAGGTTGCTCTAGCGTGTTGTTTAGAATAATCTTTTATTATATAAAATAACCCTGTAGTTAGATAAATTTTATGAGGCAATTAACAGATGAAGTGTGTAGAAGTTTGTTCAAAATGATAGCGATCCTGTTCCCCAAGGAAACACGGTTTCTATCTTTACTTTAAATGAAATGATTTGTGTGATAAGTCATATAACATTATTATTAGAGTAATTTTACAGGATTTGTAATAAAATAATAATAACATATTTAATTTTGTTGACTAAAGTGAGATAATTCAACTTTTAACCTTAAATCATTATACTTTTACTGTATATTTAATCTAAACTATATTAAAAGGTATATTTTCATGTCTTTATATATATCTACTTATGACTAAACTATTTTATGAAGTTTAAAAGTTATTTCAAAATAAATATGTATCATGATATTTTATGGAGTATATAATACTTTCATAATATAATCTTTTAATAACATTTAATTCTTTCAAATTTAGGAATCTATGTATTTATCTAGTAATTATGCTTATTGTTTAAAACTTTAAAATACAAACCTGATTTGGGAAAATGGCCTAAAAGATAACGCAGCCTCAAGATGAGAGCATGGTAAAAATTTGCACACACACAGATTAATTCGAGTTTGAGAATCAACTCTCTATATATATTCTGCTTTTTTTCCTGGAGACATTAATCTCCTTATTAACATTTGTTGATTTTCTCGAATCATCTCACTAAAGAAGCCTAATCAGTTCAAATTCATAAATCCGAAACACCAACAATCTTATAGAAATTTCCGATAAATCCAGTTTGTTTAAATTCAACGAACTTGATTTTGGATTTATATAATTTCTATCATAAAGAAGTCAATATGTTGGAGTAGTACATCCAACAAGTGGATGTTCTTGATTATTCCCAAAATCACTTCGTCCATTTCTCAAACCTCATCCTTTATCATTATCATTCGTTTCTAAGAAGAAGCATAACTTCCATGAGGGAAAACCACATCCGCAGTTTTGTTTGGGCACCAAATTCACATCTACCACTCTAACAACATCCATTACATTCTACGATGGTGGCATTATTCCGACAAATAAATACAATTCGGTACCGTTTGTCTCGTTACATGGGATAGAATATTATATGATTAATAATAAATGTTTTGATTATAAAAAGATTGAGTCTGATGGAGAATAATTAATGATAAGAGTGATATGCTTGGTTTGATTGATTAAATTTGAGATAAAGGTTAAATTATATTTTTAATCTTTCAATAAATATAATAAAAATAAAAAGATGAGACATAATATTGTAATTTTATTAACGATTCATTTTGATGTGAGATAAATAATTAAAAGTTTGATTAACGTGAAATAAATATATAATGATTTTATTGAAACGAGATAAATATTATTCCAGATAAACATGTGATATTATACAATTAGCATACGTTTATTAACATTATATTTCGAGAGGAACGGGGACTAGCTATACATTAGAGTGCTATTAACAGTATTCTACCATGTCGAACTAAAAGGATACCAAATTGTCAAAAAAGTAAAAAAAATATTAATAGAAAATAATAAACTAAACCAGTCAAAAATTAAGATGATTAAACTGGATACCGCAGTAACGAAAGCATCCATTAGGCCATCTCCAACCCATAACTCTATTTTGGTGTAATTTCTGCACTAAAATAGTGCAGTTTCTGCACTAAATACATATACATCTTCAACCCACTTACTTCAAATCTTATACCAAAAGGTATATTCTCATAATATTTCATTAATTCCTATATATTAATGTTTCTTAATAGTGTAACAATATAATTATTATTAATGTGTTAATTATTATTTTAATAATAAATTACAATAATTTGGTATAAATTAAGAAACGTAATTAAATATTAAAATAAATCAATAACAAAATATAGAGATTTGACGTACTGCAAAAAACTGCACCAAATTTGATGCAAAATATTTGGTGTTGCACCAAATTTGGTGCAAAATATTTGATGCTGCACCAAATTTGGTGAAATGATGCAGAGAGTTGGACTTCATTTTTTAGCACCAAAATAGTGTAAAACACCATTTTGGTACTGAGTTGGAGATGGTCTTAGATTTCATTCATATAATTTGTCCAACACGTGATTACGACAAAATTTGGTGTTATTACAATAAAATTTACGGAAAACCTACCGACAGTAGAACGTCAACCGGTCACGTACCTAATGAAGAGTACCAAACAGTCTCAACCTGAAAGTTACCATCTAGCTGACTACTTCTAGTTGCTGTAATATTTAATTAAATTCCTCAAATAGAATAATAAAATAATTTCAGTCCGTTTGACGACAATTTTATTTGAGAAAGATTAATTGACAAATAAAATAATCAGTTTACCCCCAAACGATTATTGGCATCATTTTAAGTTCTAACTATCACCTGATACCTACAGACCCATCCGGCGAGTACCACCACGGAAGAAATGAGCTACACATCAACAGGGATGGTAATAGGGTGGGTCAAGAACTCAAGATGATGGTAGGCTTGTCTTTCCTACTCTGGATCAAAAATTAATAAGGGAATTCTAATTAACAACCCTATAAAATTCTTACACCAGCCCCCATTTGATTGGGGAGTTGTTTTAAGGCTTGAAACTATCTCAATCCAGGTTTCCCAATATTGAGTTTCAGGTTTTTTCCATGGGAAAAATCTCCGTCCTACGCGGCAGATAAATCTGCAGAAAACTTTTAAAAATAAAATATTATTTATTTATATCGACAAAAGAAAAATGTAGTCACGTTGCCAGAGAACGTAAACATGAAAAAAAGCCAAAATTCCAAGAGTTCAGACTTCAGACCACAGAGGTCACTGATAAAAGCAAATGCTGATTGGCCCACCAAAGCTGGATACCAGTTAATAAGGCCGCAAATTATGTTTAATGCCTTCAATCTAATACAACGCAAGCTTTAATTAACTTCACAACAAATAATAGACATCAAAAATTGATCCATGCTTCAATTTACTCCACAACTAATATTAGACGTCGCATCTACTTCAGCCCTCGGAGGTCACATTGAATCCTAAAGGCTTATTATATGTTGATCGTTTAAACGACTTTTTAGTTGATTTTATTTCTGAAGAAAATGGAAGAAATTGAAATTCTTTAGCACAATTGCAAATGCATATGCAAAAGGCCATTGTGTCATGGCAATGTCAACTGTTCAAAGTGTGTGGTTTTGATATAAACAGGGGTCATACGGCCTAACTAATTTGCTTTTCGTATGTCCTATTTCAAGATTTATAATTTCCAACCATGTTCCTAGCAAAACTGCAGGTGATTCGAGATTTAATTGTATCCCACAATCTCTCAAGTGCAAGTTTTTTCTCTACCATCAGGTTGCCAAAGATGACATAAGATCTTCAAGGGACTCACAGAACATGAAACAATGAGTTCATTGACTACAACGAGTTTAGTTTCCACAGTTGAAAAATATTTTACATCCTTCTTCAAAGGTCCATTTGAAACGTCCTGAGACAGTACATAGGCATATATCCCTTAACAAACTTTTCAAGAAAATTTGGTGTTTCACTCGCCCCCAACTTGTCTTTTCCAAGAGTCTTCCACAATCAATTCATCCACCCCCAATCTTCGTAGCTGGATTACATCAAAGAAAACAGGGCAAAAACTAAGCAAGGATAACAGGGAATTTAAAGACAAATCTATTTAAGCTTACCTTCCATCAGGGAGGTAGCGACGAATAGTGAAGGGTATTTTTCGCTGTCGTAGCTCCTTCATTGCAATCTAGGATAAGGTGAAAAGGATGATGTAGTAGAAAAACATTACAAAAAATAGCAACAAAATTTCGAAGTCAATTATAACACAAAATTTCATGTTCACAAAGGCGAAAGCCAATCATGTAGGTTGTTGGGATCGAGTTAATTCCACACAAACAATTTTTTGTTACTCGAGATAACAGATTACGCTGAGATTATCAAAGCTGTTAATTCAGCTCAGAGACAAGCCGAAAGTTTGCAAAATATTTTTTTAAGAAAAGTTTTTTACAAAAACGAGTGGAGTTCACTCAACCCCCTCTTAACTCCTAAGCCGATATTTCTTTTCTTTTCGATCCCAACATAGGTTGTACTTCTGACCATCCTCTAAACAATATTTGCTATAATAACAAGTTTTGCATGAAAAAAATGCATTTATGAGGCTTCTCATGACACTTAAAAACATTCATTTGTATGCACGGGACAGCCTTATTAAATATCTAGATAGGTGGCATTCCTGATCATAATCTAAATTTTGGAGCACTGAGATGGTCAAGGGGCCAACCCCAAATAATCATCCATCGATAAAGATTTATCATGAAACATGTAATTCTATAAACAAAGTATTGGAACTACAAAAGAAATAATCAATCAGAAATCACAAAAGTTCCCGATGTGATTTGAAAACAGGAAGCCCAACTTAACACACAAAATCCTTCACAACGAAATAGCACTAGCATTGTGCTGCAGCAAATTCCGACATACTAACCAAAGCAATAAATTCGAAACTTAAACAAAGTTACAAAGATATGGCTCAAACAAAATCATTTTGGGGTTTCCTTACTAAAAGTTTCAAAGAAAGACACTAAAAATTCATTTATCACAGTAAGTATACTGCTATGAACACATTGAACTGAAAACGCCTTCCACGGATGGATTATGAACAGTAGCGAGAGATCAGCAAGACATGTTCCCATATCATTTTTAATAAAACAATATATAAAGACAATCAAAGGGAAAGAAAAATATCTCGTCGCAAAAAGCACAACCAAAATATTGACAGTTCTACCTCGAGCGGATCAGTTTCACCTTCTAATTCGACCATAACCGGAGCATTCATGCTGCGAGGACAGAAAGAGTTTCTCAAAACCAAAAAAGCAACTCGCCCAACTAAAATTTAACCACGTTCCAGTCCAGAGTTAAAAAAAAAAAAAAAACGAACCTTATCTGCAAAGCCCGCGTGCCCAAAATCCTAGCTCTTTCGTACTTGGTCATATACTTGGATGTTTTCCGAGGTCGTTCCACGGGTTCCTGCACTTGCTTATCATCTCCATCGCCTTCGATGGCGTCAGGAGCTTCCTCGTTGTTATTCTCTTCTTCAACTTCCGCCCCTTCCTAACGATTTTCTCAACATGATAATCGAAAATAAAAACATAAAGAAAGAAGGAAATAAGATGCTCACATCAATTTCGGGATCCATTGGCTCATCCTCGTAGCTGAGAAGAATCGATTAAACATTATATTAGTAAGCACAAAAACCAAAAGCCCTAAAAACCCCTAAATCCAAAAAAAAGAAGGTGTGGCGGTATCGAAGTTTAGAGGGTCATATTAAACGGAAAATTGATGGAAAATTGATAGGATGACCCGATCAAAAATAAAAATAAAAAAAATTGATAGGATGACAAATTTCACGAACCCTCCATCCATCTCGTAGTCCTCGTCCGCCATGGCAATGTCTCCTGGTTCCTCAAACCTAATCACAATCCATATTGAAATAAGACTGAAGCATAGTAGAAATTAGACTTAGAAATGAACAGGGCCCCAAAAATGAGACATCAGACTTCAAGAAATAAAAACCAAGAAAACTCTAAAACTCTGCAACAGCATACAACACAACTCATCATCTTCAATCAAAATCTCAAATTTATACGCATTATTCCACGAGCCATATGCTAAATTCTTGCAACTAAGATTGAAAGATAATGTAAAATAAACTTTGCAGTAAAAGAAAGAAAACCCCTTAATGAGACATCAAACTTCAAGAAACCAAAAAAAGAAAATCTTCAAAGCTCTGCCAACTGCAAAAGGATTTTAAGTAATTAAAGATGAAGGGACCACAATATTTTGTTTGTGGTTCAGGTTGGTTTGACAAGAGGGAGTGGCCTAACATATTTTCAATTTTTCCTGACCACCGAAGGGTGGTTTCGATGCCTTTTCAAGAGGGAGTCCATTCTTCTCCAAATTACACAATCGCATCAAAATTCCTCTAAGAAACTAAGGCTTTATGCATCAATCTCAGTTTGTGACACCAACAAAAGCATCCAAATTACATCAAACCATAATGGGGTTGGAGAATCCGCAAAAAATCAGCAACAAGAACTTATGGGACTTACCTTGTTGTGGAGTACTTGGAAGAGCCGAAGAGCCAAGGCCGAGAAGATGAAAGAAGAGAGGCGATTTGTGAATTTGTGAAGGGCAGGCAGACGAACAGAAGGATGAAACACAAGAGGCGATTTGTAAGGAAATAAGGATTGTATAAATTTTATTTTTTAAAAAAACCCACGGGCCAGCCCGCCCAGTCCTAACCCGTTTGGGCCAGCCCGTCAAATTGTGGGCCCCTGACCTGTAATTTAAGGCCCAGGCAGGAAATGGGTATACCAAACTGCTCCCGCTCTTATGGCTATATTATTAGGTGTATAAAGGAGAGAAGAGCTAACTTTTTATTTTTCAATTCAAATTTCCTATTTTATTTATTTATATTTGTTTTTAGTTAATTTATAATTTATTTGATACGCAATTGTAAATAGTAAAACTATTAGCTATAAAAATATTTTAAGTGTAAAAAATGTGGCATAATGTAGAAACATTTATAAAACTATTAAAATCATTCACAATCCTTAAGAGATATTTACGTATCAAAAACTATATAAAGTAATGGATCTGAATCTATAACTTAAAAAGACCTTCACACATTCAATCCGCTTACTATCTGTACTATTTGACGGAAGGGATTGAGATATTTGACCAAATATATTTGATCCTGACGGGATTAAGTGTCTTATGCACAGCCCATTATTGTTACTCTCAAAATTCTATAGCTTCAAGAAAATCTTGGACAGCAGTCCTTGATACATTCAGCAATGTCTAAGATTTTGATCCTATTTTGTTTCACGTTTTTGAGTCTTGTCAGTGGTTCAAAACTTGGGATTTATGAGATCAAGAAAGGTGATTTCTCGGTGAAGGTGACCAACTATGGAGCAAGAATCGTCTCTGTTATTTCAGCGAACAATTGTTCAATTTCCTACTCAATTATAACAAACAGAGCTAAATTATCCTCATTCTCTTACACACACACCCGTTTCATGGTTAATTTCATAGTAGTTTCGCTAAAAATATTATTAGCAAACAAGATATTCGGTTAATCATATCAACCGGACTTCGAATCAATATCAACAAGCCCAAAGAAATATCTCCATTTTAAGTATCAACACTAGAACAGGAGAGGTCACATAGTTTGACACGTTATCAGATGAATAAAAATAGTTGAAAATTTTGGAGATGCAAACTTAGTTTATACTTCGACAAAGGCAAAAGTACTACTGAAATGTTGATTAGAAGCAATTAGCTAGAGTCCTGTACAAATGAGTACTATGAAAATATACTGCCCTTCAGATATTCATCTAAACTCCACATGTTTAGTTTTGGAAATCGCTCGTTGTGAAAAAAATTGAATGTACCATATAATTTTGAGTGGCCTGATTTTACAAGTTCTGACTCTAGGCAAAAAATTAACTTCGATTTTATGTTGACAGTGGGGTTGTTCTTAAATTGATTTGCAGATCTCCTGGTTCCTCAAACGTAATCACAATCCATATTGAAATAAGACTAACGCGTAGTCGGAATTAGACTTAGAAACGAACAGGGCCGCAAAAATGAGAAATCAAACTTCAAGAAATCAAAAACCAAGAAAACTCGAAAACTCTGCAACAGCACAACACAACTCATCATCTTCAATCAAAATCTCAAATTTATACGCATTATTCCACGAGCCATATGCTAAATTCTTGCAACTAAGATAATGTAAAATAAACTTTGCAGTAAAAGAAAGAAAACCCCTTAATGAGACATCAAACTTCAAGAAACCAAAAAAAGAAAATCTTCAAAGCTCTGCCAACTGCAAAAGGATTTTAAGTAATTAAAGATGAAGGGACCACAATATTTTGTTTGTGGTTCAGGTTGGTTTGACAAGAGGGAGTGGCCTAACATATTTTCAATTTTTCCTGACCACCGAAGGGTGGTTTCGATGCCTTTTCAAGAGGGAGTCCATTCTTCTCCAAATTACACAATCGCATCAAAATTCCTCTAAGAAACTAAGGCTTTATGCATCAATCTCAGTTTGTGACACCAACAAAAGCATCCAAATTACATCAAACCATAATGGGGTTGGAGAATCCGCAAAAAATCAGCAACAAGAACTTATGGGACTTACCTTGTTGTGGAGTACTTGGAAGAGCCGAAGAGCCAAGGCCGAGAAGATGAAAGAAGAGAGGCGATTTGTGAATTTGTGAAGGGCAGGCAGACGAACAGAAGGATGAAACACAAGAGGCGATTTGTAAGGAAATAAGGATTGTATAAATTTTATTTTTTAAAAAAACCCACGGGCCAGCCCGCCCAGTCCTAACCCGTTTGGGCCAGCCCGTCAAATTGTGGGCCCCTGACCTGTAATTTAAGGCCCAGGCAGGAAATGGGTATACCAAACTGCTCCCGCTCTTATGGCTATATTATTAGGTGTATAAAGGAGAGAAGAGCTAACTTTTTATTTTTCAATTCAAATTTCCTATTTTATTTATTTATATTTGTTTTTAGTTAATTTATAATTTATTTGATACGCAATTGTAAATAGTAAAACTATTAGCTATAAAAATATTTTAAGTGTAAAAAATGTGGCATAATGTAGAAACATTTATAAAACTATTAAAATCATTCACAATCCTTAAGAGATATTTACGTATCAAAAACTATATAAAGTAATGGATCTGAATCTATAACTTAAAAAGACCTTCACACATTCAATCCGCTTACTATCTGTACTATTTGACGGAAGGGATTGAGATATTTGACCAAATATATTTGATCCTGACGGGATTAAGTGTCTTATGCACAGCCCATTATTGTTACTCTCAAAATTCTATAGCTTCAAGAAAATCTTGGACAGCAGTCCTTGATACATTCAGCAATGTCTAAGATTTTGATCCTATTTTGTTTCACGTTTTTGAGTCTTGTCAGTGGTTCAAAACTTGGGATTTATGAGATCAAGAAAGGTGATTTCTCGGTGAAGGTGACCAACTATGGAGCAAGAATCGTCTCTGTTATTTCAGCGAACAATTGTTCAATTTCCTACTCAATTATAACAAACAGAGCTAAATTATCCTCATTCTCTTACACACACACCCGTTTCATGGTTAATTTCATAGTAGTTTCGCTAAAAATATTATTAGCAAACAAGATATTCGGTTAATCATATCAACCGGACTTCGAATCAATATCAACAAGCCCAAAGAAATATCTCCATTTTAAGTATCAACACTAGAACAGGAGAGGTCACATAGTTTGACACGTTATCAGATGAATAAAAATAGTTGAAAATTTTGGAGATGCAAACTTAGTTTATACTTCGACAAAGGCAAAAGTACTACTGAAATGTTGATTAGAAGCAATTAGCTAGAGTCCTGTACAAATGAGTACTATGAAAATATACTGCCCTTCAGATATTCATCTAAACTCCACATGTTTAGTTTTGGAAATCGCTCGTTGTGAAAAAAATTGAATGTACCATATAATTTTGAGTGGCCTGATTTTACAAGTTCTGACTCTAGGCAAAAAATTAACTTCGATTTTATGTTGACAGTGGGGTTGTTCTTAAATTGATTTGCAGATCTCCTGGTTCCTCAAACGTAATCACAATCCATATTGAAATAAGACTAACGCGTAGTCGGAATTAGACTTAGAAACGAACAGGGCCGCAAAAATGAGAAATCAAACTTCAAGAAATCAAAAACCAAGAAAACTCGAAAACTCTGCAACAGCACAACACAACTCATCATCTTCAATCAAAATCTCAAATTTATACGCATTATTCCACGAGCCATATGCTAAATTCTTGCAACTAAGATAATGTAAAATAAACTTTGCAGTAAAAGAAAGAAAACCCCTTAATGAGACATCAAACTTCAAGAAACCAAAAAAAGAAAATCTTCAAAGCTCTGCCAACTGCAAAAGGATTTTAAGTAATTAAAGATGAAGGGACCACAATATTTTGTTTGTGGTTCAGGTTGGTTTGACAAGAGGGAGTGGCCTAACATATTTTCAATTTTTCCTGACCACCGAAGGGTGGTTTCGATGCCTTTTCAAGAGGGAGTCCATTCTTCTCCAAATTACACAATCGCATCAAAATTCCTCTAAGAAACTAAGGCTTTATGCATCAATCTCAGTTTGTGACACCAACAAAAGCATCCAAATTACATCAAACCATAATGGGGTTGGAGAATCCGCAAAAAATCAGCAACAAGAACTTATGGGACTTACCTTGTTGTGGAGTACTTGGAAGAGCCGAAGAGCCAAGGCCGAGAAGATGAAAGAAGAGAGGCGATTTGTGAATTTGTGAAGGGCAGGCAGACGAACAGAAGGATGAAACACAAGAGGCGATTTGTAAGGAAATAAGGATTGTATAAATTTTATTTTTTAAAAAAACCCACGGGCCAGCCCGCCCAGTCCTAACCCGTTTGGGCCAGCCCGTCAAATTGTGGGCCCCTGACCTGTAATTTAAGGCCCAGGCAGGAAATGGGTATACCAAACTGCTCCCGCTCTTATGGCTATATTATTAGGTGTATAAAGGAGAGAAGAGCTAACTTTTTATTTTTCAATTCAAATTTCCTATTTTATTTATTTATATTTGTTTTTAGTTAATTTATAATTTATTTGATACGCAATTGTAAATAGTAAAACTATTAGCTATAAAAATATTTTAAGTGTAAAAAATGTGGCATAATGTAGAAACATTTATAAAACTATTAAAATCATTCACAATCCTTAAGAGATATTTACGTATCAAAAACTATATAAAGTAATGGATCTGAATCTATAACTTAAAAAGACCTTCACACATTCAATCCGCTTACTATCTGTACTATTTGACGGAAGGGATTGAGATATTTGACCAAATATATTTGATCCTGACGGGATTAAGTGTCTTATGCACAGCCCATTATTGTTACTCTCAAAATTCTATAGCTTCAAGAAAATCTTGGACAGCAGTCCTTGATACATTCAGCAATGTCTAAGATTTTGATCCTATTTTGTTTCACGTTTTTGAGTCTTGTCAGTGGTTCAAAACTTGGGATTTATGAGATCAAGAAAGGTGATTTCTCGGTGAAGGTGACCAACTATGGAGCAAGAATCGTCTCTGTTATTTCAGCGAACAATTGTTCAATTTCCTACTCAATTATAACAAACAGAGCTAAATTATCCTCATTCTCTTACACACACACCCGTTTCATGGTTAATTTCATAGTAGTTTCGCTAAAAATATTATTAGCAAACAAGATATTCGGTTAATCATATCAACCGGACTTCGAATCAATATCAACAAGCCCAAAGAAATATCTCCATTTTAAGTATCAACACTAGAACAGGAGAGGTCACATAGTTTGACACGTTATCAGATGAATAAAAATAGTTGAAAATTTTGGAGATGCAAACTTAGTTTATACTTCGACAAAGGCAAAAGTACTACTGAAATGTTGATTAGAAGCAATTAGCTAGAGTCCTGTACAAATGAGTACTATGAAAATATACTGCCCTTCAGATATTCATCTAAACTCCACATGTTTAGTTTTGGAAATCGCTCGTTGTGAAAAAAATTGAATGTACCATATAATTTTGAGTGGCCTGATTTTACAAGTTCTGACTCTAGGCAAAAAATTAACTTCGATTTTATGTTGACAGTGGGGTTGTTCTTAAATTGATTTGCAGATCTCCTGGTTCCTCAAACGTAATCACAATCCATATTGAAATAAGACTAACGCGTAGTCGGAATTAGACTTAGAAACGAACAGGGCCGCAAAAATGAGAAATCAAACTTCAAGAAATCAAAAACCAAGAAAACTCGAAAACTCTGCAACAGCACAACACAACTCATCATCTTCAATCAAAATCTCAAATTTATACGCATTATTCCACGAGCCATATGCTAAATTCTTGCAACTAAGATAATGTAAAATAAACTTTGCAGTAAAAGAAAGAAAACCCCTTAATGAGACATCAAACTTCAAGAAACCAAAAAAAGAAAATCTTCAAAGCTCTGCCAACTGCAAAAGGATTTTAAGTAATTAAAGATGAAGGGACCACAATATTTTGTTTGTGGTTCAGGTTGGTTTGACAAGAGGGAGTGGCCTAACATATTTTCAATTTTTCCTGACCACCGAAGGGTGGTTTCGATGCCTTTTCAAGAGGGAGTCCATTCTTCTCCAAATTACACAATCGCATCAAAATTCCTCTAAGAAACTAAGGCTTTATGCATCAATCTCAGTTTGTGACACCAACAAAAGCATCCAAATTACATCAAACCATAATGGGGTTGGAGAATCCGCAAAAAATCAGCAACAAGAACTTATGGGACTTACCTTGTTGTGGAGTACTTGGAAGAGCCGAAGAGCCAAGGCCGAGAAGATGAAAGAAGAGAGGCGATTTGTGAATTTGTGAAGGGCAGGCAGACGAACAGAAGGATGAAACACAAGAGGCGATTTGTAAGGAAATAAGGATTGTATAAATTTTATTTTTTAAAAAAACCCACGGGCCAGCCCGCCCAGTCCTAACCCGTTTGGGCCAGCCCGTCAAATTGTGGGCCCCTGACCTGTAATTTAAGGCCCAGGCAGGAAATGGGTATACCAAACTGCTCCCGCTCTTATGGCTATATTATTAGGTGTATAAAGGAGAGAAGAGCTAACTTTTTATTTTTCAATTCAAATTTCCTATTTTATTTATTTATATTTGTTTTTAGTTAATTTATAATTTATTTGATACGCAATTGTAAATAGTAAAACTATTAGCTATAAAAATATTTTAAGTGTAAAAAATGTGGCATAATGTAGAAACATTTATAAAACTATTAAAATCATTCACAATCCTTAAGAGATATTTACGTATCAAAAACTATATAAAGTAATGGATCTGAATCTATAACTTAAAAAGACCTTCACACATTCAATCCGCTTACTATCTGTACTATTTGACGGAAGGGATTGAGATATTTGACCAAATATATTTGATCCTGACGGGATTAAGTGTCTTATGCACAGCCCATTATTGTTACTCTCAAAATTCTATAGCTTCAAGAAAATCTTGGACAGCAGTCCTTGATACATTCAGCAATGTCTAAGATTTTGATCCTATTTTGTTTCACGTTTTTGAGTCTTGTCAGTGGTTCAAAACTTGGGATTTATGAGATCAAGAAAGGTGATTTCTCGGTGAAGGTGACCAACTATGGAGCAAGAATCGTCTCTGTTATTTCAGCGAACAATTGTTCAATTTCCTACTCAATTATAACAAACAGAGCTAAATTATCCTCATTCTCTTACACACACACCCGTTTCATGGTTAATTTCATAGTAGTTTCGCTAAAAATATTATTAGCAAACAAGATATTCGGTTAATCATATCAACCGGACTTCGAATCAATATCAACAAGCCCAAAGAAATATCTCCATTTTAAGTATCAACACTAGAACAGGAGAGGTCACATAGTTTGACACGTTATCAGATGAATAAAAATAGTTGAAAATTTTGGAGATGCAAACTTAGTTTATACTTCGACAAAGGCAAAAGTACTACTGAAATGTTGATTAGAAGCAATTAGCTAGAGTCCTGTACAAATGAGTACTATGAAAATATACTGCCCTTCAGATATTCATCTAAACTCCACATGTTTAGTTTTGGAAATCGCTCGTTGTGAAAAAAATTGAATGTACCATATAATTTTGAGTGGCCTGATTTTACAAGTTCTGACTCTAGGCAAAAAATTAACTTCGATTTTATGTTGACAGTGGGGTTGTTCTTAAATTGATTTGCAGATCTCCTGGTTCCTCAAACGTAATCACAATCCATATTGAAATAAGACTAACGCGTAGTCGGAATTAGACTTAGAAACGAACAGGGCCGCAAAAATGAGAAATCAAACTTCAAGAAATCAAAAACCAAGAAAACTCGAAAACTCTGCAACAGCACAACACAACTCATCATCTTCAATCAAAATCTCAAATTTATACGCATTATTCCACGAGCCATATGCTAAATTCTTGCAACTAAGATAATGTAAAATAAACTTTGCAGTAAAAGAAAGAAAACCCCTTAATGAGACATCAAACTTCAAGAAACCAAAAAAAGAAAATCTTCAAAGCTCTGCCAACTGCAAAAGGATTTTAAGTAATTAAAGATGAAGGGACCACAATATTTTGTTTGTGGTTCAGGTTGGTTTGACAAGAGGGAGTGGCCTAACATATTTTCAATTTTTCCTGACCACCGAAGGGTGGTTTCGATGCCTTTTCAAGAGGGAGTCCATTCTTCTCCAAATTACACAATCGCATCAAAATTCCTCTAAGAAACTAAGGCTTTATGCATCAATCTCAGTTTGTGACACCAACAAAAGCATCCAAATTACATCAAACCATAATGGGGTTGGAGAATCCGCAAAAAATCAGCAACAAGAACTTATGGGACTTACCTTGTTGTGGAGTACTTGGAAGAGCCGAAGAGCCAAGGCCGAGAAGATGAAAGAAGAGAGGCGATTTGTGAATTTGTGAAGGGCAGGCAGACGAACAGAAGGATGAAACACAAGAGGCGATTTGTAAGGAAATAAGGATTGTATAAATTTTATTTTTTAAAAAAACCCACGGGCCAGCCCGCCCAGTCCTAACCCGTTTGGGCCAGCCCGTCAAATTGTGGGCCCCTGACCTGTAATTTAAGGCCCAGGCAGGAAATGGGTATACCAAACTGCTCCCGCTCTTATGGCTATATTATTAGGTGTATAAAGGAGAGAAGAGCTAACTTTTTATTTTTCAATTCAAATTTCCTATTTTATTTATTTATATTTGTTTTTAGTTAATTTATAATTTATTTGATACGCAATTGTAAATAGTAAAACTATTAGCTATAAAAATATTTTAAGTGTAAAAAATGTGGCATAATGTAGAAACATTTATAAAACTATTAAAATCATTCACAATCCTTAAGAGATATTTACGTATCAAAAACTATATAAAGTAATGGATCTGAATCTATAACTTAAAAAGACCTTCACACATTCAATCCGCTTACTATCTGTACTATTTGACGGAAGGGATTGAGATATTTGACCAAATATATTTGATCCTGACGGGATTAAGTGTCTTATGCACAGCCCATTATTGTTACTCTCAAAATTCTATAGCTTCAAGAAAATCTTGGACAGCAGTCCTTGATACATTCAGCAATGTCTAAGATTTTGATCCTATTTTGTTTCACGTTTTTGAGTCTTGTCAGTGGTTCAAAACTTGGGATTTATGAGATCAAGAAAGGTGATTTCTCGGTGAAGGTGACCAACTATGGAGCAAGAATCGTCTCTGTTATTTCAGCGAACAATTGTTCAATTTCCTACTCAATTATAACAAACAGAGCTAAATTATCCTCATTCTCTTACACACACACCCGTTTCATGGTTAATTTCATAGTAGTTTCGCTAAAAATATTATTAGCAAACAAGATATTCGGTTAATCATATCAACCGGACTTCGAATCAATATCAACAAGCCCAAAGAAATATCTCCATTTTAAGTATCAACACTAGAACAGGAGAGGTCACATAGTTTGACACGTTATCAGATGAATAAAAATAGTTGAAAATTTTGGAGATGCAAACTTAGTTTATACTTCGACAAAGGCAAAAGTACTACTGAAATGTTGATTAGAAGCAATTAGCTAGAGTCCTGTACAAATGAGTACTATGAAAATATACTGCCCTTCAGATATTCATCTAAACTCCACATGTTTAGTTTTGGAAATCGCTCGTTGTGAAAAAAATTGAATGTACCATATAATTTTGAGTGGCCTGATTTTACAAGTTCTGACTCTAGGCAAAAAATTAACTTCGATTTTATGTTGACAGTGGGGTTGTTCTTAAATTGATTTGCAGATCTCCTGGTTCCTCAAACGTAATCACAATCCATATTGAAATAAGACTAACGCGTAGTCGGAATTAGACTTAGAAACGAACAGGGCCGCAAAAATGAGAAATCAAACTTCAAGAAATCAAAAACCAAGAAAACTCGAAAACTCTGCAACAGCACAACACAACTCATCATCTTCAATCAAAATCTCAAATTTATACGCATTATTCCACGAGCCATATGCTAAATTCTTGCAACTAAGATAATGTAAAATAAACTTTGCAGTAAAAGAAAGAAAACCCCTTAATGAGACATCAAACTTCAAGAAACCAAAAAAAGAAAATCTTCAAAGCTCTGCCAACTGCAAAAGGATTTTAAGTAATTAAAGATGAAGGGACCACAATATTTTGTTTGTGGTTCAGGTTGGTTTGACAAGAGGGAGTGGCCTAACATATTTTCAATTTTTCCTGACCACCGAAGGGTGGTTTCGATGCCTTTTCAAGAGGGAGTCCATTCTTCTCCAAATTACACAATCGCATCAAAATTCCTCTAAGAAACTAAGGCTTTATGCATCAATCTCAGTTTGTGACACCAACAAAAGCATCCAAATTACATCAAACCATAATGGGGTTGGAGAATCCGCAAAAAATCAGCAACAAGAACTTATGGGACTTACCTTGTTGTGGAGTACTTGGAAGAGCCGAAGAGCCAAGGCCGAGAAGATGAAAGAAGAGAGGCGATTTGTGAATTTGTGAAGGGCAGGCAGACGAACAGAAGGATGAAACACAAGAGGCGATTTGTAAGGAAATAAGGATTGTATAAATTTTATTTTTTAAAAAAACCCACGGGCCAGCCCGCCCAGTCCTAACCCGTTTGGGCCAGCCCGTCAAATTGTGGGCCCCTGACCTGTAATTTAAGGCCCAGGCAGGAAATGGGTATACCAAACTGCTCCCGCTCTTATGGCTATATTATTAGGTGTATAAAGGAGAGAAGAGCTAACTTTTTATTTTTCAATTCAAATTTCCTATTTTATTTATTTATATTTGTTTTTAGTTAATTTATAATTTATTTGATACGCAATTGTAAATAGTAAAACTATTAGCTATAAAAATATTTTAAGTGTAAAAAATGTGGCATAATGTAGAAACATTTATAAAACTATTAAAATCATTCACAATCCTTAAGAGATATTTACGTATCAAAAACTATATAAAGTAATGGATCTGAATCTATAACTTAAAAAGACCTTCACACATTCAATCCGCTTACTATCTGTACTATTTGACGGAAGGGATTGAGATATTTGACCAAATATATTTGATCCTGACGGGATTAAGTGTCTTATGCACAGCCCATTATTGTTACTCTCAAAATTCTATAGCTTCAAGAAAATCTTGGACAGCAGTCCTTGATACATTCAGCAATGTCTAAGATTTTGATCCTATTTTGTTTCACGTTTTTGAGTCTTGTCAGTGGTTCAAAACTTGGGATTTATGAGATCAAGAAAGGTGATTTCTCGGTGAAGGTGACCAACTATGGAGCAAGAATCGTCTCTGTTATTTCAGCGAACAATTGTTCAATTTCCTACTCAATTATAACAAACAGAGCTAAATTATCCTCATTCTCTTACACACACACCCGTTTCATGGTTAATTTCATAGTAGTTTCGCTAAAAATATTATTAGCAAACAAGATATTCGGTTAATCATATCAACCGGACTTCGAATCAATATCAACAAGCCCAAAGAAATATCTCCATTTTAAGTATCAACACTAGAACAGGAGAGGTCACATAGTTTGACACGTTATCAGATGAATAAAAATAGTTGAAAATTTTGGAGATGCAAACTTAGTTTATACTTCGACAAAGGCAAAAGTACTACTGAAATGTTGATTAGAAGCAATTAGCTAGAGTCCTGTACAAATGAGTACTATGAAAATATACTGCCCTTCAGATATTCATCTAAACTCCACATGTTTAGTTTTGGAAATCGCTCGTTGTGAAAAAAATTGAATGTACCATATAATTTTGAGTGGCCTGATTTTACAAGTTCTGACTCTAGGCAAAAAATTAACTTCGATTTTATGTTGACAGTGGGGTTGTTCTTAAATTGATTTGCAGATCTCCTGGTTCCTCAAACGTAATCACAATCCATATTGAAATAAGACTAACGCGTAGTCGGAATTAGACTTAGAAACGAACAGGGCCGCAAAAATGAGAAATCAAACTTCAAGAAATCAAAAACCAAGAAAACTCGAAAACTCTGCAACAGCACAACACAACTCATCATCTTCAATCAAAATCTCAAATTTATACGCATTATTCCACGAGCCATATGCTAAATTCTTGCAACTAAGATAATGTAAAATAAACTTTGCAGTAAAAGAAAGAAAACCCCTTAATGAGACATCAAACTTCAAGAAACCAAAAAAAGAAAATCTTCAAAGCTCTGCCAACTGCAAAAGGATTTTAAGTAATTAAAGATGAAGGGACCACAATATTTTGTTTGTGGTTCAGGTTGGTTTGACAAGAGGGAGTGGCCTAACATATTTTCAATTTTTCCTGACCACCGAAGGGTGGTTTCGATGCCTTTTCAAGAGGGAGTCCATTCTTCTCCAAATTACACAATCGCATCAAAATTCCTCTAAGAAACTAAGGCTTTATGCATCAATCTCAGTTTGTGACACCAACAAAAGCATCCAAATTACATCAAACCATAATGGGGTTGGAGAATCCGCAAAAAATCAGCAACAAGAACTTATGGGACTTACCTTGTTGTGGAGTACTTGGAAGAGCCGAAGAGCCAAGGCCGAGAAGATGAAAGAAGAGAGGCGATTTGTAATTTTCTTATCTTTGACTTTTATTCGACGTTGAATGATACGGAGAATCGACGAGGTTTTCGTTTTTTGGATAGAATGTTTTAGTCATGATATTATCAGGGTCGATATAGAAAAGCATCTTTAAATAGCTTCATTTCATATTAGCTCTTCCCCAGGCCTCGTTTTTCCATGTGAAATCATTTAACTTTGGTCAATTTAACCATTTTTAGTTCATACAATTACTTTATTAAAATAAATTATTTACTGTTTTAGTCACACTGTTTTTAAATGAAACCAATTTTCTATTGAATTTGTTGGTTATGATATCTCGACCAATTCCGATATTCCATCTATTTTATACGTGGTTTTAGATTGAATATTCAACAATATGACTGGAGATTATATATATACAACGAGAAGGGCTACAAAGACCTGTGCCAGTCGAGTTACAATCTGAGAAGGACAACTTACAAGTTCTGAACTGGGACAGGCCCTATTTGAAACCCAATATTCACTGGTGTAGGACCTTGGCCTTTTTATATACTTATTATTGTAAGATTTATAAATCTTCTGTAGTCCGAAGTACAAAACCAAGAGGACCGAAATCTATGAAAAATGTATCATTCTTCCATTTATTCTGTACCTTCTATTTTCTTTGCCATCAAGTTTAATCTATTAATAAGTAAAAATACTTGTAAAACCAAAGATTGAAATTCAATTTTCCATGTACCCTTTTCTAACATGATGAATATAATCTATAAAGAACGAAGTGTCCTTTTGCCTATGATTATCTTTTGTGGTTTAAAACCCTAATTAATAGCAGCACAATAACATGTATACACATACAGACACAGACTTCGAATTATATATTTTTTCATGCATATGCTCTGTACTCTATCATTATTTTACTTTTCCTTTTTTGTAGCAAGTCAAATTTCATCCCACCATCCACATTTCTATTTTTGAACCTCTTCATAAATGATACCAATTATTTTTCTTCATTGCATACTAAATAAATAGCCTATATATATATATATATATTCACACCACAGTTCACCAATGTTCAAAGTTTAAAACCTGGACCATTTTATGTGACCAACCAAATAATTTTGTCATCAGCGACTCTTGAATTTTAAGTATCCCGGTGAGAAAAAAATTACTATAACTCATGTTAGATGAGTACTAATTTCTAAAACGGCATATACACGGCATACTTGAAAATCACAAAAATTAAGGCTTTTTAATAATACATGAAAATAATATTAAACAAGATCCTAAGAAGTGTAGGAATATGGATCAGTACTAGGAAAATGTGATACCGCATTTTGGCCATATCACCGAAAGCATATCTAGCTTTGGTCCCATAGATAACCTTTTATGCATTGAAAGGCAATATTAATTAATTAATATTAAAGGTTAAAAACTTGGAATTAGCATAATTAATGTATCTGGGAGTTTTAAATAATAGAAATAAAAAAAATAGGGTGAATTTGAACAGGATGCTCATTTTCCCAATAACTTATTACGTACCATCTCGAGATCTAATTTATTTCTACACACCCCTCCACGAATTAAGTCACCTCACATCACATGTGTTCAACTTGATTCTTAACTTGTCTCCCTCTCCAATTTAATTCAACACTCCACCATATTCTCCTATAAATTTCAACACACTCCATTTTTTCCTTAAGCTATTCAACAACGAACCAAGAGACATGGGAGGCCCGCCGCCCCCTCACCACCACTACACGCCGCTTTCCAAGTCCACGGCCAACGCCGCCACGTCCTATCTCAAGAAACCAAAGCTCTTCTCCTTGGCTATAGTCACAGTCCTCTGTTCCCTCTCCTATCTCTTCGGCGTCTGGCAACACGGGGGAGCCATCTCCACCTCAGCTCTTGGAGTTACCGCCACGATCCCGTGCTTGATAGCCACCTCAAATAAAACCTCCCTGACCTCCACGGTTGAGCTCGACTTCGCCACCCATCATGCCGCCGCGGACGATGTGGCCGGCGTGAAAACCAAGAAATACCCACCATGTGACATGAAGTACACTGAATACACCCCATGCGAGGACCAGAAAAGATCACTGAAATTCGAGCGTGACAGGTTGATATACAGAGAGAGGCACTGCCCCGCGAAAGATGAGTTGCTGAAATGCCGGGTTCCGGCGCCCCACGGGTACAAAAACCCTTTCAGGTGGCCGCTGAGCAGGGATCTGGTGTGGTACGCAAATGTACCACACAAGGAACTGACCGTGGAGAAGGCGGTTCAGAATTGGATCCGGTTCGAGGGTGACAGGTTCAGGTTCCCTGGCGGAGGAACAATGTTCCCTAATGGCGCTGACGCTTATATCGATGATATTGCGAAGTTGATAAATTTGAAGGATGGCTCCATCCGGACCGCCATTGATACTGGTTGCGGGGTAACCTCAGCTTTATCTTTATTTTTTTTTTTCAGAAAAAGCATCATACAAACAAAAGGCAAGATATATAATTTTTTTTTTAACATCGTTCACTTTATTAATTTCCTAAAGTGCTGTGGTTTTCATGTCCTGGATGAAGTTTTTTGTCTTAGCAATAAATCAATCAGTGAGTAATATATCATATAACTACACTGTTACTTTTCCCCAGCAATTTGTTTCAAGTTTCTACACATCAAACATCTTTATCCTTATATTATATTATACGTTATAAATGCCGAGGGCATGTTTTTACCTAATAAATGCAATTCAATCAACAAATTTAATGCTTTAACTTTGTCTATAACGGGAAATATGAGGTGGTGAATAACTAATTAATTATAATGGACTGGGCTGTATTGAATATTCATGTGTTTCGCAATTCTACAATTTGGAAAAAAAAAAACCAAGAATTGCCATTTTTGGTTGCATCGATGCACATACGCGTATGGGGGCACAATCTTTTCTCTTAGAATTACGACAAAAGTGAGTGTGGTTTGGTATTGTGATTTATCGAGCCGCTGATTTTAAAAACTTTAGAGTCTGCTACTTTTAAATTTTTGAAAAAGGAATTGGCTGCTTCACTTTTCTTTATTATATATTATTTGATTTTAACATCTATATATATAAATATACTGCGGATGGTTGTATTTTACCGCAAGAAGTCCAGCACCTTTTTTATCTACAATAAGGCTAGCTTGCCATGCATGAGTGTATGTAACACACATGGCATTCTGCCACTTGCATATCTTGTTGATTTTTCAATTAATTGACAATTGGATCAACTTTTCTTCCGTTGGGCATTTCTAAAATTCGTTGGTTGTTATATATCGTACAGGTTGCGAGCTGGGGTGCCTATCTTTTATCAAGAAACATTCTTACGATGTCGTTTGCGCCAAGGGACACACACGAAGCACAGGTGCAATTCGCGTTGGAACGAGGAGTTCCTGCGTTGATTGGCGTCATCGCCTCCAAGAGGCTACCATACCCGTCTAGGGCTTTCGACATGGCACATTGCTCACGTTGCCTCATTCCATGGGGTGAATATGGTAATATTTTTGAGTCTTGATCACTGGAAGGTGCACTTAATAAGTAAAAAATTAATTGGTCTTTTTATTCAAGTTATTTTCATTCGAGCAATTAGACTGATCTTGTTTATACTTGACTTCGACGCGACGATTTTATTTAGATGGTGCATACTTGATCGAAGTCGATCGTGTTTTAAGGCCGGGCGGGTACTGGATCCTATCAGGTCCACCTATCCGTTGGAGAAAGTACTGGAAAGGGTGGGAGAGGTCGAGGGAGGATTTGAATTCGGAGCAAATGCAGATTGAGAACGTGACACGGAGCCTATGTTGGAAAAAGCTAGTCGAGAAGGATGATATCTCTATTTGGCAAAAGCCAATGAATCACATCAAGTGCAAACATTTAAATCAACGGCCAAGAACCATCCCCGTTTTGTCCTAATGATCAGAACCCCGACAAATCTTGGTTCGCGGCCGTTCCTCTGTTTCTCTTTTCTGATTTTGTACTGTCTCATTACCTCTGGCTGATTTACATGGATGTATGTACGAATGTGCTTCTTCATATCTCAGGTATACAAATTTGGAAACTTGCTTGACTCGTCTACCCGATGTTTCCACCAATGATGAGGTAGCCGGCGGTGAGCTTGAAAAGTGGCCAAGTCGGCTAACTGCCTTGCCTCCTAGGATCAGTCGAGGAATGATACATGGTGTAACCCATGTAACTTATCGTGATGACTTGCAACTGTGGAAGAGGAGGGTCTCGTATTATAAGACGGTTAATAACCAGCTAGGCCAAAAGGGAAGGTACCGAAACATCCTTGATATGAACGCTTTCTTGGGTGGATTCGCTTCTAGTTTGATCGACGATCCTCTCTGGGTGATGAACGTAGTTCCAGTCGAGGCTAAGGTCAACACGCTCGGTGTCATCTACGAAAGAGGGATGATTGGAACTTATCAGAGCTGGTATACATGCATGCAGATAGCATGTTCTTGTTCTATAATTCATATGCATATATATTATCTCCCATTTGCAAAAACGTCGACTTAAGTGGTGACACCATTAAAATAAAAATTCGTGCAGGTGTGAAGCAATGTCAACTTATCCGAGGACATACGATCTCATTCATGCTGATTCAATATTCACCCTGTACAAAGATAGGTACAACATCCCAAACCCTATACTCACAATCTGGAATACATCTACTTATGCTTAGGTTAACTCGCAAATAAGTCCTTTTCTTGTTCGTGGCGTGATATAGGTGCGGAATGGAAGATATTTTATTAGAGATGGACAGAATTTTGAGACCCGAAGGAAGTCTGATCATTCGAGACGATGTAGATATATTGGTGAAGGTTAAAAGAATTGCGGATGGATTGAATTGGGATAGTCAAATTGTAGATCATGAAGATGGACCATTGGAGAGGGAGAAGCTTCTTTTTGCAGTGAAGCTATACTGGACAGCTCCGGCTTCTGATGATGCTTCTTAGAAATATATATACATATTTTCTGTTTTTTTATTTTCTTTAAATTCTTCTTGTTACATTTATTAGTGTTCATTAATTTTTATTTGTTGTATGACAACGAATGAAGCAATTCCGTAGCCGATTAAATGTTTCTAAATTAATTGTGAACAGTCCACTGACCGAGTCCTTTCCCTCAATTTTATTTGTCAAGGGTCTCTCTGTACATATTGCAAAAATTGAACACTGTTCTCGTGAAAATGGATACTACTTCTGTTTCCATATTGTGTCGAAATAGAATAAAAACACAGTCCGAAAAAAAAAAGAATAAAAAACATTCTAAAAAAATAGAATGAAAACGATTGCGAGAAAAAATGTCAATGTTGATCTTAATGAATATACACATAATCCAGACCTAGAGTTTAGCTAGGACAACAATTCCATCGATTTCGGTCCTAAAAAGTCCATGAAATAAAGATAAAGATAGAGATAACTGAACAATGTATGTGTTGATTTTAATGAATATACATGTTTCCATATCCAGACGACCAAAACTTGTATGAATCAATGGTAGATGAATTAATATATACTCGATAGAAGAATTTATTTTATCTATATAAATTATATATGAAAGTGAAATGTATACATATGTACTGACTATTGAACAAATAGAGAATTAGTGGAGGCAAAACCCATGCATATTTCACGACTCCAAACCGCATTTTCCATTAGGTGAGTCATGCGATTGTGAGTCATTGTTCTTTAACACATTGCGTACTATAAATAGAAGTGAAATCAGCCCCTTGTCATAAAGCAAACTCAAATCATATCAAATATCAAATCAAGATCATAAATGGCAGGAATGAGGTCAGCTGTTTCATATTCTCTGGTACTTGTGATCGTGTTGGTGGCACAGAGCCAGATGGTACCACAATCACTAGCACAAACTTGCTCTGCCTCGCTCCCCAACCTCAATGTTTGTGCACCCTTTGTCCTGCCTGGGGCCACCGCCACCGCCCCCAGCCCCGACTGCTGCAACGCCCTCCAGTCCATCGAGCACGACTGTCTCTGCAACACTATTAGGATCGCCTCCCGCATCCCCGCCCAGTGCAACCTCCCTCCGCTCACCTGCGGCGGTCAGTACCTACACACATTATACTAATTTTCTTTCCAAAATATGGGGAGATGACATCACATTATCCGTTCCAATAGAACCTCCTATTTATGTCAGGGTGTCAACTGCAACCTGTAAAACCAAAAGGGATACTTCTAGTTTTATCAGAAATTTTGAATTTACTGCTCAAGATCTTGACTTTTGTTTTATTTCTTATTGCAGCAAACTGATCAGGTGGACACAACGCTGCTGGTTCCCAGTAATAATGTTAGAGATTTTAATAATGTTTTTGGAGAGATCAAGATGACATTTCGTGAGATCCATGTCTGCTCTACTGAATCCTGTTTTACAATCTAAATTGTAATCTGTTTCATAGCAAGCAATTGATCATTAATAAAGATATATGCATTATATTCAAATATTGTTGCATTGTGTTATAATATGATTGAAATCAGTATATTATAAAGTGCATGCATGACAACCCTTCAATTAAGACAAAAAGAATATAGTGTACTTTTAAGTAGGAATTGGAGCACGTGTTGCCTTTTAATATACAATTCGACGAAAGTTAAATGGATATAAGTACCATAACTTTTGGGTGATGTTTAAAAGAAAATTGAGCTCGAGCCCCAGCAAAGGGTTTCTCAGTTCCACATTTGTACTCCATTACTGTTCACACAATTTCAGACACACAAAAAAAAAAAGGTAAGGTGGCAGCAGCGGGCAGGTATTGGCTTAGATTTACTTGACTGTCCGCTTGCTCGAGGCAGGCTTATTAATTATTGGCTGTAAGGCTGTAACGACTTTACAAATGTAGCTTTTCTGGTAGGCTTTTCTGCTCTATACTGCCCCCAGTGAAATGGTTGGTGAACATAGGTGTAAAGTATGTTTAGGTATTCAAAGGTCATATAAGATTGGAGTATTATTTATCACGTATTAATTCAGTTATTAAAAACTTATTTTATATCAATCAAATATTTAATTATTATCTCACAACAATCAAATTATTAATATAAAATTATAATATTATCTCTTTTTATCTTCTTTTTATTATATTTATTATTTTTATAAAGGTTAAAAATATACTTTAACACTTTATCCTGAATTTAATCAATTAAACCAAACATATTATCCTTATCAAATGATATTTTCTATCCAACTTAATACTTTTATATCACATAATTATTATTAATCCTATTATAACATATCTCATCCAAAGAAATACACTGTACTATAGAAGATATATTGTATTGTTCTGAAATATAGTCAACAAATTATAATGGTTTTTGAGGTTGTGAAAAATCGAAATCAATATAATTGAATCATTTATATTGGTGCAAAAATTGATGGAAGCAGGTCTTATTAAAAAGATTTAAAATGGAGACTATAGAATTTGATTTTGTCATGAGACATGAGAAACTGATTTGCACAAATGAAGCCTAATAAAGTAAAGGTTTTTTAAAGTTATACATAGTGTAATAAACGAAACAACTACTTTGTTTAGTTTAAATCTCAAAAGATGAACCGATCCAATAAAAGAAAAGGCCCATCATAATTAATCGGGCCCTTAGACGAGGGTCGAAACTGCGCAATTAGCCGTATCCCCTTTTTAATTATTAAAATAAAATGTCTTTTATAAAAAGTTTTTTTAGCAAATATATTTCCGACTGAAAATAATATAATTTAATATTATAGTAAAATCACTTAAATACGAACATAGTGCTACAGTCAAGAAACTTAAAGGACGGTCCGAATTCAGTCAATCACACGGAAAATGTACATGTTTATAATCAAACGTCAATAAACCGACGGTAATCATCCCTTAATCTATACTTACATAATATTTTTGGACAGAATAAACTCAATTATCAGTTTTAATAACTAGATTGGCTAGACACCCTATCCATAATCCATTGCAAAATATCTTTACTTAAAACACCACAACTACTCTAAATTGTTAACCACTAATACATATATAGATGGAGTAGAATGAATTGGTGCATGTGGAACCAATATGTGTGTGACCACAGCTCTATTATTTCCGAAAGATGGGGGGCCGTGGGGAAGTTTTACAACCACGAGACATCATGAGACCAACAACTCCTATGCCACATCCACACTAACGAAGATATTTCGCGTCTAGTCCCAGGGGCACAAACAAGTTGGTAAGACCTGTGGTGATGTGGGAATAACTTTCCCAACTTCACGGGTTTGATTCTCGTGTGGAGCATATTCCCCACTGAAATATTGTGGGGTATGCTCTGGGAATTAGTCCGTTATATGAGTCCTCTCCTCCGGGCCCCTGCCTTCTCGATTTACCATTTGTATGGGTCAAGGAACCTCTAACTTATACAGGACGTTAGCCCATTAATGGATTAATTTTTTTTAAAAAAAAAAGATATTTCGAGTCTAATTCATAAATTTGTCTCATGTGAATGGTTGTCATTCCTCGTTTTCTATTTAAGGTTTGTCAGTGGAGGATGTGGAATAACAATTTGTTCTCCTACAAAATCTAGAAACAAGAAAATTTAATCGGAAAGTTCGCGCTCTATATATAAATCTTCTAATGAAGAAACCATTTTTTTTTTTGTTTTTCGGATAAGGTATCAAGGTATAGTAACTTGTGATGAATTTTCTATTGAGGTCGAATTTCTTTTCTGTGGTGATTCGTGATCAATACAACTAATGGTTATTCATACTAATCACAAGTATTTCGTAGCCATTACACCTTATTATGAGCAATTATTGTTTGTTTGGTATTGATATAACCAATTAGCCAACCATGTACTTTGGAGAAAAGTAGATGTTCGGGCAAGCAAATTGAATCGAAGGATCGGAAATTATTTAAAAAGTTTTTAGTGCTAGAGTTAAAAACCTTAAAATATGTGTTTTGATATTTTATAAATATTTTAACAAATATATTTAAAAACTACTTTTGAAATACACATTTAAGAACTTTATAATGTTATTAAAATATAAAATAGATAAAATTTATATGAAGAAACAATTAAAATTTGTTTTTTAAATTAATTGTCAGAACGTTCATTTCATACTATTTTTTAACAATAAATCATTTTATAAATTAATTTAATCCAAAATATTTTTATAAAGTAGTTGTATAAACACATATTTATTTTTAAAATAACTTTCAAGACATTTTGAATTTTTTTAAAAAAAAAAATTTGTCCGAACATAACAAAAATGTTTATTTATTTTTTAAATGTCCGTATGAATGCAGTTAGGATGATTGTTAGGATCAAGCGCTTACCACTAGGCCAAAAACTATAGCTATTAACCAAAGTGTAACTTTATTTCCTTATCATATAGCAGCGCAGTCGCGCAGAGTGCACCGCGTTATGGTTGATTGTTAGGCCAATGGGTCAGGGGATGTGCGTGTCTAACTGGTGGTGCTGTATCAATTTCCTAGAGATCAGTCTTACCCTTCTTGTACAGCTGGCCCTATCCTAACTTTCACGACATTTTGACTTTTTTTAACAAACACAATTTGTCCGACCATCCCAAAAATGTTTATTTCTTTTTTAAATGTCCGTATGAATGCAGTTAGGATGATTGTTAGGATCAAGCGCTTACCACTAGGCCAAAAACTATAGCTATTAACCAAAGTGTAACTTTATTTCCTTATCATATAGCAGCGCAGTCGCGCAGAGTGCACCGCGTTATGGTTGATTGTTAGGCCAATGGGTCAGGGGATGTGCGTGTCTAACTGGTGGTGCTGTATCAATTTCCTAGAGATCAGTCTTACCCTTCTTGTACAGCTGGCCCTATCCCCATCAGAGATAGTATTACTCGTTGAGTTCCGGCATCACATTTTAATAGCCCACATGACCAATCAGATCAAGCGAAGCAACGTTAGCAGCTTGACGTACGAGAACTTTCTAGGAGGTCATCCATCCCAGTACTACTCTCACCCATGCATGCTTAACTCAACAATGATATATGTGGTTGTGGACGTGGCGAACTCTAAGAGTTTTCGTTTTGTATTTCTATATTCCATAGAAAATTAAATTTGATAGTGAAATTTGTAATTCTGGTCTCGTGTATTTATTGATTCGCCATTGTCATTTAGTGTGTAATATATGAGTTATGAAACACTTTTGATGAAACTAAAGATGAGAAAAAATAACTAAATAAAAACTAGGCCATACCATGAACAAAATTATAAGACAATGAAAATTACAAGTCGATACAATATGAGAAATTGTCCTCGGTACACGAGGAGCGCTCATACTAGTATGGTTTATCAGTTCCCGATGATTTGTATTTGAGATGATCAAGATTGTCAGACAGATACAAGATTATAATTTATCCAAGTATGTTTACTCGATTATTGTCAGACTTTACCGAATTATGATTAGTTAGGTAACGTATACTTGGTAAACTATCAAACCCATTCCGAATCATGAGTGGTCAGATAGCGTAAACGCAATCGATTTCATACCTCTATAAAGACCCAGTATACTTCGCTTTACAATTTCATTCACAAAATCATATTTTCTCATCTTATACTCACAATCTTTTCTAATTATCCGAACTGACTTAAGCGTCAGAGCATCGTTCACGGGATAACTCCCAATGCCCCCCACTTACATTTGATTTTGAGTATAGCTCGACCGTTTAGAATCCATGAGAAAAATTTGTTAAGTTCTCGGACTAGTAGATTGATCGGAACCGAAAGAGTTTTAAGCATCACAAGTTTTCCAATTTTGTGTCCGGCAGAAAATTATATTTAGCACACAGATTTTTTTTTGCCAATTGATTGATTTATTTATTATCTGGTCTATATTGGTCTAGTACGTCACTCACGAATAAGACCCTTTTTTTTTTACTCGAAAGACTATGATGAGAAGTAAAGGAAGTTTTTTAATATTTTACGAAGAAGAGGAGAAAAAAAAATAGTTGGAAAAACAAATTGC
Source organism: Dorcoceras hygrometricum (assembly GCA_001598015.1). NCBI lineage: Eukaryota > Viridiplantae > Streptophyta > Magnoliopsida > Lamiales > Gesneriaceae > Dorcoceras > Dorcoceras hygrometricum. Next base: position 227,610 of record KQ999839.1, on the reverse strand, counting down.
TTACCAGTCATATCAGCCCTTTAGAATTCCAACGGTCCCAACTACCACCACGCGCTCCAGCGAATAGGCGCGTCCTCTTGAACCCAACTCGACTGCAATAAATACAACTTTTTTCACCCACTTCTGCCGCACGAATCAAATGCACCATTGTAGAGAATGCTAAGACTCCAACAACATTTCAATCGATCACCTCAACTTGCTATCATGCACAATGGGTAAGATCACTAGGTGGTTGCGTTCACTGCTGGGCCATAGAACCTCGCAGCCGGAATCAACCCTGGTGAAGGAGAAGAAAACCAACAGGAAGTCGAGCCTCGCCAATGATTCTGCTGACAGGAGCGTTAGGGGGCCGCAGTTTCACGACCCCTCCGCCAGTCCGTATGCTGAGGCGTTGGACGCCAACAAGCATGCAATAGCCGTCGCCGCCGCCACGGCCGCCGTGGCAGAGGCTGCTCTGGCTGCCGCTCACGCCGCGGCCGAGGTTGTCAGGCTTACCACTGGCGGTGTCGGTGAGTACGTTAACATTGACCGCCGGCGCATGCTCGCTGCTGTTAAGATTCAGTCGGCATTCCGCGGGTGCTTGGTAAGTAATCTAATTTTCTTGGTCTGTGAAAATTTTGAAGAGAAGGTTACGTCTTTCTCTTGCATTTAAAAGTATCCCTTTTCTTTTGTCAAGTTTTTTTTGCTCAATTTTAGCTAACGAGAACTGTCTAAGTCTTTGTTGATCCTGGAAACGTAAGCTAACCGAACAAATCGAATCATTTATTCCTTTTTTCCTGTCGTAATTCAACTAGTATTATCAATTTTGATGTCATCTATTTCATGTTACAATGAAACACTAAATTGGCTAAACATTTCTTTAGCATAATGAGTTCCCGTTTTCATGTCTTGAATCAATCGAATCCGTGGGGTGGATACGTTTTTGTTTGTCCTTCTATCCATTCCTCACATTTTTTGGAAAAAATGGGAAGTGGGCATGTGATTTCATGAAATTATAAATGGGTAACACCCGTCAAATTTATGGCCCACCATTTTCTGATTATTTTCGAGTGATATATAAATCGTCGATTGCCTCAGAAACTGGCAGTTGATATTATTTTCTGGGAAAGGGACATAATTTGAGTGCACGATGCTAGTGGCTATGATAATTCAGCATCATTGAGATGGATATGCATTTCCCTTTCTTGGTCTTCTTAAATTTTTAGAAGCCCTGTTGTGGAGGAATATGGAACTAACTTTTTGTCGGTGAAATTTAAAAAATATGTCCGATGCTTGAAAAAATTTAAAATTTTTTTTACTGTTTATGTGTGAGCCATCGAACTCACCTTTATAACAGAAACAACCGGCAGGCATATCTTTGAACTGGTTCGAAAAACTTGTGGCTGGCTTGATTTGTTTACACACCTTTTAACTCAAACCCAACAAGCCTATGTTTTTAGAAAACTAGCTATTCCTCTAGCCTCTAGGACAAGATAGATTACTTGGCTACCACAAAAGATTTCCCTTCATATTGTGCTCTATTTAGCCCTGTACCATTTTCAGTTGTGGGATTGTGCAATTAGTCGTCAGGAGTTACTAAAAGGACTAGCCTGCCAACTTAGCTACTTGATCTACGTTCTACGGTCACTGGTTTCAGCCATCCATAGATTGGTCCCCAAAGTATCCAAACCAAATTAACAATTTACTAGTTGTTACTGCGAGTTCAGTGTTTTGGTTTTTTCTCTACATGCTTTAGGCTAGGAGGGCGTTCCGGGCACTCAAGGGTCTGGTCAAGCTTCAAGCCCTGGTGAGAGGCCGCATTGTGAGAAATCGAAGCATAGTTATGCTTCGTCGCATGCAAGCTATGGCTCGCATCCAAGCTCGAGCCTCTACAAGTCGATCTTACATGTCTGAATCTTCAACTCCTAACACCAAGTTCTCCAACAATCGTAAACCAGTGAGACTCTTTTACCTGAATCAAGAAATCATATATTGCTGCTTGAATCCAGTTTCTTGACTGTTAGCTCCCCTCTAACGTTAACATACATGCAGGGCATTGGCATTGCGAATACCACGAACGAAGAAATTCTGTCAAGAAGTGGTTTCAAACAAAGTCCATCCCCACGGAAGGTATCTACTCAATTTTCACATTCAACCTTTTCTTATAACAATTGATTGAATTAATGGATGCGACATATGGATACTTGTGGGAGCAGCAACATAGTCCAAGATCACGTGTAGACTCTACTGTGAACAAAGATGGCTCCGATCTTGGTTTCATTTGGTTGGATCAATGGATGGAACAATCTACTTGGAGCAACCACAAGAATAGGCCTCGTGATGTCTCCCACAACGACAACACGAGTGATGACAAGATTCTCGAAATAGACACGTGGAAGCCTCACCAAAGCATAAGACAAAGCAACAGAATGTCGCTTGTGTCTGAATACTTCTCAGCATGGAACAACACTGAACGAGAATACAACAAAAGTGACTCCATGTCTAGGCTTTCATCAAAACTTCAAAACCCGAACCCCAGTATATCTTCAGAGGAAGTTTCTTACGTGCGATCTCCATTGTTTGTTCAAGAAACAGATGGAGCCGTATCATGGACTGCTGAAAACAGTCCAATTATTCGTGATCCTTTCTCTAGACCTACAAGCTATAGAAGACTATCTTTCAGTCCCACGAGGAACAAGTGCTCAAGAAGTTTGGCAGACAACTACTTTGGCCATCCTAACTACATGGCAAATACAGAGTCATCCCTCGCAAAACTCAGGTCTCACAGCGCACCCAAGCAAAGAATGCAGTTCGAGGCATTTGGTCTTGGTGGGAAACTTAATCCTGTTCTTCGCGAAAACGACGTTTGTTCGGAAAAAATAGGCTAAGCTCCACATGTAACAACCAACTCTAACGATTCTACAATCCATCTCCAACTCAAAGGGGATTTAGGTAAACTCTCAGTTGGCCTGGTCGTTGGAAATATAGTTTCCCGAATAATGGGCGTCACATTTCTTATTTCATTATCAAGGATGTACCTATATATAATCAAACTCGTATTCTTGCTTTTTACTCTTAAATTTCAACGTGTGGATTTGTATCAAGCCTGAATTGCTGCTTCTTACATCAGATTTCACTGCAAGACTGTTCACCAATAGACAATATCAGCCATTCAAAGCAGCTTCCCTTCAGCATATAGATAACTTCATTCGAACAAAGTGTTTTCAATTTAAATTCTCGAGAACCTTAGTTAGAAATTATATGTTAGAACCCGCTGTTTCATATCTTCCTATTGTATTAAATGTACAGGATTTTGTTAATCCTAGCCCAGATTTTATTTTGAATAAACCGGAGATGTAAAAAAGGTATCGGTATTATTGGCTCTTATCAGGATAATAATTTGGTTCTCGTTAATGAGATATCATGCGAAAGGTTTATTTAATCATTAATGAATATAGTTATGTCATATATATTTAGTTATTCCATTGAATATATCTGAATAAATTAAATAATTAATAACTTCATCTCAGCTAAATGCTAAACGCTGTCATTCACATATAAAGCATTAATATTTTAAAGTCAATATACCATGTATATTTTAAAATTTAAAATATAATCAATAATTCAATACTTTGTCGTAGTGAGATTGAGGCATTCCAATTGGAAAAAAGTATAGATAGATTTGGCAGACTTGCTTTTTTGGCACGTAAATTAGGTATAAAACTTCTTAATTAAGTTCATCAATAAATTTCGTAAAAAATTTAGATATCTGGAGGAAAATTTTATGATTCATTCAAGGAATCATATCTTCATGCATTAATGAATTAAATTTAATAGATCTTTAAAATATCATGCCTTGTTGTCAAATATTCATTTGTTTCAAACTGAAGACCAGATACTGCCAAAGTTCACTTATTTTCTTCTCGTCAAATTCTATTTATTACTCATCCATTACATATATTTACTTTTTTTATCCATCCTAATTATAGGATTAAGTTTATAATATAGTACACTTTTTTAAAATCTATTATTTATTTAGTTAATTTAATAAGAATAAGAAGAAAAATTATTTTATACATTTATTTTTAAATAGTTTACGTGAAATATATACAACTTCAAAAAAAAGTGGCCGCATGGAGCATTGTATTATTAACATATTCGTGAAATCAGCAGCGTGAAACCCACGTGCAGTAAGACGAGAGTGTGGGACACATATAAGACACTGCACACGATAATTTTAAAAGGCTGGACCCACACAAGTTTCTAACAAAAAAAATTGAAATTTTAATTAAGATGATGCATTATATATATGTTTATTTCTATTATATGAAATCTACGTTTATATCTGATAAATTCTGATTGTCCTTTTTTTAACTTTTTCCTATATATTCATGATACTAAGGCCAACTCCAATCGAGCGTCAAGTTGACGTATTTCTTCAAAATAGAGTTCTTTCTCTTTCTCCAACGCAACGCCAAAGCCAACTAATCTTAACGCCATTGCTACAGTGTTGCACCAAATTTGGTGCAACACTGTAGCTCTTCTTCAAAATGGAGTTGGCTTTGGCGTTGCGTTGGAGAAAGAGAATCAACTCTATTTTGAAGAAATACGTCAAGTTAACGCTCGATTGGAGTTGGCCTTAGGCTGTGTTTGATATCGTTATTTACCCAGGATTGATTGATCAATCCAATCTAAACGGTGATTATTTATTAACAGGATAAAATTAATATTAAATTTTTATATATTAACTAGATTATTTAATGTGAGATATAATATTATTTCTTATATTCCTTTTTATATATATGTAATTATTTTTAATTTTATCAAAAATCTAATCAAAACAAATTATATTTTAATTTATTAAATATTATTACATATCACACTCAAATTTTTAATATTCACTATATATTTCATCCCATTTTAACGCTCACGATTTTTTTAAAAAATGTGAATGGCGAAGAAGTTTGATTCGATCGATGATATTTGATCCTGTTTTTATCGTTTTTTAGGTAAATTTATGTAAGCTTTTAGCAAAAATTCAAACGAGCTTTTGATAATTTCACTGGTAGAAATAAATAAATGCTATCTATTCCGTATTTTCTTACACTACTTTTCGTCTGTAGTAAGAAAAAAAATTATAAACTTGCATGTGTTCTTACAAACAGTGACTTCGATTTCTTCATCGATCTACAGAATTGACCAGGGTCCCTCGATATAGGGAAGAAACAGAAAACGAAAGAAGTGAAAATAAAAAAAGAACCAGAGACTATATATGCGCCACGAAATCCACCGTAAGTCAGCTCTCACCTGCTTCATTTGCTCATTAAATAATCGTTTCAAGGGAAAAGGAGGCCCACAAATCTGAATATGTTTGAATTTTTCTTTCTTCTTTGTCTAATTATTACATATGAAAACGATGAAATCAGTATGGGTTGCTTAATTTTAAACTCTGGAGCACTTTCATGGTCTTGGTATCTTCTATTCCATGAATAGGAAATCGGGAATCGGAAACCGTAAACCGCAATAGGTAAATAAAAAATGGAGAGACAAAGGCTAAAGATCAAAAGGGTCGTTTTCTTTTAACGATGTTCTTTTCTGGCCTTTTGTGTGTGAGTCAGGTTTTGAAAAGTCTGCGTTTGGCGTGTGTGAGGTTTGTATCTGTATGGTTTTTCTCGTTTTCTCCAGAAGTCCTTTTGTCCATTAATTGTTTTCGTTGAAATCGAATGCGCGCTTTCTTCTCCTTCTTTATTAATCTACTGGGACTGGGAGTAAGACAGCTAAAATAGTCGAAACCTAAAACTTTGTTTAAAGGAAAAATTACATAAACTAGGGTTTTGAAGGGGGCCCTGGAGCAGTGGAGGCTAGCACGAGACTGTAATAAGGGAGCAGCGTTGTCTTTTACCAACCCCGTTTCTTTATCCTTAAATTTTTTGGGAGTTGGGTTGGTGAACTGCATTCATCGCCTTACTTTGAGGGTGCAAAAATCCAGATGGCAAGGAGAACAGTGAATGCTTGTGCCGTGGGCTGTTAGGCTTTAGCGTGTGGTATAAATGTTGCTACATGATCATTTATTTGATTTTAATTCTGGGAAGAACTTGCTATCTTTAGGTGGAGAGTGATTAGATGAAGCCTTGAGAAATATTGCTCTATTGGTTACGTTATTTATGTAGAGAATCTGTAGGGCAATACAAGTTCGAGTTGTTATCCTTTTTCTTGGTTGAAGAGCAAAAGGGGTTGTCTTTTCATTAATTTCTATATATTTATAAATGTCCACTTTATTTGATGAGTTTTGGAGATTCATCGTTGGAAAGCAGCAGAGGTTTAAGTGACAACATTGGTATTGCAACAATGGTGGCTGACGGTTTATTCAACCCAAGGCCTGATAACAATATGTCTTATCCTCTGCAGATGGTTCATTCATCCTCCCCTCAACTCATCTTTAATTCTTCGCCCCTTTCCCTTGCCCTGGTATGTCTCATTCTCCTCTTCCTTGTATATGAATCTTTTTTTAGAAAATGTGTTTGTTTTTAATTCATTCTGTCTTTTACTTTTTCTTGGATTTGTATCTGGGAGATGTTTCTGTAATAGTTGTTGTTCGGTTTTGTGCAGCAGCCAAAGAGGGAGAATACTGGGGAAATGGGGTTCATTGGCAAAGGTTTTGACAATAACGTAATGGGAAAGACTAGGGAGGATGAGGCTGGAAGCCCTGCAAGTGATAACTTTGAAGCTGCATCAGGGGATGATCATGAAACTCTTGAAAGTAAGTCATCGAAGAGGAAGAAATATCATAGGCATACTCCATTTCAAATTCAAGAACTCGAGGCGTAAGTTTACTCGTTTTGATCCAATATTGATGGATTTTGTAGTTTTGGATTCATTATCAAATGGTAGTGCTTACCGAATTTTGTTGTTTGCTTTAGTTGTTTCAAGGAGAATCCACATCCTGACGAGAAATCAAGATTAGAACTGGGAAGGAGACTAGGATTGGATGTCAGGCAGGTCAAATTTTGGTTTCAGAACAGAAGGACTCAAATCAAGGTAATTTACCTATGTTATGGCGTCCATTTCGTCTATAGAACTGCTTCATGAACGAGTAGATTGACTTCAAAATTGTGATTCAGACCCAATTAGAGCGTCACGAAAATTCAATCCTAAAACAAGAAAATGATAAGCTCCGCATTGAGAACATTACTATGAAGGAAGCAATGAGAAGCCCAATGTGCAACAACTGTGGTAGCCCAGCTATTCTTGGTGAAGTGCCTATTGAGCATCACCATCTGATGATTGAAAATGCACGGCTGAAGGATGAGCTTAATCGACTTGGAGTTTTGGCAAACAAATTCTTGGGTACACCTGCCGGTTCAATGCACCCTGTAATGGGAAACTCGAGATTAGATCTTGGTGTCGTTAGGGATGGATTATGCACTTTAAATTATTCGGAATCTCCATTGCCGTTGGGACTTGATTTTGGCGATCGAGGTTCAAGTACTTTTCCTATGGGCCCCCCAAGTGGCCTTACGATGGGCATTAGTAGTGTTGATGTTCCTGTCAACAAATCCGTGTTTCTTGATCTTGCATTGGCTGCAATGAATGAGCTGATAAAGTTATCCCAACTGGACAGCCCTATATGGTTCCAAAGCTTGGAAGGAGGTGGAGAAACTTTGAACCAGGTGGAGTACAGAAAAACATTTTCCCCTTGCACAGGTGTGAGTTCCAGTAATTTTGCGACTGAAGCAACAAGATATACTGGTACAGTAATGCTAGACTGTGAGACCATCATGGAAACTTTTTTGGACGTGGTAAGTTGTTGTGGCTAGTTTTGCTAATATACCAATTGTGAAAATTTATACCCCACGATTTCTTGCTCCATCTCTTGGACATGATTTACTTTCTTTTTTTGCAGAATCGTTGGACAGAAATGTTTCCTTGGATCATTGGCAGTGCCTCAACTCATGACGTGATCTTTAGTGGCTCCGGTGGGAAACGAAATGGTGTGCTGCTACTGGTATGGTACTCCACCCCCTCCCCTCCCCTCCCCATCTTAGAACAAAAGGTAAAGAATAATGAGGAAGACTAAATAGTATCTCCATTTATATTTGGTGTTCAGATGGAAGCTGAATTCCAATTGTTATCTCCTCTGGTACCTATTCGGCAAGCAAAGTTTCTTCGTTTCTGCAAGCAGCATAAGGAAGACATTTGGGCTGTTGTTGATGTGTCCACTGACACCATCTTCCAAAATCCAAGCGTAAATGCTTCTGTCAGTTGCAAGAGGCTCCCTTCTGGTACTACGTTCGTGGACATGTTCAATGGTAGTTCAAAGGTATTCAACATTGAAGACTATTTTCCTCTGGATTTTTTGTTTACATGCAACACTCATCAATTTTTGTCGGCCTATGTATAATTAATTGCAGACTGCTCTTCTTAGTTTCCATAATGCAGAATTTTTCAGTAACCTGTGGATATGTTCATCTTGGAAGGAATATAAATAACTGCTTCATTAGAATATCCATTCTAGGAAAGATAATACCATCTGTACTCTCATCCCTTCCCACAGCAGTATTAGTCCAAACCTTTTCTTCTCATTCTTGTTTGGATGTGGTGATGGACTCTCTCTTCAGATTTGAATTATCACCTTCTAAATTGAAAGTATATTATTATGCTTTTAATTATCTTTTCTAACTCTGTGTTTGAACATTGATAAGCACACTCAGATATTGAAAGTAAAGGTAAAATCTCTCTTGCTTCAGTTATACGTTCTTTAAGTTTACTTAAGATGACAAAATATGATCATCTTTCAAGTTACTTTTGGGAAAAAAAATTTGTGCTACCTCGAATTCACCACTTTCTCCACCATTTCGTCTCAGAAATATATTTCTTAATAGACATTAAAAGGCTTATGACGTTGAAAGCAAATATCAGGTTACCTGGATCGAGCACATGGAATTTGATGAGAGTGCTATTCATGAAATCTACAAGCCATTACTTAGATCAGGCATAGGTTTTGGTGCCCAGAAATGGATATCAATCCTGAAGAGGCAATGTGAACTTGTTGCTACTATCACGTCTTCTACTGTCCCAACAGAAAGTAATTTGGGTATTATCTGTACACTTTTTGTGATTTCTTGGTTGATAAATAATAGTGCAGTATACTAACACGTTTGGTGCATTCCAGCACTTACTCTGACCGGTAAGAAGAGCTTAGCAAAACTGGCACAACGAATGACTCGAAACTTCTGTACTGGCGTTTGTTCCACGGTTCACAAGTGGGAAATGTTGCAAAATGAAATTAGTTCCAATGATACGAAGTTGGCGATGCGTCAGAGCTTTGGTGACTTGGGGGAGCCATCTGGTGTCATATTGAGTGCCACCACCACTGTTTGGATGCCGGTTTCACCAATACGTTTGTTTGACTTCTTACAGGATGAAAAGGCCCGAGTCCATTGGGACGTATTATCCCAAGATGGGCCCATACAGCAAATTTTGTACCTCCCAAAAAGCCAGGACCCTGGCAATGGTATTTCTATCCTCCGAGGCAATGTGAGATGCCCGCCCCCTTCCCGTTCAATTCTAGAGCATCTTTAATGTTTCATGGATATGAAAATTTGTTTGATCTTGACTTGGCAGGCTCCTCCTACCAACCGGAACGGGGTGCTGATTTTTCAAGACACATTCTTTGATTCTTCAGGATCACTCATAGTTCATGCAGCGGTTGATATTACCGGAATTAATATGGTGTTGAGTGGGGGCGACTCTACCAGCTTGTCCTTCTTGCCATCTGGATTCGCTATTTTACCCGACTGTTTCTCAGATTCAAGCAAGCCCCCAGGAGCCAACGATTGTGGTGGTTCTTTTCTTACTTTGGGGTTCCAGATACTGGTGAACAACCTGCCAGCAGCCAAGCTGACAATGGAATCCATCGACACTGTCAAATCCCTCATTGCCCGTACACTTCACGGTATCAAAACTGGACTTGATTGCAACTGATGCATAACATTCATAAGACAATCCAACTCTGGTAGATAAGGAAGGCAAGCACGCCGATGATTTTTGTGCATGGATTCAAGTCAAGAACGAACCCGTTTGGTGAACCTGGTTGCTATTTTTGTGGTTCGGGTATTGACTTAAATCTCTTGCAAGACCAAGTTGTTACTTGTATTGAATTATGTTTGCTTTTGTGATTAGAAAGATAAAGAGTTTGCCGTGAAATTTTTTTTGTTGCTTGATCTTTAATTCATTGTTATTTGAACCAGTTTGGGTAGAAAAATGGTTGATCTATTTAGACATTCATCTCTCATACTTCAGCCATCGCTTTTTAATGTTCAGTTTAAATGAATGATGCACACCAAACATAGTATAGTAGCTTGTCATATTCAGTACTGTGTAGTGATTGACAAAGAAAATAGATAGCATAGCGAACAAGTGATCCAAATTTAATGAGAGGGTCCCAGTATTCAATTGTAATATTTATATATTTTATGGTGGAGGGATTGATATCAATGGGTATGAGTTAATTTAGATTATCTTACAATAAAGATAGTTATTCTATATTTTAAATTTACATATTCTAAACATCCCAAAACATCCTTTTTATTACCCTTTTCTCATTTAGTTTCTTGTCAATATGGATAAATCACTTCATTATTTATTTTCTTTTCTCCATATCTATTTATTTTGCTAGAAACTAATTTACACAATTATATATTTCCTTTTTTTTACAGACATATATTTTCCTATCCATCATTAAAATGACAAGTGTAATAATAGTAATATAATTATATATATATTATTATTATTATTAAACTTGTATATTATCTTACTTTTATAACCAAATTACGATGTCCTTGGCATTTCAATTATTATATTCCATATATTATCTTTGCTCTTAAATTAGTAAGTTCACCAATTTAGATGCTTAAAATTGGAGATACGTTTCTTAGATTCGAACTGTGTTATTTTTATTTAATTCGTACGAGTTAATTTACTGTAAAGATACTTATTTAAAGTATCAGTAACATCAAATCAAGTTATAAAATTAATTAGTTTATGATTATATCATAATATGGGGGTGAAAATAATATATATATACTATTATGTGACTTAGATTTAATTAATTTGTTGAACTTTATAAATTTATTTATCAAAGTTTCCCTTGACATAAAATAATTAAATAGGTTTTACAAAGCAAGCATGAAGTATTAATACGTAATTATTTTATATGTAGTAGCTCCATAGTTATGGTATCATCTTAATTCAAAATGTTTGTGCTTTCAAAATTAAATTCAGTGGATCGTCTCATGTCATATTTTGTTAGCGAATCACATCTATCGAAAATTGGTCTATAAAATCTCATGGGTTTATTTCGTAATACAGTTCTACCAAATCCTAAATATTTTTATGGATATGATTTATCATAAGAACAAAATGAAAAAAAGAAATTGGAATAATATATCAAAATCGTTGTCAAATTTTTTTTTTTTATTTCCAAATTTTCAAGAAACTTCTTTAAAATAATTGAAAGGAAAAATCGTCACGATCGTTGTTTGAATAATTATTTTTTAGTAGTATGTCAAGTGAGATTGAAGGACCAATCCATCTTCCCGAGTGGGTTCACTGGGACGTGGGTCGACCCCGAGAGTAGCGCTAGAACCGCCGTCTAAAAGGGAGGAACATCGGAGAAATATAGAGCTCCACGATCATTCACCAGACCCACAAAAAGTACGCCGTTCTTTCCCCTTTTATGTTCAATTTTCTCAACTTATACGCCCGATCATCTGATTTTTTCAGAGTTGACTGCCCTATCTTGATTTTTGATTGTTTCTTGATGTTTCGAATTACAATGATCGAGGGAGTAGTTTGCTGTTTTGGTTCTTTTATTGTTTAAGACGTGGGTAGATTTGTTGTTGTTATGGACTTGAGATCTAGATGAAGCCTGTGATGCAGGAACATGTTCTCCGTTTCTTGATTTAGTGTTCAATTAAGGTTTAGATTTAATAATTCATATGGCTCTTGGATCTGGAATTTTGAAATGTTTGGGAGGAAATAAGCTTGATCCGACAATCTTATTTGTTTATAATAAATATAAGCTTCATGCTGAGACCTGAAAAAGGCACCAGCTTGCATGTAGGAAACTTAGCACTTTCCCGTTGTTGGTTCGACATTTATTAATTGGGTGATCCCGAAGTTAGTTTTTTTCTTGGATGTTGGTAATTTTTGGTTCGATCGTTGTACAATTATACGAGCAAAATGTTGTTTCAGCAAACTACCACATGAGACACTAGATTATTTGATATTTTATTGGAAATCGTGTTGATTGTATGGTGCATACATACAAATAATGGTATTTTTATACAAATACCTTCTCAGGTCAAGTGTTGTGTTTGGGTTGATGGTTCAAATTTGTTATTTACTCGGATGAACAAAAATGGAAGTAATTTAAAATCCACTCTATATTACTTTATACATTTTCAATATTAATTGTGGTGAAGTTCGAATACATCTAAGATATGTGGTATTTGGAACTCGTTCCCTGGATCAAATCCCTTCCTCCTAGTCAAATTTATCCATCCAAGTGCAACCTCAGTATTTTCCAGTTGATCCCGAAGATATTCCTCTGTATATTGTTTCTTAGGATAATCTCTCTTCAGTATTTCTTTCTATTAACTGATGACTGATTTCTTTGTATGCAGTTTATATTGTGGATTTTGAATTATTATCCTCTCCTGACCCAAGGATTCGTAAAAAGAAGAAATAGAAAATCCAAAGACATGTTTTCACTGTTTTATGGGTTGTGGAAGTATACTTTCAGTAAGATGGAGTTTCATGTTCTTATACTTGGAATTGACAAGTCTGGAAAAACGGTAATATGGGCACTGTTCTTTCATTTACCTCAGTTGTTTCTTTGACTTGTTATTGTAGCCTCATAATTTGATGGAACTGACTTATCTGTTGTCAGACAACCTGGTGTAGCCATCTATCTATTCAATGTGCTCTTATCATGATATATTTCAATGTAGCTTGGTGATTCAAATTATCGTGCCACATTTTACATCTGCTGAGTTCAACTACGTGGATCATGATTTACGATGAAAAACATGTTTGCTTATACGAGAAATGGGTGTGTGTTCAATGTGGGCATATCTTTCCTGTAGTATGAATAAGAGGGTAGTGTCAGTTGCCTCGGCCATCAATGCTTTTATTGTGTCATTGGTAAGAAAACATGTAAAGCTACAGTTGATTTAATGCTCCTGCATCTGTAAATAAAACTATTTAGTTACAAGTTCAAAAGCCATTTGACATGTCCAAACAAGACTTCTATGAAGAATAATTTTGGCTAGGGTCATTGTTTGTTAAATCATTTTACTATATTGTTTGTCCTTGGTACGTCTATGTTTTCATCAGAAATTTCAAGCAGCTTCCAGTTTATGGTCATATCCTCGTAGGAAATTTGCAGCATTCATTTTGAAAAGGATATTTTTAGAATATCCTTGTTTTGAGCTCTTTCTAACTTATGATTCCACAGACATTACTGGAGAGATTGAAATCACAATATTCAAACTTGGAAGGCCTTCCTCCAGATCGAATTGTTCCAACTGTTGGACTAAATATCGGTCGTGTCGAAGTGTCTAACACAAAACTTGTATTCTGGGACCTGGGAGGTCAGGTTTGAAATGCGACCCAGACTTTTCTGGTTATTTGACATATTACCAAAATCCTATACTTTTTATTATGAAATATGTCACGGATGGAAAACTTATGTTTCACCAGCCTGGTCTTCGCTCTATTTGGGAAAAATACTATGAAGAGGCACATGCTGTGATTTTTGTAGTTGATGCTGCTTGTCCATCTCGTTTTGAAGATTCAAAATCAGCACTTGGTAAATATATTAGGGTGAAGAGGCCTGTGAACTTAAGAAATGAACAAATCTGTTACTGGGATGAGCCTCTTTTATGTATTTTCTTCAATTACACTCCTGATGCTACAATAAATTTGTATCTGATTTCAGAAAAGGTTCTTCGGCATGAGGATCTACAAGGAGCTCCTCTACTGGTATTAGCCAACAAACAGGTAAAGCTAATCTTTCTGTCCCACATAGTTGTAATATTGGAACAAAATCTAAGACTGGATAGATAAAGCCGAGGATTGTCCACAAGCTGTAATGGTTAAGCTTCTCTTGTCCTGCATTCTCTCTTCTAAATGGTGAAAGGGCCCAAAAGGCCATGAATTTAAAAAAAAGGAAAGCTTAATTACTAGTGGACCACATGTTCATTAACATGTGTATTTTCAGGATCTTGAAGAAGCTGTATCATCTGATGAACTTGCTCGATATCTGGACCTCAAGAAGTTGGACGAGAGAGTATATACATTTCAATCTGTTTCTGCATTTGATGGGTAAGCGCTTAGCTTTTGTATACATATATAATACAGAATGATGCTCTACACTTGGAGCTCAATACTCTCTTCCTTGTAAAAAGGTTCTGGGATCTTTGTGCAGGTTGGGCATAAAAGAAAGTGTGAACTGGCTGGTAGATGCTATGGAGAGAAGCAAGAGAAGTGAAACGTTGAGGGTTCGTGCAGGCTCTAATGTCGTTTGAAGGTCTTGTATAGAACCCTAATTTGTAACTTCATGTGTACATCACTATCCAAATTGCATCCTATGTTTAATTTGTCCAAGTACCTCATCTCCTGAATTTTCTTTGGTACAAACTCACGGTCCATGTAGAGCTTCCATTTTTGTAACCTTTTCCACACAAGATTCTATTGTCTGGAGTTTGTATACGGTTCCCAACTTCTATAATACCCAAGGAAATTAGTTTTTGTCAATTTTTACTTTGTATTGGCGCATACGCATCCTTGTGGCCTTTCTGAGTCAATCAAACATCCACACATATCCTGTATGAGATGAAATATTTAATTAAGAACAATATATGTAGACAAAGAGGACATATGTTTCTACATTTTGTAGTTGCAATCGAAAACAGGAGATAAAACTGCACCATTAAGCTGATAATCTAGTATGTACCAAGGTCTTTGCATCAAGACGGCAAGATAAACAATTACAGCGAGAAACTGAGCTGTAAACGATGAAGATACAAATCAATGATGCCCTGAGTTATCATTTTCTTTTTGTGTAAATGAGGAAATTGCACGCTTATTGAGGAATCCCCGGTAAAATAAAAGTACTGTATTCAAATGACTCGATTGGCTTTGTTTAGCCTGAAATGCGGTAAACTAATGCTGTAACAAATAGCTGGGTCTTGATGAGCTCGAAAATTCTCGAGCGAAACCAGAGTATGTTAGCACTTTCACGTTTGAGTGGTTTTACTGCGAATTCAAAAAACATGAGTCGGACCACAGTAACCCCAGGAGACAAAATGAAGGACCAGAATCAGAAATTTGGTTCTGTGCAGGATTGGAAGGCACTCGACAATCCCTGACTTCGTTCATGTCTTCGGAAGGGATTACACCTGCGAGTTGATAGCAAATTCAATGCATGGATCCATTAACAAGATCGTTTCTCCTTATATTCGCTGGATTCTCTCTTCTCCACTTGCTAAATTTTTCTTAATCAGGATCACAGTTTACGGCTTTCTCAGCAGAATTAATATGTGCTTCACATGTTCTGCAGTAACATTGTTTCTTGTTTTTACGTGCAGTATTGAATCAGCTTCTGCACAGGTAAGTCTCGTGGAAGACCTATGAGTTACGTTATCCATGCACTCATCACTCAGATCCTATGAGTTAAGTTATCCATGCACTCATCACTCAGATCTTTTCCTCTTGTTCCCGTTGCTAACGTCTGCCGTGTCTTGAAGAACCACAGATGAAGAGTCTTCTTTTTCTCGTTCCTCCAAACCACTGACGGCAAAAATATACATCAGATTGCTTGTCCATTGATCTCAGCTCCTTCGATTGATGTTAATGCCGTAGCACCTCAGGCTTGGAGCTGTGTTTGAGGCAATTTGAGAAGTTGATATAATACTGGAGAATAACAAGGGTAATTATAATATCAAATAATCCACATGATTTTCTGTGAGCAACACTATAAGGCAGGCTCTACTGATCATTTTTCTTTTTAAAGTTCAAAGTTTAAAATTTAGTATTGCCCCCCATCTCTCCCCCTTCCTCGTCTAAACACTTATCATTGTCATCGTATCAGGTACCCACAGCCACAATTCACAGAAATTAGAGTTCCATTCCAGAAAATCTGTTTTTATAAAATATGTTACACTGTAACAATGGAAAAGGCTCCAAAAGAATCCGTGGCAATATTAAATTTTATATTTATTAACGTCACGAAGACGGTATACATGTTTGCATATACATAGAAACGACTATGGCATACAACAATAGATAGTTTGGAGAAGTTAATGGAAGGAGGTGGTGGGGTGATCGGACAACAATATATTCACAGCCACGTGTCGCCAAAACTTTCTGCGAATGCATTTCAGGAAATATTAAAAAGAAAAAGACGCTAGAGGTGTCAAAGATCATTGCACAGATTCCAGGAACACAGAATGAGTGAGCTTTATTATATTATTTTCATAATTTTTGTCTGATTCAGACCATGTTCTCGCAGGATCTCAATGGGGTAACTGTTACCACTCTCAACTCCTTTGACCATCATCATGTCTTTTTTTGTTATTCCCCGGTTTTGTCGGCTACAGCAACAAAAAGAGAATTGGATTGAGAATTTAGTGATTTGACGAGTAACCCATGTTAGTTGTATGAATCCTGGCCATGTTTCTTGAATCAAGATTTGAAATTTTGGGCAGGAGAAGAAACTGAATTGAAAAAGTTTGATTTTTTTTGGCACTTTTCGATAAATCTGATCGTCGAAAACAAAGTTAAGAAAGCATCGTTCACATACATAATTGATGCATTGCCGGCCACGTCTAAGTGGCAGAATGAATTAGTGAGATCGCTTCTTCTAAATCTTTCTACCCATACTCTGTACATGGTATTTGCTAAGTCGGAATTTTACTTTTTTTGTTTGATGTTGATACTATTAAATATCAAAATTATTGAATATGTATCCAGTGCACCTAATGGGTTTAATCCTGTGCTACTGATAAACACTAAAAGAAAAACAAATCGATTGATGATAACTTAATCCTGTTTCTATATTGAAAGATACGATGAGGAGTTTTAAAACTTAAAAATGGAAGCAAAACTCGTGTTTGCTTTTGGTTTTATAACATTCTCAAGACAAATTTATGTTGAGAAAGATCAACGGATCTATAGAAATGAATAAGAAGTTCAGATAAATTTTTTCGTAGCCATACTAAGGCCAACTCCAATCGAGCGTCAAATTGACGTATTTCGTCAAAATAGAGTTCTCTCCCTTTCTCCAACGCAACGTCAAAAGCAACTCTATTTTGAAGGAGAGCTACAGTGTTGCACCAAATTTGGTGCAACACTGTAGCAATGGCGTTAAGATTTTTTAATTTTTTTTTTGTTTTCTTTGCTTTTTCTGTTTTTTTTTTGTTTTTCATTGTTTATTTTTTTTTTGTTTTTGGTTTTTGATTTTTTGATTTTATTTGATTTGAAAATATATAAGTTTATATATATTTTAAAAATATTAATTTAGAAAATAATGTCTATCAAGTACTAAAATTGGTCCGAATAAAAGACAATACATAAAATAAACGTGATTTTTGTGTTTATTATAAATTTTTTATATTCTTATACACGTTGAATTTAAATTATCATATTAGATAATAAAATTAACAAATACAAAAATAAATTATCTATAGTAATTCAATTAGTTAAAAGTTCGATATTTGTGTTTTGTTCTTATTTCACAAGCTATATTTTAGTTGTTTTAATGATTCTTGTTATGGTTTAAATTTATCTTAAGATGCCTCTTTTCGCTTCGGTCGTCGCTCGTTTCTCTTCTGCTGCCTTGTGGACTAAAGCAACCTTGTTTTTCACCTTCTCTATGTATTGTGATTTCGTTTTCTCCAGTTTTTCCTGCAGGCGACCCATACATTCACACCAACAGAAAAATAGTGGGCAACATTTGCATTTTCCCGATAACTACTTGCCTGCATCCCTTATTTAATCCATCTCTTAACATGTTGGTAAAATCTTGTTCCAGAAAGTAAACAAACTCAGATCACATTTCTTGATTCGATCTCCAAAAAGATAGTTTCAAAAAACACATCTGCAAGTGACAAATGAAACCAAACACATACCTTGTACCCCCCTAGACGAATGATTTGGTGTATTATCCAGGTTATTACTTGCGAATTAATATATTCTATCGATGATAGGTAAAACGGATTGGGAAAAAATGGTAGGAGTTCGGATCAACTGACTGAAAAAGAAAAATAAACAGAGCAATACAACTAATTACCTCAATCTGCTTAAGCTCAGCTTCTAGAGCGGCTTTCTTGCAGTTCTCCCATACCCCAACGGCAGATAATTTCTTCTGAGCTCTGTAGATTAATAGTACAGTAGATATGAACCACGTCAATATCCTCCTCATTTGCAGTCACCCTAATTCATATCATGCATTCTACTTCAAGTCGATATCTCGGTGCTGAGTGAATGCTGTGTATTCGCTTTTCAGAAAAGTTAATTTAGATTTGACTCTAGATATATACTGGACAGTAACAAAATTGTGTTTAAGAAAGCACGCACTTGTTTTCAGCTTTTGACTTCTCACTTTCCTCCCAAGCTCTGATAAAGGACAACCTTTTCTCCGTTACTACCCGAGCTAATACTGCGTCTAAAATATAGTGAGAATAATTAAGCATGCTCTCGATTCATCCACTTCCCAAAACACATAGGAACTTAAAGAATAAAGACAAACTATCTCAGTCTCGAATACCTCTGTCCATGGATCCCCCATGTTCTTTCCCCTCAGCCGGTTCTTCAGCAATACACGAGAAGAAAAATTAGAAATCAAGAAACATCTGCTTAACTAACAGGTGGTCAGGTAATGTTATCGGGCTGCACAAGTGTACATGTGAACATCAACTTGGAAGGAATGGAAGTGTAGGAATCAAGTAAAACTTCAAACCAGAAAACAAAATCAATCCACTGGATATATGGACAATCAAGAGTATGTGCTGTATTCTTGAAATTTCTTCCTTTTCCCTTTGTGTGAGCTACATGTTATCCTTTTTAATTAGTTTTGAAAGGCTAAAATAAAGAACCAGAGTAAAACAAACTTCCCCATCAGCAAAAGTACCAAAACAACCACATCAATGGCTATTAAATTTCACGTCAGCGGAAGGCACACAAACAATGAGTTCCGTCCCATAGGCCATAACAAAATCTTCCTACATACAAGACAACCCATTAGTTGATTTTCCTGTTCCAATCCTAATTATATAACAAACTCTGCATTCACTGAAATCCGAAGAAGCAACCTCAATTCGGATACCGAATTAACAGATCAACAACCATATTTCAGACAAACAGAGGAAGACCCTTTATACCATTACAAGCAAAGACGACAAAATCACCCCAGAAATTTGGAAAGAGTCCAACGCCTCAGCACTAGCATCCACATGACAATACAAGAAATAAACATACAGATAAGAAGAGTGGATTAACCCACTTACTTTCAACGACGGCAAGAGCCTTGGAATCATCCGGTTTCTCTTCGGTGGGATGTGGGACTACAGCCTTCTCTCTTGCTACATCCTTCGGAGCTTCAACTACAGCTGCCTGCGGCGGAGCCACCGGCTCCACCTTCCTGGATTCTTCAGCTGTCATCCCTCCTCTATTATGCTTTGGCTTTGGCAGAAAATGTAGTGAGAACGGATTTGGCCAGAGGGATTAAAATAGTTTGGTTTGTAGTAAGGCAATCGTCGCTTGAAATTGAACAAAGAGCTGCATGATTGGTACAGATAATGTTTGCAGCTACTTGGTGCTGGCACACCAAGCCCATATTTTAAATTTTAATTAATTAATTCGAAGAATAAATTGTTTTGTCATGGTATTTTTAATTAAATAATGTTTCAGCACAGATATCTTTTGCCACGCATATATATATATATATATATATATATGTATGTGAACGCACGTTTTTCAGATTTTATATTTACATTTATATGTATAATCTGAAACTTAAATGATCACTTAAACTCATTCATAATAGATAATTTAGGCAATATTTAGCTTTGCGATATTAAATATAACACATCCGATATAAAAAAGATCCTAATCTTTTTAATATATATCTACTTTAAGAATTTGTTTACTAAAAGTGGGAGAATCAAATCATGTAAAAATGTAGACCCCGTGTTGATATTATTAAAGTTAATATTATGATACACATAGATGTGTTACCATCAAGCTTCAGGAAAACCGAATATGACACCTAGGAAAAAATGTCAAAAGTCTAAATTTTCACAATTAATTAATAATTTGGAAATATGGCACCATTTACTCTTTAATTTGTTGATATTTGACTGAGAATCCAGGCCACCATTTGTCCCACCAGTGATTTCCGATTTAGTTTGCATATATAATATCATATATTATTCTAAATAACATGACTATATTTTATAATATAGATTCACTGTAAATAATACCAGTCCTCCATCCACGTATATAGTACAGATATAGGAAGAAGGATCTGAAGAGTTCGTTTTAGCAATATATAATTAGATTAACGTGATACAAAAGTTGTCCTTACTTTTTTTATTTCCCTAATATTCAAAGGCAAAAAAATGAATCATTCGAAATTGGATTAAATAATTCCACATGGCATTGTTTTACTCCAGAACCTCTTATTTACAGGCCTACATGTGCAGAAGGAGGTGGAATTTTACTCCTAAACAAGTTTTTAAAAATGAAGATTAATCCAAATTATGATGGTTTATTTAGCACTGTGCCAATCAATCAATTAGAGTGCCGGGGCAGGGTTAGATATGATCGGAATGTAAAGTCAAAGAATCAAGATTCCATTATAATGTCCACACTTGCATACGTAGCAAGCTTTAGTGATGTCATATATGCAGATGAAGATGTTACTTGAATAGTAGTTGGAGAGCAGTACAAATTTATATATATATATATATCAAATTTGATATGATGAGCATCATATGTGGACATCAGGCTGACGTGACAGTAGGAAGTGTCACGTCAACTTGGTGCCCACATGGTGGACATCATATCAATCCTTATATATATATTGTGTGTTTGTTTTCCTCATAACTTTGTAATATAACTACTGATCGAGGCTCCACGTCAAGTCTCTAAGCGAATTCTGGAAGCAATATGGTGGGGGCCGACATATAAAATTAGTATAAGAACCTTTTTCAAACAATTCCTTTAGAAAATAATTGGTAAAATCCTTGATCTGTATAGTGATGTTAATTAAATCAAAACAATATGATCAAAGTTATGGAAAAAAGTCGCTGGTAATAATTGTTATAATATTTTCTTTTACAATATAAACATGTTTGTTTGTATTGGTGTGATAATTTTTATTATAAAAGATTTGGATTACGCGGATTGTTAAAAGAATTAGTTAAATTAAATCGGGGAACAATAAATGTATAATTAAATTTCCCGGATTGAGTCGGCAAATCCTAATTCAACCCTCGGTATTCAATCGGTACTCTTTATCATTAATTATTTGCAATAGCACCACGATTATATTATTACTTATATTTTAAATATCTGCTGTGTTGTAAAATTTGATAAGTTTAGTTTAATATATATGATACGTAAAATTTAAATAACTTACTAGCAATAATGAAGTAGGAGAAAACAACATATAAATTACGAATGCATCAGATAAAATTGATTAGATAAATAATTAATTTAAAATGTTACCATAATAATCTTTTTGTTCATAGCATTTTTATTTGAAAACAAAAATTGAGGTGTATTTTTATCACACACTTAAAAAACATCAAAAATATTATTCTCCAATCTGGACCCTTGAGCTACACCAGGTATTATATTAAAGTAGTTTTTTCTTTAATTTTGTATTTTCAACCATATCAGAGGATCCAATACCAATACTAATACATAGATTTTGGCACTAAAAACAAGCTTTTTTCCCGGACTTCTGGAATAATTTGTATGGTACTTTTTTCTGTGGACGATCTTTGAAAGTGAACTCCATCCTCAAGTTCGATATGTGGTTATATTTTGTTGATGGCGTACCTCTGCCTAAATTAGTCCAATCTGACCATAAGTTTTTAAATTTGGCTTCCGTTTAATTCACTGCCACAGAATAAATTATGCTCGTAGCATTACCTATGTACTAGTTATTTGGAATTCTAAACTATTTAATAATTGAATTTTATGTAATAAAACATTTCAAACTCTGGTTTGATTGGTGAGGCTTATCTATCTTCGGTTCGAGAGTCTAGGCTTGATAGCTTCTCGTAATCAAGAACAGTATTTAGGGGTGTGTTTGGAGTGACCCATATGTTTAAGTCAAATCGTGACTCGAGCAAAACAACACGATAGTGCAAATAAGTGATATTAAGTACAAATGATGTGTGAATAAACCTGATATAAGCGTACTTGGGTAGCAATAGGAATAGGAGGGGCTTGTTATCATATTGAATGAGGATCAACAAGATAAACTTTCTTAAAATTTTTGATTTATTGCTATATTTGATCTGAGCTGTATCAAACACGATATATATGAAATGTTTCTTTATTCGTGTATATCTCATGTTTATCATTTATTTGAGTGTTCTACTTTTAAATTGTACTTGAGTTTGGAAGATAATCCGAACTCAATAATCACATAGTCTGGGAATGGATACGTGAGTATAGATCAAGCGATGAGCACATGTTGAGTGTATCTGAATTACTTACATGATGTAACTCATGTCTATCTTGAAAATACATTGTTAACGCAAATTGGATAGTGATATCCGAACTCATTATTTATTGAGTAAGGGCGAGAAGTCTGTACTGCTCTCGTTCATGGAGACATTTTTAATTCATTCAAAATTTATCTATCTACTATTCTTCCACCCAACGATCTCCTCGGACAAGTCTCTCGTATGCTTATCTTATTAGCAATTTGTAAGTTATTTAATCCGGAATTTATAAGGATACATCAATAACAAATTAACAACAATTGTGTGTTCTTTCAATTACTCTTAAAAAAAATTGATGCTACTTCAATTCCGTCTTCGGTTCTCGACCAGAGAGTTAATCCTCGTCACCCGAGGAGAAGCAAATGTGGTTTTTCAGTTTATCCCGATTGGTGTTATGTAGGAAGCTTGTTTTAGTGTTTGGCTGTACTCGGTAGATTTCGAATGAGCGTAATTTGTGGTGATTTCGGATATTTATAGGAGTAGAAACCTCGATTATATGTACGTCATCTGGCCAATCATGATTAAGCATGTGTCTGACAGCCTTAGTTTGCACAAGTTATCAAGCCAATCAGAACTGAGTAAGAACTTGACAACACGTTATCCGATTTAATCATTAGCAGGTATGAGTTAGACAGCTTTTCTCCTTAGAGTACTCGGATAAATGTTCTCGAGTAGGTCTCCCGAGTAGGTTTTTCGAGTAAGCTTTTATATATTGATATAAAAAATATATCATTGCTTATGCAGATATCGCATAGTTCAAAACTGTAAAACTATGTTTTATACCACAATTTATCTTTCTCTTATTTTATTGAAGAAATTTATAACATGTATGTTATATGAGATTATGAATATTTTCGGACGAGTCTCTTCCCCAGTTACCCTTCCTGAAGTTCTTAAATCCCTTGATTTATCCCTAAAGGCTAAATCCCCGAGCAATATCACGAATCGACCCTGTCTGCTTCTCTTTCGGCGATAAAGGAACGAATTTCAAAACCCATCAATGAATACACTTGTTTATCTGATTTCCGGTTAATGGGAAGTTTTCGATTTATCGAACTACTCTTTGTCTACATTCCTGTGCTTGGGCTTAGAATAGATTATGCGGGTTTGTTTGCATATCTGGATGCTGACTACTTGCAGGTATAATGGATGTTGTTCAATTTTTTCTCTACTATTGCTATGCGCGCTGTAGCTCTTTTCGCGCCCATAATCATCAAGCGGTTTTCTTGTTTTTGTGAGATTTCTCGTACTTTATGTAGTCAAACAATTGATGGAGATGATATTGAAAATGGGTTCAGAAGCGTTGAGGAATTTCTTCATGATGGAGATGATATTGAAAATGGGTTCAGAAGCGTTGAGGAATTTCTTCATGAAAACTGGAAAATCTCAAGTTTTGAGTCCAATGTCGAAGAGAACCCCTCTGCTTTATCTGATGCTACTGGTTCTTCGGGAGCCAGAGGTGATTCCGAGGGTTATGCTAGACAGAATTTTATTAATGAGGTGAGGAATGATGCCTTGAGGATTCTTGAGATTCTGCATCAAGACGGTCCAGGATTTGATGCAAAACCGGTGTTAAATGATTTAGGAATAAGGGTTTCAGGTCTTCTTGTGAGAGAAGTTCTGTTTGATATCTTGAAGACTATAAATTATACAAACAGAAATAGGCGTGCCAAGCTTGGTTACAAGTTCTTTGTGTGGTCTGGTGAACAAGATAATTACAGACATACAGTTAATGGTTATCACATTATGATGCAGATCTTTTCAGAATCAGAAGAATTCAAGGCAATGTGGAGATTGGTTGACGAGATGATTGAGAAAGGATACCCAACTACTGCACGTACTTTCAACATATTAATATGTGCCTGTGGTGAGGTTGCTTTAGCTCGGAAAGTTGTGGAGAGGTTCATTAAGTCAAAGACGTTTAATTATAGACCATTTAAACATTC
This sequence comes from Dorcoceras hygrometricum, assembly GCA_001598015.1. Taxonomy (NCBI): domain Eukaryota; kingdom Viridiplantae; phylum Streptophyta; class Magnoliopsida; order Lamiales; family Gesneriaceae; genus Dorcoceras; species Dorcoceras hygrometricum. The sequence goes on along the minus strand of KQ999839.1, from coordinate 202,880 downwards.
TTTCAATGCGATTCTACATTCTCTTGTGACTCAAAGTCAGTACACAATGATAGAATGGGTGTATCAGCAGATGTTAGTCGAAGGACATTCCCCAGATGTGTTAACTTATAATATCATCATGTGTGCCAAGTTCCGGTTGGGGAAGCTGGATCAGTTTCATAGATTACTTGATGAAATGGGCAGAAATGGGTTTTCTCCCGATTTTCATACATTCAATCTACTCCTGCATGTTCTTGGTAAAGGGGACAAACCATTAGCAGCATTGAAGCTTCTGAATCACATGAGAGAAATTGGTGTAGATCCAAGTGTTCTCCACTTCACGACATTGATAGATGGTCTCAGTCGGGTTGGAAATTTGGATGCATGCCTTTATTTCTTTGATGAAATGATGAAGCATGGGTGTATACCTGATGTTGTCACTTACACCGTCATGATAACAGGGTATGTTGTGGCTGGTGAGCTTGATAAGGCTCAGAAAATGTTTGATGAGATGTTTGAAAAGGGGCAGTTACCCAATGTATTCACCTACAACTCGATGATTCGTGGGCTTTGTATGGTTGGGAAGTTTGATGAGGCTTGTTTGATGTTGAAAGATATGGGATCAAAAGGTTGTAATCCTAATTTTCTTGTGTACACTACAATATTGAGTTACCTTCGCAATGCACGAAAAAGGGATCAAGCTCAAGAAGTGGTGAAACATATAGTGGAAAGGGGGGACTATGTTCATCTACTTGGGAAAATCAAGAGATACAGAAGATGCTAGCTGCCAAGTACATGAAGTTCCTAAATACAAGTGATGTAGTCATGTCTTGTAATATATTGGCGAAAATGTGCTCAAACAAGTACCTTTTCCCCTTCAGGAGCTGATGTAACTTTTGAAACCACAATTTGATAATCTTTTCCAAATTATATACACATTCTGCTCATGTTTTCATAATCAATACAAAAAAAAATCACTTCGTTATGGAAAAATCTTGTTATATTTTGTAATGCTTGTTAAATTTTCCTGACGTCAACCGGAGTATTGGTTCTACATCCATTTTAAGTCGACTATTTCCCTTATATTGTTATATCTGAATTCAAACATAATTACCGTATGAAGGCTCCTCCAAAGTGAACATGTCAATTGGATGATAATAATGATGAGCAGTTATTTGAAACAAACATAATGGGATTTTGTTCTCTTCTTAAAATAATATTTGGATCAAGCTCCCGCAGACTCAGTATGGAGCAACTTTCATTCTAAGCAGCTCCTCGGGCGACGCAACTTGTCAATTTTTTTTAAAAAATGGAATTTTGTCGACCTCACTGTCATTTTTTAAGTTGAAGTTTCCATTATCAGTGCATATCATGTTTGACAGCAATATTTAACAGCACGGAAATAAGTCACAATCACTATTTTGCATTCAAACGTAGATGGTAAATGGCCAGGAGATGCAACAATCGTTAGCTAATCTAGGACAGTGATGCACCCGAGCATTTCTGCTGAACGAACTTGCCCAAGGCATGTTACCATGGGGGCAATCCTGAGGCAATGGTTAAGCATACTACAGTGATCACATTCGTCTCTAACTTCCAGTTCCAGTTATTAAACCTGACCAAGGGCACCCCGCACGCCTTCTTTCATTGCGCACTGAGGCAGGCTAGGCTAATATTATTCTGAGAGTGATTGAGTACCGAGGCTGGTAAGTTGATTTCGGGCATGGCAGTTAAACTCTAAAATGAAACTGTAAGTTCCTTTTATTTTACCCGATCCATTCATATTGTAGCTGTTAAGGTAGAGACGTGATGTGAAATAACATCATCTTTCATCCATAAGAAATAATATTCAGTGTTATCTCGTTCTACAATGTTAGTACCAAAGATTTGGCAAAAGGGTTAGCTGTACAATAAAAGCTATCAACCCATGTAAATGAATATTTTTGCATCTGTATCCATGTCAAATCAAACCTAGGCAACTTAAATTTTTAAGGGCTGATGGCACGAAGCTCTCCGAAGTCTTCCTCCGAGAACCTGAGACGGCTGAGCAATGTCAAAAATGTGCATACAAAATCAACCCTCGGGAATTAGGCTTTAAATTCCAGTAGTACGGGGACATGCTGGTGAAGAGGAGGGATTGAAATCAAGAGGTGGACTCAGCTTAACGGGCTCCCTTAGAAGCTGCTGAGCCACACGATCAGCCAATACTGATTGCCCATTATAAAATTCTCCATTAGCTTCCCTTCCAAACTGCTTCTTAAAGACATCATTATCGCATGCTGCCAGTTCTTGAAATGCATTAGATTCTCCATATACCCCTCTCAAAATATCAGGATCCCAGTAAGAGGTGCGCTTTGAGTCGTAAAGGCCCTCTTGCAGGAACATTGATTGGTTAAAATTACGCGGAATGGCGCCAATACCGCCAGTTAGAGGAGTGGAGGAACCAGAAGTAAAGGGGCTAGATAAAGGCGAAGGGGACATTCTCCCATTCATGTGCTGGGGCGATCTTGGATGTAGAAGAGGACTCCCAACTGGGGACACAGGACACGATATGTTCCTTGGAGAGTAGGAATCACTGCTTATGAAAGGAATGAGAAAACAAGTGAGATTTTTAAAACTACCTTAACGACAGTCACACACACACACCCCACACATTTGTAAAGACCTCGAGTGAAAATTGGATTTTGATATTCTGGAGGAGTGGATGGCAAGTCTCTCCATATCCGACTGTGGAGGACTTCTCACAGGAACAGTAGTGCCCTACAGAATATTCGTTGAACATGTTTGATCACTGATACATACATGGAGAGAAAGTGAACTTCAAAGGAAAAGCATGGATAACTAACTGTAAAGATTTTCTAAAGCTTTTTAAGAAAATAGCAAAATTATAACTCAATCTACTTGCCACAAATATTTCACAAACACAAACAAATATATACATATTTGCCCTAGATAAAGTAGCGTGTATACCGTGGACTTTACAATATTTGTCCCTGCAGGATACTCAGAAGCAGTTGTTATTTCTTTTGCCGGAGCAGCACCTTTTACGAAAACATGTTCCAAAAGCTGAGAAGCTGTGGGACGATGCAGGGGATTCCGCTGCAAACACAGCCTCACAAAGTCTTTACCTTCTTCTGAGAGGTGATCAGGGATTGTTGGAAGTTCTTTACTATTTCCAATCTTGAACATGGCAGCCACCTTTTAATCACAAAACACCCGATATGAACAAATAAACAACAATGAAATTCAAGTCGTGAAATTAGAGTAGTACAAATAAACAACAATGAAATTCATGTCGTGAAATTAGAGTCCAAATAGTTTCACACACCCCTTCATACTGGCTCCAAGGTGGTTTTGAAGTAGCCATTTCCAAGACTGTGCATCCAAGACTCCATATATCAACAGCTAGGCTACATGAATTAGAATTCCTTATAACCTAAGCACAGAAACATGAAAAAAAAAAGAAAAAAGGAAGAGAATATGGTCATGCGGCTGGAAAGCAAGCACAAGAAACTTAAGGTGAGGTGAGATGATGATAGAAATACTAACCTCAGGTGCCATCCAATAAGGGCTACCTTTAAAAGATAATGGACAGGATTGGCCTGCAATCTTTAAAAAAATGATGACATGAAGGCAAGCCTGACTCTTCATTTCTCGTGTACAAATATATTATTTGAAATGTAAAATTTGAAGACACTTGAAAGAAGACAATAAAACTCACATGTTTTGCCATGCCAAAGTCTGCCAACTTAACTCGGCCACTTGGGTCCACAAGTATATTCGCCCCTTTAATATCCCTATAGATAACTCTACAAGAATTCATATCCACGCCAACATCACAAGCACAAAACCAATTTACTGCAGGCTGATCAGATTTACCTGTGCAAGGTATTTTTGGCATGTAAATAGGCAAGCCCTGACAGAATCTGTTGAGTATAACTGCGGATTGCTGATTCTCCTAACTTCCCATAATCTTGCAGAATTTTACGTATAGAACCCCCAGATACATATTCCAAATATATATATAATTTATCATCCACCTGATCAGAGGGATGAATAGTTGAAACATCAACGGAATTCAAGAAAAAGATACCATGTAAGTGTTATCCATAAAACTTACCATGAATTGCATGACTATAGTATTAAGTTTCTTAGTTAGCAACAATTTATCCACGAATTTCATGATATGCATAAAATATTTATAAACAATAGGTTTATATTTCTGAAAATGTATAACAAGCTGCTCTTAACAAAGTAATTGTCAGCTTCTAATTTCCTATCAAACAACTTTTCCAGCTTCTAATAGCAATAAAGTGCAATGCATACAACTAAACTGATTTTATTTGATGGATATTTAGAAAGTATCAATAAAAGACCCATTGTAGAAAACATGTAAAAAAGCAGAGCAGGAAAGTGACTAACCGATTCGGATCCATAATACTGCACAATATTAGGATGACTTAAGCGGCTCAACAGCATTATCTCCTGCAAGAAACAGTAATGATTGTATATATATTTCCTCATACACATGATAAGGAAAAATCGGCTGAAGACTTGATTCAGAAACTACATGAAAATTTAAAATCCGATCATTCTAGTGGCCAGGATATCACCTGTCCTAACTGCTTTGCACTTTCCTTTGATTTTGCATCATCAGCAAATAATGTTACTTCCTTCATGGCACACATTCCACCAGTTTCACTAAAATCAAAAGAGCAGAACTCATAAAATCATGAAGGACTGAGAGACTATTGAGTCAAATACACACACACATGCACCGAAACAATTTCAGGAACAATGAACAAAAGGTGAAGATGCCAAGGATACAAGTCAACAAATAACAATCACTTAAAGGAAAAAGGGAATAAAGGAAAAACACACGGGCATATGATAATAAAAGTTTCTCACCTATTAAAACCAACATAAACATGTCCAAAGGTGCCTCGACCGAGTAACTTCCCTTTTTTCCATCGTGGACCAGAGGCCATAGGATTCTCTGCTCTTCCTGGACTACGCGGTACTGATGGTGACGTTACAGCTGAATTTGGATGTGAGAAAGGCGACGAATTGGAAATTGATAGGGGAGGAAGGGGAAGGGGATGGCTTTGTTGTTTGGCATCATCGAGCCAATTATTCTGTGGATCAGAGTTTCCTCCTCCAGCTCTAGGATGTAGTGGCGTTACAGCGCCACTATGAATTCTTGAACTAGGACCAGGACTTGTCCTTCTAGGACTAGGATTAGGTGAATACTCAGGACTTCCTCTACTGGGATGCCAAAACAATTGCCCCACCATATCTCCTCCCATTGAATTATGCCCAGAGGTCTGACATGAGCCTGGACTTGAGCATTGACAGGATCCAGGAAAGGGAATATCTGGATAAAGCTTTCCGGCAGGAAACGCATATCTTGTAACCTGCTCATAGCCAAAAGCTCTCATTGGACTTCTGGAGGGACTGGACATTGAGCTGTCTTGACCACTGCAAAAAGTACCATGAGGTGGAACCTGCAAGTTCAGCACTTGACTGTTGAAAGGTCGTCTTCTAGAAGGTGGAGAGAAGGCATTTCTGTTGTTGGAGACATTCATTGGAATCAGTGTCTCTCTTGAGATTAGTGGAACCACAGGGGACTGATCCTTGACAACAATGCTTTATCGAAAGAATAAGAGAAAAGAAGGCCTGATGTCAGTACCTCAGAAATGAAACCTTCCATATTAGAAATCCAAATCTCGAGCAAATAAAGAAAACAAAAACAAACAAATGTGCTTCCCCACATTATTTAGAGGAAAGCTCACCTAGAAGGACCAATAGCAGAAGTTCCACCACTACAATCATGGTCAGATGCCATAGAGCTACGCTGATGTGAACCAACTGGTTCATCACTCTCAATGGAACATTCACTAGAGATTGAAGCAACAACCAGTTCACCGTCGAAATCTGACGGGTCCAGCCTATGTCGGGTGCATGCAGGCCTCGAGAGTGGCAGAAATGATAATGGTTTAGAGCCCTTTTCTAATTTTTGCTTTTCCTTTTCGCATGTTCTAGCATCTGTATGATTCAAATTTGCAGGGTCTGGCAACGGAAGAGTTTGTGGTAGAGGCCTTTCAGCAAAACTTTGACAACGTGCTACATATTTGGAAGGCGACGGAGACCTAGAATGGGCTCTTGACTGTGACCCTCGCTCCGAAACGGTATCACTTGACTTTTCTCTAGGATCCCTTGATATGCTAGTTGATTTACTATCGGGACTCTTAAATTTCCTTTGTAGTGTGTCAATAAATCTTTCTCTGATTTCTTTCTTTTTTGGTGCTTTTGGCGATGACTTCCCCCACCAAGAAGGCATGTTTTCTGAAACATAGGATCACAAAACAAAACTGTATTGTCCATAACGAAACAGCTCATGACTGAAAAATACAAGTCGAATATCATGCAAGTGCGTGTCGCGCCAAAACTTGTTCCAGAGTCACTTCAGACCAGAGTTAGATTCTTAATAAAGGTAATGTATGAAGTAAAAATTTCAATATTAAGTCAACATAACAAAAATATCTATCCGTTACTAAAGCTAAAAGAACTGAACAAGTCAATAGATTGAAAAACCAAAACTAGTTATTTTAAATCCTTCTCTTGCTATTCTTTCATCCTGCTCTTTTAAAAAGTCAGTAGTCTAGCCATGTCTGTCCTTTCAATTCCCAATTCAACATTTACATCATAAGTATAAGCAAAAATGAACAATGTTACGAATCTAATTACAAGAAAAAAAGATAATCTTTAACAAAACAAAAAAACATAGCAAAAACATTCTTACTATTCTACTTTAGCTTTCAACTATTACACAACAAAAACTTCTGATCTCTCCATAATCAACGGCATCAGCAAAAAAAATCGATCTCTACTACCCAGAACCACAGCTTAAATTTCACCACAGATCCACAAATACAAAACAAAATTCAAGTAAACTGTTAACTGTCATCAATCACGCTAACACTGAAAAAAAAACTTACACAAAACCTCAGCTTCACAACCCACAAACCAGATACAGCTCACTCTCTGCATATTCCATCAAACATGTGCCTCCGATTTTCTGAAATCCCCAAAATCCATATGCTTAAAGACTACGCCCAGAAAATTTAAGCGCGTGTTGTTCGTGGATTGAGACGTTTCGAGGAGAGCGCGTAGAAAAGAAAACTGGTGAGTGAGAGAGAGTGTGAGTGTGTGAGTGTGTGTGTGTGTGTTGTCTGAGGGCTGAATTTTTAAATGCAATTATTGTAGTTCTTAATGAAATATTATTATTATCAAAATAACAGGAATATGATTCAATGTAATTTCATTCATTACAAATTTAATGATATTGTCGCCAACTTAAACATTTTTTAATTGCACAGTTAAAAATAAAATTTGATGATCATGATGAATTGTGCTTAGCTTTTCGTACGTACTTTACTTTTTTATTTTTCATTAATGGTAATAGTTTTTCCTTAATTAGGGGCAACACACATACTAAATGCGAATCATTTTCGGGTTTTACAGGAAAAGGCATAAAATTATTCTGTTAATAGGAAATGTTTTAAACAGATATGTTAAAAGGTAATGATAATCATACAATTTATTTAGATAATGTTTATGTTTAATATATAGAAATGTGTGTACACTGGAAAAGGAGATGTTATTTTACTTCTAATTTCTTAATATATAAATCATACTGAGTAACAAATATTTTCCTTCAAGAAACCAAAAACTAAATAGTTTGTCACTTTTAGATTAATTAATTGAGACCGTCATGCATTGATACGTAATCGTAAAGTTTACGTATCTGATTTATATATAAAATAAAATTATTTTTAGGGCATTTTCACATTCTAGTTTTGAATTTTAATAGATTTCAAAATGTCGATAGATTTTTGAGTCGTACTCTTTTTGTTCTAATTTTAGTTACATGCCGTAGATTACTTTTGAAATTATCGTACAGAATATATAATCCTTCTATGAGTTATATATTTATCATTTTGATTTGCAAAGCAGAACATAAATGAATGGACTTTGCGATAATAAAAAAATATAACGCGTCGTCAAATTTGTATGTGTGTTATATAAATTTGATTATGTTATCACCGAGCATATTATTAACAAATAGGCATGATGTGGTGGGCGCCCATAATGGACGCCTGTGTGGGCGCCGCGAGATGTTCAGCCGAGAATCTCCACAATTTCATGAGATGCTCGGCTGAGCATCTCGCGGCGCCCACACAAACGTCCATTGTGGGCGCCCCAACTATCAACTTTTATTAACAAATATCATAAGTTGTCAACTGTTAATAATAAGTTCCACGCATAGGCGAAAGCTGGGAAACGGACTGCCCTTTCGCCCTACTTTATCCAACGAGTAATCCCAGGATGTCGTTATTTCAGAAATCATCTATGGATCCCTTTAAAAAA
>KQ999839.1:128499-192039 GCA_001598015.1 Dorcoceras hygrometricum | reverse complement strand
AATTTTAAATTTTTTTTTTTTTTTTTTTTTTTTTTATAAAATTGTGGAACCGCCGGGCCGGTTTCGGGTTGACCCGGCGGGTCGCCGGGTCGGCCAAATCATAAATCGGAACCGGCCCGTTTTTGGACGGTTTCGGTCCGGGTCGAAACCCGTTGACCCGGTTAACCGGCCTGTTGACCCGGTTAACCGACCCGTTGACCACGGGCCGGTTCCGGTTCGGGTCCGGGTCCGACCCGAACCGTGGCCAGGTCTAGTATTACATGGGAAAGGTTTTACATAAAAATATCACATTAATACATAAAAATAATTTTATTTGATTTTTCAAATATAAAGCTGTCTATTTTTATCGATTGAAACATTTCCAATTGTCTAAAGTCTTTATATTGAATTTGATATCTATTCAAGTTTTGTCCAGACAATTTTCCACAGATACACGTCTTTATAAGCTGGCAAATATGAAATGTGACAAAAAGACTTCTGATTTGAAACTCAAAAATCTTATGTACTTGGATGAAATCTTTTCTAAAATTTTCTATTAAGGTTTAATTCGCTATTAAAAGAATGCCTTTTGTATTCTTATATAAACTTGTACATTTTGTAGCTTCGAATTTTTATTTTGACTAATGCTTAATTTAAAATATCATATCATATCTGAGACGGATTAGCTCATATCTGATACGGATTAGCTGAATAAAAATAAATAATGGATTGACTAACTAAGACAGCGAGAATATCGAAATAACAAAATTCCTACCGCAGAAAATTGTGAAAGCGCATGTATATTAAACATTTTTTTTTACAGAAATTTAACATAAATAATTTTACAAAGGAAACAAAACAATACCGTCTAATAATTTCGGGATTAAATCAATTTATTGAGGAATTAAATCGAATTTTCTATTACTGTTACGATCCATATTTGGTATTTTTTAAACTTTTCGCAGCTTCATCAGCTTCATGGATGTCTATCCTTCATGTAATTATACCAACTACCGTTATTGTTTTTAAAGTTATTATTATTTTTTTAATACAATGGGGGTGGACTTTATTATTAGAAGACTTTTTTTAGGAATCAAGTATATTGCACACTCGCACGACGTAGTGCGTGTAGATTAAACTAAGTATAGATATATACTTGTATTAAGCGGTGCGTTTACATTAAACTATTATGATAAGAAGGATTATATGATTGGTAGGATGTGATTGATAAAGAAGGATTATTAGGAATGATTAATTTAAGAAGAAGTGGGATAAATAATTTATGAGATATAGATGCTTTTGTTTGGTTCAGTTATTAAAGTAGGGATTATAACATTTCCCTCCTACAATTTGACCAAAATGTCCTTCAAATTTATAGCCAAAAATCAAGCAGGCGCGAAACCAAAGAAAAACTCCTGCAAGTCTTCCTGTAGCGATAGAAGCGCACCTCTTGGTCGAGACATTCAAATTTCCACACACTTTCACCATCATCATTGATTTCATTCCACCACCTAAGACCCACCAAGATGCATCCACTTACGTTTTTCACCACCCAGAAATCAAGAGCAGATAGAAGTACAGTCACCACAAAAATAATGACAAAACTATCAAAAAAGAGAGCAGACAGAATATAAAACGCCAAAGCAGCCGCCTGTAATATTTTTAATCGTTATGAAATCAACTGTTAGGACAATATTTATAAGTTTTGATGATAACAAAAATAAGACAAGTTGCAATTGGACAATCAGTTGTCGCACTCTTCAAGAGATCGTCTTATCTATCTACAGTGGTATTTCAGCAGTTGGAGTATTCGTGAGAATTCAGCAGATGGTATGTTATCAGCAGTTGAACGGTTTGAGTAGTTCAGCAGATAGATACATCAAGAGCGACCAGCAGATACCGTTTTGAGTTTCAGCGTGTTTTGCTAAGGATTGGTAAACGACAGCGTTTTGATAAGTTAGAACGACGTCGTTAAAATTATTTCTCCACAATCAAAACTTTGGAACTGATATTCTTTCAACTAGTACAAATGAAAAGACGCGCTACAGAACTGAATCCACTTCAAATGGCTGTTAGAAAGTGGCTGCTCAGCATGAAGTAAAGCAACTTTGACAAAATTTATAAATATAGGAAGATAAATCATATTCCTATCCACAGTTGAACAGAGACCAGTTTCGGAGATACAAGGCATACACGCATTAGGCTTCAGAATGTTACATCGAAGTGGTCGGTGACATCTGCTACAATATTCTTCGTGGTTCCAACAGATAAGGGGGGAGAAGGAATCATCACCCAGATGAGTTCTCGTGTAGTAGAACATATTCACGGCTACAAAACCAAGCATCGAGTAAACAGTCTGGGAAGATCACAGCAATCGATATAAATTGTTGCTTACCTGCTGTTCCCAAACTTCAGAGTATCTTTCTCGAATAGTTCATAGTATCGCTGAGGTTCTATCTGATTATCCTGCAACCGATGTTCTAAGTGAATTAACTGTCCAAAGCAATTCACGAGAAGAAAATATTTTTGGGTTATTTGAATGAATTCCTCACGTTGATGAAGGTACCATTTGTGCTCCCAAGATCCATTACGTAGGGCCTGGGTCATTTTACATTAACACATCTAAAGTTACTGGAAAGACTTGAGACGGCTGCAATGAAATCGGGCGCATATTCCATAATGAAATTACCTGACTTTCCTAGACATAGTACCATCTGGGTTCTCCTGCTCCACTTGCCTGCAAAAATATGAAACACTTTATTGGTGCAATAAGTTTGTAGGAAAATTGCAAGTTTGAATTATTATCCTACCGATACTGAAGAACAGCATGTTGCTTGCTACACGATGGATGGTCGGTAGGGATATCTGCAACCCTCCTCTCTCTGCCAAAAAGATAGCAGCTTTGCCGATGAACATAAAGGGGTTCTGGACATCAAATCGTGGTTGGTAAGAACTAAAGCACATTAATCTGAGTTGAAAGGAAAAAATTAATGCGTATGGGTAACACATGGCCAAAAAATATTTACCATTAAGTACTTCACCACCCTTGAACACATACAATCGCCACCTAATGTCAGGTTTTCGAGCATCTGGTGCCTCATTGAACAGCAGTGTTATACCTGACAAGGCCCTCATGCACGTTAGATTAGCAATAATATAAGTGGCAAGATTTATGACGGACAAGATCAGAGTTGCACACTTTCATCAATAATTTTCTAGCCATAATACAAGTAGCAAGGTATACCATGGACAAGATCAGAGTTGCACATTTCCAAATGATCCGACAGAGTTTGAAGATATTATTATACAGCTGGGCTGGAAATTCCATCAAAAACAAATTTATCACGTAGCAGTTTATTTTGCAATTTCTAGGGTTGAATCAACCAAATTAACTCAAAGAACTCTGAACTGTCATCCTCATTTGTTCACCGACATCATGATATCACATAAAGAGCTGCATGAGAGGCAGTATGCTTGCTTTACAAGGAATTTCGTGCCTTATCCACAATTGAACAGCAGAAAGTGCAACACCAGGTCAATGTTTAAAATAATCTATCAAAGCAAGGAAAAATGATAACATCCGTGCAATCAGCTTTGTTGCCTCGCATGCTCACTTCTGAACCAATCAACTTATCAATACTATCAAATGAAAAAGACAATTCGATCAACAAGTTCGCCAAAAGTTTGACGCGGCAACTTCTAGAATTCTCTATTGAGAGTTAAGTTTTATTTTACCTAGCTTGTTGAGTAACACAAATAAATAAGATAAATTTACTTTAAAACTGCTTCATCAACAACTTTTTGCAACTTTGATGAAAAGCAAAACAGTCAAACAGATATATTCATTCTAGATGGTTGACAAGCGTGACATAAGCCTAAAGATCTTTACAAGATAACAAAAATTGAGGAGCATAGTGAAAACCAATACAGACAGAACTCAAGCATGATGAAGATCATCAATTTTTTGCAATATTCTCAATAGGTTCACCTTTCCTACTTTGAAACAATCAGAAGTGGAATGCAAAAGAGCCTTATTTTTAGAATACAACTTTTAGCTCGATTAGAAAGGCAGTCAAATAATTACCTCTGAATCTATTAGTTTCAGCGGCAAGCTTTCCAGACAGCTCAAATGAAGGTTTTTGCTGCAAATGTAATTCGACTCACAAGTGAATAAATTTAATTACTCGGAAGTGAATAAAGTTATGGATAAAAGGATCACCTCTGTTTTATTCCTAGTAAATTTAGATTTACACAGAAAAGTTTTCTTCTGGATAAATCTAACTTTTCGGATAAAGACACTCAAAGATTTTCATCTGGATAAAAAAGATCACCTCTGCTTCAAGAAGAAATCAGATGCATAAAAATTATTTACCACTCAAAGAGTCTTCCGAATTAGCAAGATCACTTATCTAATAAGTTATAAGTGATCTAATCAAGAAGTAGACAGTTTCCAACCATAAAAAACCCTTGCATAACATTTCGGCACCTATGCGTTTTTTAAAGTATTTTACCGCTCCTAACGAAGGTTGAAAAAATAGATAAAATGACTAAGAGTTATTATCTGGAGAATTTCTCAAGCTTATATTTTATTCGAAGAAGCCATACAAAGGATAAAAAAATTTATCTAAGATTTAACATAAATAATTGTCCTAATAATTAAACCAAATGAGGAAAAAAAAGTTTTTAATGATTACTAAATTTGTGTTTTCCAAAATAACAGTGGTCAACCTTACCTAAAACATTCTCAACGCATGACCCAAGATAAAGTTAAGCCATTTTCAACTCTTGATTGGTAGGATGTGATTGATAAAGAAGGATTATTAGGAATGATTAATTTAAGAAGAAGTGGGATAAATAATTTATGAGATATAGATGCTTTTGTTTGGTTCAGTTATTAAAGTAGGGATTATATCATTTCCCTCTTACAATTTGACCAAAATGCCCTTAACATTAAAGCCAAAAATCAAGCAGCGTGAAACGATCGAAGAACTCCTGCATCTCTTCCAGTAGCGATAGAAGCGCACTTTGTTGTATTTCTCGCCGGTGAAGAAGTAGCTGACGACAGGAACAGCGCTCGGCGAAGAGGGAGATCGAGGGTTGAATGTCGTCCCCCATCGACTACATCTCTGATTTTAGAGAGGTGGTCGTACTTCGCTGTGCAGGTTATCTTTTCCCGGTTTGAAGGTTAGTTTCTTCGTTGGTCATGTTCGGTAAATTTCCCATTTAATTGTGCAATTTGTCTTCGTATGTACACGGATTGAAACCCTTCAGTTACACAAATCCGTTAAGCTTACATCCATCTTGAAACTTTCTTGTCCAGGCCGTCGGACAGTTTGTAGGTATGATTGAATCACGCAGCTGTTTTCGGTATTAATTGTTTGGCCTTGGTTTTTATACGTTGCTGAACATATGGTTTTAGGGTAGTCTTGTTTCTGGTATTGAGTTGGTCTTGTAGCAGCTACTTGTAAAAAAATCAGAATTGGGGATGTGGTAGTTCCAGTCTTCCAGAGCTGCTTTTGTAGTCGTTGTGTTAATTCCGTGTTTAATACGAAATTCGACTTCTTTGTGTGCATTTGTTTCAAATGAAATGAGTTATTTTCGGCTTAGTTAGAGAATTTGATTTGTCATTGCTCGATTGTAGTTGAAAAGTGTTCAGAAAATTGAATAAAGATGGGATGGGTTAATTAACGTTGAAAGTGGTGTGCTTTTTTGTGTATTTGCTTGGATGATATTGTGTACATTTGTATTGCATTTCGGTTGAAATAGAGTGAAATATGAATTATTGATGTATGCGTTTGAAACAGCATTTGGATTTATATTTGTGAAGGGAAGTTGTTCAATAGCTTACATATTACAGCCAAATTGCACCGGGCTTTGTAAAATTGATTCTTACCTAACTGGTTTAAGTGTGAGTTTTTCTTGTAGATGTATGTTGGTTTGTCGTGGACACGTGTAATGTTATAACATTTCCTATGCTTTGCTTACATATTAAATTCAGAGTTTCCTATGCTTTGCTTACATATTAAATTCAGAGTTTCCTATGCTTTGCTTACATATTAAATTCAGAGTTTCCTATGCTTTGCTTACATATTAAATTCAGAGTTTCCTATGCTTTGCTTACATATTAAATTCAGAGTTTCCTATGCTTTGCTTACATATTAAATTCAGAGTTTCCTATGCTTTGCTTACATATTAAATTCAGAGTTTCCTATGCTTTGCTTACATATTAATTTCAGATTGGAAGTCTGTTCAGAAGTTTCGTCTCGACACAACGATCGTGATATACTCATCGTCTTACTAACCCTCTCTCCCACTGCAAAATGGTGTATTTCGTACCTTTACTTTTGGATTTGATTTATGAGAACTTACATGCGAGTATAATTATGTCATTGCTCATTACAAATCTTCGATAATATGTTTTACTGTTATGTTTTAATGATATATCTACAAATAACAAAAACTTGTTTCCAATAATGTGGATGCTTGTTAGCCGAAAGCGTACGTAGTTTTTATTGGAAGAGAACCCGGCGTGTACGAGAGATGGTCTGACGCTTGCAAACAAGTTAGTGGCTTCCGTGGATCCTGTTATAAAGGCTTTGAAACCAAAGAAGATGCAGAAGAGGCTTATCGTTCATTTACGCAAGCACCGGATGCCACAAAGGTCGAAGAAGAATGTGAATGTGAGAAAACAAGTACGAGTTCGACATCAAGACCCCATAAGAATTCACAGAAGTTGGTGAAGGTTCTACGAGATTTAGCAATTGAGATACACAACCATGCTGCGAGAATGGAGAAGGTTGTCGAGGAGATTGGATAAATACTTGAGGATATGCAACTCAATGATGAAGAGTAGCCTGTGAAAAGTAGTTTTTGTACTAGATGTGTAATATCAGTAAACTGTACATCTAAGCAGTTGGATTATGTACTAGATGTCCAGTGTAGCCTTTTAATTTTGGGAACTTTTGGGATTGCATCTATGGACACATACTGTTTTGTGGAATATATTCCTGTGTTCTGAAATGTATGCTTTTACATTCTACTATGAATAGTTGGGTTTCATATTTAAATCGTTCACTTCTTGTAATGGTTGAGTTCTGTGTATGTCTAGGGCTGAGTTCTGTGTATGTGTAGATGGTTGAGTTCACTTCTTGTAGACCACACCAAGACCTAAATCCTTGCCCAACTGCTAGGCCATAAATTTTGAGAAAACAATTATATCTCAAAATTGATTTAGTACCAAGGGAGATTAAGAGGGGAGAAAACCATCTGAACCGTTTGAACTGATGTCTAAAGACAATGAAGAGAAGGAAACAACCAAGTCCAGATGTCCAGAAATTTATATCACATTACTAACTGCTCACTCCAAAACTCAATTCTACCTTTACCAAGTGCAAGATCTGGGCATTAATATGAACTCTGAAAAGAATTTTAATTTCTCAGCTTCGCACCAAAACAAGAGCAGTTATTTTTGCATACTTGCAGGGCATAACTATATGAACTTAGATACAGATGTTACAAATTGACAAGTAACCTGGTTTCATGTTTTAAAGGCAAGGCTCTTCAGAATAAGGTAGCTGTTAGCTGCAGAATAAACGAAACTTTTGGAGGCACAAGCAAGGTTGAATCAAATGCAAAATACTTGTACTTTATGTTTCAGGTTGAATCGAGGTAGATGTTACGTGAAGAAATAACTGAAAATTTTGCAGACACGACCAAGGTTGCACCTTCTTGTTCCTGTAACAGTAAGAAAAATGCACTTTCCCTAGTTGGGAGTTTTATAAATGTTGGTCTTACAGAAAATACTGGGAGAAAAAATATCTTTCTAATAAGAGCATATAAAACTTTGACTCTACTACAACAAACAAAAAATTATCACACTCCAATATGGAATCCGGGTCCCCAACAAGGAAAATGTTTCACACTTACTCGTACCTAGTTTTTCTTTTCCCCATGCATTCTTTACCACTCCCTACCTCTACTCTTAAGACAGTTGGTCTTCATATATTTAAGACAGGATGTGTGTAAACATGGTATTACTTCCAATAAATATTGTTAAAACTTAAAAGTAACAAACCCCCACTTCGCAAGTACATTCCTCCATGAAAGCACTCGAAGGATGCAAATTCAAGGTTTCAAAAGGAATTCATAATGTCTGGATAATGTTGAAATGCTAATGATTAAATTCTTATCCAAGTCACAAGGCAAAAATATGTCCTTCACTGACTATAAATCGGAGACCCAAGTTCAAGTAAAATTATTCATTCAACAATCCAGCGAAAATGCAGCAGGCAGCAGCTTTAGCTTTATCCTCCCATCTCATCATTCCCAGAGAGCATGCTCCAAATCCCAAGCCAACACGCTTTGCTTCGATCAAGCTAATGAAGTCTCTGGCAGTTGACTACAGCTCTCCAGTGAGCATTGCAAACACCCTTGGCTAGCATGATTGTACCAATCATATTGAACTTGACAGCCACTCCATTAGTTGGAAACTACATAATGGAATAACCTGCATGCCATTTGTTACTTCCAAACAACAAACTACAGATATCTTAACTACTAGCCATTTATAAATTTCAATATTTATAGACTACTCCCAACTCAAACAAATGGAATCTTAAAGTCGAACGGAAAAGAAAATTTAAGTACAAATTAAGCACACCATCCAACCACAGAAAAAAACCCCAGCAATCACCAAGGAAAGAAAAACTTAAAAATGCAATAATTATGTGCTTGGGAAAGTGGAGGTAAAGTGCACATGCAAACTAGTTGCTCTTTACTAGTGAATCCCAAATGAAACTACGCAATAATCCAAGGAAACAATTCCAGAATTACCACTTAAAACACAAGAACTCATTCATATCTCATGTCTCATTCATAAGCAACTCAAAAGGGAAGAAGAAGAGGCTGGACAACTCAACATATAATTGCATATGTAGGATAAAAAAGCAAAACATAGAATTACAACAACCTTCTTGTAATCATGCACAGCCCAATCTTCCGAGTGCATTGCGATTCATACGCAAGTTCACAACACACTGACCATCTCCTGCTTCAATAATTCTGTGCATGTGACTCAATTGCGCTGGAACTCTACGGATCATACTGTAAGATCCACTGATTGTTCGAAGGCGACGTCGTGTCTTCGGAATAGTTCTCGTACGTTGTCGTATCAAAAGCAATACCAAGAAAAAATTTCGACACAACATTTGATGTACGAGCAGAAGAAGAACAATGTTTTTATGTTTACTATCCATCGTTCTTGCACAATTGGAAAACAACAGAAAAATAAGGTTGAGTACGTAATACACTTACAAATGCACTGACTGAAACAACTCTATTATATATATTGCAAGACTTATGAAACTTAGACATGATCGATGCGTTTTATTTGTTGGAAATACTTGTACCATTAAATATTCGGGTTACAAGCAAGCATACAACCACAATTATTGTTTAGTTATCTTCGATTAAAGCCTTCTGTTTTCTGCTGCAATATATCGTCGTAAACTACCTAGGAATGCTGCAACTCTATCCCATAAAACAGACAGATTTTTTACTCAACACTGAAAACCAATCAAGAACATTTTCTGTGCAGCAGTACCTACGATGACTATTACCTAATCTCCATTCGACAATGCAGTTGGATTTAATCACTTTTACCTGCGTACAACCTGTTTTCAGGATACTTTAGTAGTTAACCATTTCAGGGATGAACTCCATATACTCAAATATCATCTCTTCGAAAATTAGAAGTACAGTCTAAAAACCGACATTTTAACAGATTCCTGAATTTCTTATGGCGAGTCGTGCATCTTCAAAAGAAACCTTGCACGACTTATTAACAGCAGCCTAAAGACTCCACATTGCAAACCAGAGATGTACAGACAACTTTCTGACTACGAAAGTAACTTCCCAAATTGACAATTTCCGATGACTTCAAAGTGAAATTCCAAAAAGAAATAGACAGTATACAGAACATAAAACCGAAATTCGAACGCACTTGTCCTACGTACACTGTCAACAAAAGATTTCTCAGAAGAAGGAGATGCGACGCGTCCGCATAACAAACAAAATAAATCGATAAATACCTGCGACGGGAAGAAAAGAGCTTGTGAAGATTCTTCAACAGCAGTTCTCGAGTGCTGCTTCAACGCCAATCGGCGACACCTGAAGCCAGAAAGAATTTGAAGACCTATGTAATAATTTACAGCTTCGTCGATGGATGTGGTAGAGAAAAAGGGGATGTCGGGGTAAATTGGTAATGTTTTGTTGTTTCTCTTTAATCGACGTTATCAGATAACTTAACCTACCAAAATCAAAAGGTTACACAATCTGGCTGTAACAGTAGAAAAATTGCCCAATCCTGCAACCACGGATTAAAAAAAACCTGCCTACAAACGAACCAAACGACGGATAAATTGACAATCACTGCTTATCAAATAATTAGGTTCCATTTGGACAAATTTTTTAAATTTTTTTTATAAAAGTGTTTTTAAAAAAAATATTGCTAAATGTTTTGAAAGTTTTTTTAAAAGGTAAGTATGTGTTTAGACAACTATTTATAAAACTATCTTAAATTAAAAATGTTTAGATAATTATTTTAAAAATAATATATAATTAAGAAATAATATTAACATAACATTTAAAATATTAATCTAATAAAAAAGATTACATTGATCATTCGTATAAAGTTTACCTATATTTTGTATTTTAAAAACATTATAAAATATATTTAACTTGTTCTTCGAAAATAGTTCAAAACTAATTTTTTAAAAATATTTTTCAAAAACATTTTATAAAAATTTATCCAAACACATATTTTAAGTTTTTTTTAACTTTAAAAACACTAAAGACGTTTTTTAAAAACTTGTCCAAACGACGCCCGAGTCCGTTCTGTGTGCCATGTTGCATTGTTGATCGAATATAAATCTGATTTTAGTAACTACAATAAATAAATATTTATGGCAACACTTTACTGATGTAACAACAAAATACTTAAGGTTCCGTTTGGACAAGTTTTTTAAAAGTATTTTATAAAAGTGTTTTCTAAAAAATAATTCACAAAATGTTTGAAAGTTTTTTTAAATGTAAGTATGCGTTTGGACAATTAATTTATAAAAGTATTTTTAAATTAAAAAATATTTAGATAATTATTTTAGAAATTAATTTATAATTAAAAAATAGTATCAAAATAGATTCAAAAAATTAAGCTAATAAAAAAAATTTATATGATCATTCGTATAAAGTGTACCTATATTTTGTATTCTAAAAATATTATAAAACAACTTTCACTTATTCTTAAAAAAGTGTAGTTCAAAACTTGTTTTTTAAAAAAAATTCAAAAATATTTTATAAAACCTGAGCCTAAGATTCTTAAAACTTTTAAATAAATTAAATACCATCTTTCAGGATATATAATATGGTACAGATGCTATTGGTTTTATGTGAACGGATCACGGCAATGTCTGAGTGGGATCCCCATGTAGCTATGGAGTAAGGTTGGTGTTATATATTACTTAGCATGCGATAGGGACCTGATTAGAATCGAGATTCCCGTGAAATTATTTACTTTCGGACAGAATCACATCAACAAAGTGACATTCTTTCCAAGGCCGTAAAGTTATAGAGAGCAAGTTGCACTCTGTCTTGTTCCACTTTAAAGCTGTTGGCACATGATAATATGTTTCTTATTACATCAATGCTTGTTAACAGAATAGAACCCCTTTCACAATACAACACCTCACGGCATCTATATTCTGTGGTATACACATCAGAAGCTAAATAATGGAATTAAAAAAAGAAAAAGGAAAATCTCATGCAAAACACTATTATCCCCTATGGTCGTGAGCTTAGAGAAATCTTTCCCCTGTACAAATCCATGTCCACTTCGCCGACGAACGAGCTTTGCTTCCCCTGATTTCTGAAGTTTCAATCTTTATATCTTGATATACTTTCGGGTTTATCGTCAACTGGCTCCCGATTGCAGCATTTGGAAGAAAGTCCAGTTGTTTTGAGGGCCGGAATCCTTCTTCACAGCTTTATCATTTGTCCACCACTCACAGTCGATGATGGATTTCTCCGAGACTTGTCCTTTTGCATTGTTGAAGTTGAAATCTTTGCTTGAACCAAGAGAGACTGTGCGATGCTTTTGATGGCATCCATCTCCTTCCATGTCAGTAGTAGGCATAGAGCTACTTTCATTCTTTGTTGAAGATATCATTACCTCTGGTGGGAATGTTGATGTGATCATACATGAATTTGGGAATGGCTCCTTCACAATACAAGTGGGTATATCTTCGCCGTTTAGTTCGAAAGACACTCTATGGTCGACAGTTGCATCATTTGGTGATCCTTGGTCAGAGTTAGGTACTGAGACAACTTCAGAAATGGTGTTCTCCATAAGGTTACTGTCCCGAGATGGGGGTTCTCCACCATTTGGTGTCAGGGTTCCAGAACCGAGCCTTGACAGGCCGCTGTTTGGCGTTAAAGTTCCAGAGCCTAGTCTTGACCCCCAGCCATTGGGAGTTATCGATCCAGAACCGAATCTGGAACCCCATTTACGGTTAGAGAAGTGTTCATAGCCTATGAACTTGGGAGCTTCACCCATTCGCAATTCAATGGTTGCACGTCTATCAGGCAAAGGCGAAGAGGTTCCAGAATTAGAAATTGCCGAGCCTGGTGATTTGATATGACTACCAGGGCTTCCAGGGTATGGATACGGTATATACTCGTACTGGGACAATGGGTATTTCAGATTCATCCCACTATATCTCTTGTTTCGAGCAAGAGACGACGACAAAAGCTGAGCAAATGGGACTTCTGGTGAGGAAGGTGTTGTCATCTGCACAGATTCCGGAGGTGGGGTAAATGGAGCTGTAGAAGGCTCGGTAGTGAACGTAGAAAACACGGGAGGCGAAACTAATCCAGTCTCGTGAGCGTATGGACCGATCGTGAAAATTGGCGCTGTCCTGCCTGGTGAGTATGCATGAACAGAAAGCACACCTACAGGTGATTGAGTGGCAGAGGAAGGATCGGATTGAAGAAAATATGCGGGAGAGGAGGGAGGGGCAATGAATGGAAGCATAATGGCTGCAGGATGATTCGAATTTTCGGTTACCGGAGCTACAATCCTCTGTGAAGTTGGTTCCGACAAAATGACGGCATGGCCGATTCGTTTGCTATTCTTGTGAGAACCAAAACACCAGTATAGACTCCACCAACTTCCCCATCTTTTCTTCTGTGACTGCGAGTGAACACAAAAACAAAGGAATTTTATTATGCTTCAAACACGAAACGAATAGATAAACGATCAAGTTACCCAAATCTATATATAAGGTCAAGTTCCTCCCCTAATAGCAAACCTGTGGAAAACTAAACAAGTCATACAAAAAGGATAAAACATTCCAAGATCCACCGAACTTTAGCCTCCAGGAATTACATCATCCCACAACTTTTAAACATGACCCTTGTAAGTGGAATACACAAGGATTCATCCATTCCAACAGACATTTGGTTAGCTAAAATTTCTTTTAATAGGTGTCATTCAGGCCACCTTTTCATCAACTGTGGGCTCCATATCCAGGAGTAAGACGGACCGAATTGAAATGTAAAAACAGTACGTTTCTTCAAACCAACTAATCCACTAAAATTCCATTTGCATATCCTTCAATTTTCTCTTCTCTATTTGTTAGTAACGAGATCGCCCTGTTGGAGTAAAGACTAGAATGACGCATCATCAGTTTTGCCAGTGCTGTAGAGTTTAAAATATTTGGTATTGCCAAGGCCTTTCGGTCCTATATTGTACAAAATCTGCATCTCTCTCAGGTCATAAATGGTGAAAGGCCCGATCTTGGAATATGACACAAAAACGCTTCTCATTCAAAGGATTTGACATCAAGAATTGGAGAATCCAACCAAAAGCAAGCCACATACTTTTCCAGAAATGGAAGCATATACAAGACCAGGCCAAATCAACGAAAATGGAGTATCCATGATTCAAAATCTCAGAAATAAAACCATTTTTAACTGTCTAAGTATGCCTCAGATCACCGCATGAAGGAGCTTTTGTGAGAGGGTCCCAGGAAAATCTGGAATCTAATCTTTTTGACAAGATTGTCTTAGCTCAAATGTTTTTATTCTCTGCAAGAGAGCTTGTACATAGTTGAAACCTTGAAACTTAAAAACCATATCGTTTAAGTTTTAAGGTGAATTCTCTCCAGATGAACTTTATTGGATAATAACCAAACCAATCGTTTATCTATTCAAGACTTAACAACACAACTTCATAGGTCAAACTCAATCATAACTACTTTTCTGAGACGTACACATTAACAAAGGATGAACCATGAAAACTCAATCTTTATTCCTCCTTGATCCAACACCATACTCAATCAATCAACAGAAATTCAAACAGAACACGCAGTTCTTGACAGAGAATCCCAACACCTAGCTACAGCAGGAAACTTTTCCTACCAAATGAATTGATTGATACACACCTGCACTGTAGAAGGTTGAACTCTGCTTTCAGCAGTAACTATGGCGGTTGCCGCAGCATTCACGGTTTCCACGGTGGCCTGAACGCTGCTCATGGCGATCTTACGTCGGATTCCAGCTGTTTAACGTCGGGATTAGATGTATTTCCGGTGGCTTTGGAGAGAAGTCAATCAACGAAAACTACACGGACGAGCACATGGCATATTTCAAGAGGGTGAGACACAAACACAAACAGATCAAGAAATGATGTCTTTGTAAATCAACCCCTCGAATTCTTTCTTATTGCAGTACAAAATATATAAATAAATATATATATTTATATACACAACGAAAATATAAAATGTCAATAAATTTATACAAATTAGATTTATCTATGGGGTGTGTGTGTGTATATCTATGTATCCATGTATATTCTTATTTAATAGGCGATTTAAAAAACTGACATGGGCATTCCACGTTAGAAACGAGAAAGTGGACTGCACAAGTAAAAAAAGAGTATTCTCTAAATAATTAAGTAAATGAATTTGTTTTAAAAAAAAAATAGAGATGACTCAAGTCTATAGCTGTAATTTTGTAATTATATGCAGAATGGTGGGGTCACAATCATAACGAAGCAGGCTTTGTATAATTAATTGCAAATAGGAGCAAGAGGGGGATTTATGTGTTTCACAGATAATATTGGGGTCATGTTGCAAAAAAACAAAATGACTGGACATTATTACCCTCTCTTCTGTTCATTGTGTAGAGAATCACATTACGGCGCCGCGCGAGTGTAGTAGCTCGGCTAAGAATGGCGAACCTGGCGCCAGGTGGAGGAGTAGTGCGCATTTAGTGTGGCGTACGTTGATAGTTGTGTGCGCCCAACACCCCAATTAACTCCATCTCACGTGACCTTCGTGACCCTGGTTGCGAATCAGGGCCAAAGGCCAGCTCATGCCGGATATAATGTGACCCAACCAAAGTCACCAACTACCAATTTTCTACGTTATATCGTTTATTTAGGTTTATTTTATTTTTCATTCGTCTTAATTACGTAGTCTAATTTTTATATTCAGTATTAATTTTTAACTCTTTTATCAATCCAGATTTATTTAAATATTAGTTAAATTAGTTCATTAATAAGGGTAAGAGAAAACTGATTTATGAATTTTAGATATCCAAATAATTTATTTATGTGCGACAATACATATAAGTCTAAATAAGTAGGACCCAGAAAGCAAATATCTTTTTTTACATGAAACCAGTGTAAAATTTTGGTTTTGTTCAAGTGGTCGAATTTTAGACTAGAGTCAAATTAGTGTTACTAGTGTATGAATTTTTGAGCCACTAAATTCCGAACCTTTTACTAGTTCACTAACCAAACGAATACAATAATTAGATTATGAGGAGGGGCATCTTCGGAATGAAGCTCTTGGCAGAAAGTAGATTATATAATAATGGGATTTCACTTTTTAACTTTTGATCGTTGTCTAGATTAGGGGTCATTTGAATTAGTGAGGGCTTACACGTGCGATGAGTCACTTTTACCCCCGTGCCATGGAAAATGACACTCTTTCTAATTCTTTCCCCTTGTAATATTAACTACATACTTTTGCACGGGTGGTTCCCTCTATAACATTATCCTCTCCATTCTTTGACAATGATATCTCAACCCCCCACCCCTCACATCTAATTCACATTTCTTTTCTTTCTAATTTATGTTTTTACTTCAAACAAGAATGTTGATATATAGCATTAACAAGTATAACTGTAACGTCCCATATTCAACGATGGTCTCCATTATATCAACACTGATTTTTCTAGCGTGTTTTTCCTCAGTCACACGTAACCTGATAAACTTTTCAGTGGTTCACCCATCCTTTAATTTCCCAAGGTCAAACACGCTTAACTTTTGAGTTCTTAAGTGATGAGCTACCAAAAAGAAGATGCATCTTGTTGATATGAGTTGCACCTATTAAAGCTGATAAGCTCACATCAACTACAAAGTCTCATAACTTTCCAGTCTCGGAATCTCTCTCATTCTGGTGTAAGATCGGTTCATTCATGTGCCCATTTGTCTAGAAGCTCGTCGGAGCCACTCATTATCCGTGTAACCTTTTGACACCGACGATCACTCTCCGTCCTCTTTTGAGCCTCTTACGTCATAATGACATTGAGTAAGCTTCATATTGTTATATATCATAGCGTCGTTTTCGAACAAAACAATGCTTATTATGATGTACAAAAAAAATCGACTACAATTGTATCACATCATTTCTATATTTTGAATTGGCAATATTATTTCTACTTGCCAACCATTATAAAATTGTCATATTCAATCACCAAAATTGTTTCAATTGTAGTTTTGCAAATATTTCACAATCAGGCATCAAAATGGACTACAATAAATTAATATATATTAACGGTTGAAGAAAAATAACTTTACTTTTTATCTTCCAACTTTTAGAAAACTTTCTACATAGTTTTCATGAGCTAGCCTCTCCTTCAATTACTATGACTACCATGGTCTTTTTACGATAAAACTTTTAACTTGACTACATATTGACTCAAACTTCTGAATTCTCCCTTTTCACAATGATTAAACCTTTTAGACTCCATGTCCCTCTCACTCTCCCACATATATCATATTATATCAACTAGTGGCTCCTGCACTAGTTAATTATATCTTATATTCGGATGTTGTCCTGTCATTTTTCATAATATTTTTCTTCGTAATATTGTTTAATATATTCCATAGATGATTTACGTTAAACATTAACTTTTATTACCAAAACTGTTACTTTACTAGATATAACAGTGTTTTGAGTAGCATTTTTGTTAGTCTAATGTGTGTTTCATCTTATGATTATCACTATTTAAACTAGGAATTGATATACACGTGTCAGTACATTTTATTCGAAATATTTTCATGAATTTAATTAGTGTGTGAGAGAGATAGGGGATATATGATAGAAGAAGATGGGGAAAGATGGGAAGTGGGATTAGATTAGGTTTTGTGTTTAAGTTGTGAAAAATTGGTCCTACCAAGAATTGCTTCCCATGGATTTACCACAAACTTACCATCATATGGGGGTGTCTTATAGTTGTGGTCCTACTTCACCATGGCTTAACCAGCATATCACATGCTCAAGTAGGTGGTGGTTGATACAAACAATTAAAATTTTTCATTATATTTAACATTTCTATTATTCTATTCCCCTCATCCCATTTTCAATAATGCAAACTCAATCAAACCATGCCATATTAATGTGCCATTGAGGAAAACCTTAGAACTGAAATTTGTTTTATCAACTGTGTGCTTATGGAAAATTACTTTTTAGTTTCCTACATTTATAAACTAAGGTATGTTATCATAGTCTATTTGATTTCATCGATCGCCGGACGAATATTATATTAAATACATGGATAAAATCTGAAAATCATGAACTTCGAGGAATCAGAACTGTAAAAACTTAAACCAATGTTTGATTTTGGACAATTGATGATGGATGGAGAGATTAGTATATTCATTGACCAGAAGAGCGGCACTTATAATGTCCCCACCGAACAATAATGCGTGTTGATTTTCTGAAATCATATCACGTGATGTTAATCCAGTTACGAAATTTTGAGATTCAGGTGTAAATGGGTCTTGAGCCCAATTGTTTAGGCATCTTCGGCCCTTAAATAACCTTTTAATATCCATGCATTTGGTATGGGCTCAGAATGAGTTATTTTCGGCCTGGAGCCCATTATGGTGTATCAATATTCAATAATGTAAGTATATGAACTGAAACTCATTTTTCACCTACCTATATTGATAAATGTATATAATATAATCATTTCATTAAAAGTTTCTTTGAATCTGCCCAATCCCAAATGACCTCGAGCATGGCTGTTGCGATTTCGTCGACTCCATCATCTTTGTTGCATTCTTCTTCTTCATCCACTACAGGTGCGAAGGCTGTTCTTTGTGCCCTATCGTACTCAACAAGTTCGGCACCTAAAAATGCAGTGTTCACCTTCACCCCAGTAAGTCTATCCACCAACTGGGTTTTACTGCTTTACCCCAGTGGAACGGGCTTAGGCATCTGGGCATTTCAATCTCTAAATATTCTGTGAAACTAGGTACTTTTCTTGTGTCATATTTTACTGTTTTTTGTTGGATTTTGTGAAGTTAAATCTTACTTTGTATGGGGGACAATTTGTGGTTGTGCGAAATTTTTGGATTTGTGACCATGAAGAAGTCACGTATTTGCAGAAAGGAAGGTGAAAGTTAAAGCTAAGGGAGTGTATGCTTCACTGTTTGGGGTTGGGGCTCCGGAGGCTCTGGTTATTGGAGTGGTGGCTTTGTTGGTATTTGGGCCCAAAGGTCTTGCTGAGGTTAACTACCGCATTTCCACCTTCGTTGTTTCCTGTAAATTCTTTTGAGAAAAAGTTACGGGATAAGCTTTATGTTGAGCTTACGGAAATATACTCTAGATGTTGGATTAGATCTGGTTATTTACTCAGATTAATGGTGACTGTGGTTTGCCCTTATTATTGATGCGATAGTATTCAAGTTTTCATGGGAATATGACAGAATTCAAGAAGAATAGATTAAAATTGGCAGAAAAATTGAGATAGGAACTCATAACTCTCTTTTTGTTACTACAGGTTGCTCGTAATCTGGGTAAAACTCTACGTGCATTCCAACCTACAATTAGAGAACTTCAGGCATGTCAACATGTTTTAGTTCACCGTTCGAACGTCTACCTGGTTTTTGTTACTTTTATCACTCTCTTTTTCTATTTTTATTGTTTCTTGAAGGAAGTTTCAAGGGAATTCAAGAGCACCCTTGAACGGGAGATTGGTCTCGATGAACCGGACAATCAAGTGCCAAGACCTTCTACGTCCAACACGACTAAGCCTGTTCTGGAGAATAACACAGAGGATTCAGGCGATAATATTGAATCCAGTGCGTTTATCCATCTGTCAACTTTATTCTTATACTTCTTGCTGAAGTAGATACATATACATATTCATGGGCTTGCTTCACACATGAACAGCATTTACTTGCAGATATATGTTCTTGCTGAAGTAGATACATATACATATTCATGGGCTTGCTTCACACATGAACAGCATTTACTTGCAGATATATTTAAAAGTAAAGATCGTTTCATTCGAGATTTAAAAACTAAGTTATGGTCTGAAGATTTAAGTTCCCGAAATCTTCATCAAGACTCTGGTTTAGAGTTTACTATTTGCAACTTCTGCTCATCGATGGCCAATGCATCAAAGCTATATTCTGTAGTTTTGGAGACAGAAGTTACTTATACTGAAACTAAAAAAATTGAGGGACAAGGATCTCTCTTGTGTATATAGCGTAAGAATTCCGAAATGTATAGGAGTGTGTGTATTTTTGGGGTCAAGGGCTGCTGCTCTTGCCGGCCATCTTGACTCTGTCACTTCTACCTAACAACTGGTGAAATTAATCACCAATGGGTTTGTAATCGATTGTTGAAAAACATTTAGATTGCTCCTTGAAGTATGTTTTATTGGCTTTAAAAACTTAAGGATGAATCACTATGCTGCTAATTTATGTGTATAACGACATTTGGTAGCTTGTGATGCCTCGATGTTGTTGCAACTTCTGTGAAAGTATGAGGCATTCTTGAACTATATTTATGTACAACAGTTAGGACAATTCACTTGATCGATTCAGTCGTTCTTTTTTGTTCATATATCCTTAACAAGTTCGTTTTGTAAGGTTGTAGATGAAGGATTTCTCTTTGTATTTCGAACATTTTTACTCTCCACATATTTTGAATAGTATCAGGTCTTGGGTAATATTTCCAAAGCGTAGATTTTGAATGGATGACCATCTCTGATTGATTGAATTCAAAATGGTGGATAAATAATAAAAGAAATTGCAGATGGTGTTCCCTCTGATAGTGTGGAAGAGTCGAAAGAGGACTCATCGAAGCTCACAGCAGAAAGGCTTACAGGAGTTCTTGCTCAACTGCAGAAAGAGCAGGCAGAAGAAGCAGAGAGAGCCCGTATTCAATCGGAATCCCAAGCGGACGCTACTCAAGATATTCCTTCGGATACAGCTGTTGTAGGTCCTAATAACACGTTAGACATGCCTCAAGAAGAAGCTTCTTCTTCGGATATTATTTCCTCTCAAAATTTAAAGCCCGATGATCTCCAAGAAGTCCCTTCAGGTAGCCCTTCTCCTGCAAATACCGAAAGCAAGGCATGAATTTCAGACAACGATTTTTCAGACGTGATCTAGAACTTGTAGCATGCGATTGTTTTTTTGTCTTTTGAGTGTATGGTAAGCAATAAAGTTGTCATCCTGAGAGTAGGAATTCTTGATTTACCTGTGTCTGTAAGAGGATTGATTTTGTTGCAAGAATTCTTAACATATGCACTATTTATGCAGCTCTGTTGTACTAGGCTACGTTCTCATTCTTTTTGAAACGTGAAAAGATCGAATAAATTGTACGTACCAATTTCTGAATAAGTTTATTCATTGAACTGACTAAGGTTTATCATATCCATCCTTATCTAAAAGGTTGTAGTTCTTTGTGTAATGTTTCATTAGAAATCTTGAAATACATGGAGTTAAACTTCCCGGAGACAAGCAGATGCAATCCAAACTCCTATTAGGATGGAATAAAGAAAGGACAGCTACAATCCATGATATATTGATAAATGTAGTAATTTATATTCAGAATATTCGACAAGTTTAATTCAACATTTATGATATAATATAGTAATTGATAACATGACATTGCATCGACACACTTAAAAACCAGGGTACTTCAATTTAAAAAGAAAAAAACACTATTAAATCTCCATGAGAAATTCCTTATCCTTGGCCAACCTCTTCAAGGAATCATCGTCCAAAGTGATCTCCACGTCAATGCTCCTTCCCCCATCTTTGCCCGGATACAGATACACCATCCCATCGAACCTGTTATTCAACCCGCTCCGGACGCTTTCGGGTCTGCCCCACCCGAAGTCCACCTCGTAAACCTTGAAACGAGGGGAGCTCCCCACTGCCACGCAGTTCACGCCAGCATCCTTGAACTGGAAGATTATGGGGTTGCTTTCCCACTCACTGTTTCGCGCGTCGATCGCCTTCGCATCGTGAGACTCTATAGCGCTCCTGATCAGATCAGCCCCGAATTCGACGGGGCTCGATAGGATCAACCCGGCCGCTGTCACCGTGAAGATCGCCTGGATCAGATTCCCGAAGTAGCTCTCCGGCATCTGCGGGTCCACTCGCTTCCGGCAGTCGGCGAATACAGTGAACACCGTGTACTCCTCAGGCTTCAGCTCCCGCGCACGTGTCACAGCTGACCACACGTGTGCGGAGAGGCTCTGGAATGTGGAAAAGGGCTTCGATCCGGCGGCGTTAACTTTGGACTTGATCTGATCGATGGCTGATTCTGAGAATTTGAACACCTTCTCGCGAAGAGGTTTGGCGGTGACGGCTGACTTCGCATGCTCTGGCGCGTCGGATGGTTGGGAGAGGTTGAGCTTCACTCTGGTGTTCCGCGCTTTGGTCCGGTCCAGGAATGGCGGGGTTGCGACGGAGTTGGAAGAACCGCTGCAGATTCCGGCCCATGCGCTCATGAAGTGCCACGTGGAGGTACCATCCAGGATAGCATGGTTGAACGCACACCCCATGGCCACCCCATCCTTCAGCTTCGTGATCTGTGTAAATTTTTCTGTAAGAATTGATTGTGGCAAATGATGCAATATGTGATTTATCCATAACACTTAGGATTCCAAACATAACCAACCGCGCTCACAGTAAGTGTCCTAATTCAAAATTCCATCGGCTTTCTTAATCTGGAATCAAAAGTTTGGTGGATTTAAGTGGGATATATGATGAATGCTTTGAGGTAGTATGATTATCTGATGCAAAGCAATAATTATTCTTAATATGGAGTCACAAAGAAATGAAAAAAATTAATTCAGATGATAAATTGAATACTAAATTGCACAATTCCAGAGTATTTACTTCACTTTCAGATGGTTTGCAATTATTTTATAAAACAAAAATAAATATGATTGTGTCTGAGGAAAATGATATGGCATCCATCGTAAACGTATCTTCTCAATTATTATTATCATTATTCGAAGTGGTTATGCACGCCTATATTGAATCATGGACTTTGAAATTTGAAAAGTAATGACAAATATTTAAATATATCGTAAAGAGTGTAAAAAAACCATTAAATTTTCTTAAAGATTGTTGAATATATTATTAATTATTAATAAATATGACAATATAATCGAAAGTGTTGATTAAAACTTAAAATCAATATGTATAATATATTACATAGAAAGTTGGTGGAATTTAATGCCATGCAATAAATACCAGTGAACCACCGTCCCACAATTACCTGCACGGCGAGCAGCGGCTTGTGGAGCCCTTCCAAATTCAAGATCCCGTTGTACGGCAGCAGCTCCTTAAACTTGGACGTCCCATCCTCAGCCGTCAGCTCCGCCACATCCACCTCTTCCGCCGACGCGGCCACCACCTCCACTCCTTCCATGTCATCGTCATACACCACTTTAAACACACCATCCTCATCTTTATCCAACTTCCCAGCCAACTGATAGAATTCCTCCAAAACAACAGCAAGCCCATCTTTCAACCTCTCTACAATTCCCTCAAAGTCATCGCCAGTTTTGTAAATGATCAGTTTCTGGTTATAGTAAAAGGCCAAGTAGGGAAGATCGAATGTGACCAGCTGGCATTCTTTTCTTCCTATCTCTTTCTTGGGCTTCACTTTTCCCGTGCTGAGGATTTTAACACTGCCAGCTTTCTTCTCCTCTGCGAATTCACCAGCCATTTTCTATCTCTCTAGAAAAAAAAAAACTTGGCTTGATACATGGGTTTTTGGAGAAGTGCACAGATTTATAGCGTGGAGCCATTTTGAAGCAGTTGGAGGCATTTATGAGCTTCACCGGGAGCAGTTGTATGGACATTTATTACGTCTCTTTGCCACTCTGTGTCTTGGTGGGAGTTGAGTAAAAGAAGATAAACTTTTTTGAACTGAAATTAGGTGGCAACGTAAATATTCTTTAAATGACAAATGAGTTCTCTTAGAAAAATATACGTACAAGACAAAATACTTTGCCGTCTCAATTGTTTGGATGGATGGAAACTTAGAGTAAATCCATCATAATCATCATTTAATTTATAAAAGTGAAGGAATAAATTTGACATCAAACCCACACCAAGACTTTCGGCTTCTTAGAATGCATGAAAACATTAACCAGGCTGATTCGGGGACTCATTAAAACCTAGTTGTTTGGTGAGTGGTTAGTTGTAGGGGAAACGTGCCTTGAAAGGCAATGTCATTAATTAGTCGGAAATATTTGTTTTGAAATACTCCATCTCATGGAACAACACTAATGTTATTCGTGTGCCCGAGTCCCATTTGAATCCAAAACTCTCTATAACTTCAAAACTATTTATTCGTCCCGAAAACTTCGAAAAGCCAAAATTAATGTTGTTAAAATCGGATCAGTTCGACTATAAATCGGTTATGGATCGAGATCGGCCATGAATAAAAGTGGTTTTAGCCCAATAACGAAATGGAGGCCCACTCTTTAACTTTCCTACAGTCCAGTTTAGTTCTTAAAACTTTCCAAAACCCTCTGTCTCACTCTCACGATCTTCAGTGTACGATGCTGACTCGCATCATCTTCAAATCCTCGCACTGGAATCGATTTCGAACCCTGATTTCTGCTCAAACCCACTTCACAAATGCGAAACTAATACAGCAGAACAATATATATCCGAAATCAGAGCAATTGTTCTTCTCCAAAACTTCTCAATTTTCTTTTTTCTCTACGGGTGGGAAAGGTGGGAACTCTGGTGATGATTCGGCTACCTCGACAACCGATCTGTGGAAACTGTCATCTGAAATTGATGAAGATATCGACTCCGTGTTCTCAGAGGAATCTGGGAATCTAGATACCTTCCATGATCAAAAAGCTGGGAAAATAAAACATGGAAAGGATAGAGCAGCGGATGTATTTGAAGGGTTTGATGCGAAACATGGGAATGATGAGCTCGGAGATATATTTGGAGTGGATGAGAAGGTTGGTGGTACTGCTGGGGCTGAGTGGGCTAAGGGGCGGGAGACCGAGACTTGGAGTTTCGCAGTCGGGGGGAAGGAAGGTGGGGAGGGAGATGTTTTCGACATTGGGGTAGAAATTGGGGAAACGGATTTAAGTGGTTTAGGAGCTGGAACTGCGGGGGTGACTGTGGGGAGTGAGAAGAGTGGGGAGGATAAACTATCTGAGGAGAAGGCGTTAGTTGATGTTTTGAAAGGCAATTATCCTGTCCTTTTCGATTTATTTTGTAAATTATTATGTGCTTTTTAAGCTTGACGCATTACATGAGTTGCAGAAGGAATTTGATTTGAAGAATTAGTTTATGGAAGTCGTTAGTATCATATATTTACCTTCTTTAACCTTCTTTTTTTTTAAATCTAAAACTGTTTGATGTTGCGCGTGCCTCTTGTTTCATGTATTATGATCTACACTGTTTTGGCAATAAGCATGGGCAATGGGTTCTTGGAGTTGCGAGATGATAACTAAGTGACTGACTCTTTGGTTGCTCTCTGTTCGACATAGCTTGCTTAAATTCGGTGTTTCCTTTGCTTGTTACTGTTGAATGTTTGTTTTTGTTAGAATTAATTAGCTAATTTTTATAAAATTGTTATTTTTTGGTTACGATATTCGGGTAGCACACCTGATCAGTGGTTTGACTTTGAAGGACATTGTTCCTTTTTATGCTGAGAACGGTTGTTTATTTCAAGAGAACTTATATGTTAAGTAACTTTGAGTTTCACAACTGGGTTGATTTTTTCAGGACCAGATCGTGCATTTGGTGATCTTATAGCCGCTTCGGGAATTACAGATGATATGCTTGATAGTTTAATTGCTTTGAAGGACTTTGAAGGCATTCAAGGATTGCCCCCTCTGACCAAAATTGAAGATATGCGGTATGAAAAGAATACCAGAAAATCCAGCAGAGCGGAAATTGAGCGCCAGAAACAGGAGGAAATTACAAAAGCCCGTGTTCAGCAAGTTGATGCAAAAGGAAGGGCTTATGGAACCGGTAAGAGGAAATGCAGCATCGCCCGTGTTTGGATTAGCCCAGGTGAGGGTAAATTCATAGTAAATGACAAAGAATTTGATGTGTATTTCCCAATGCTGGATCACCGTGCTGCTCTTCTTCGGCCTTTTTCTGAAACTAAAACTTTGGGAATGTGGGATGTCAGCTGCACTGTCAAAGGAGGCGGCACATCTGGTGAGCATCACCTTTCATTCAGCATACATCTGCTCCATTCGATGCATAGAAGTAGTTCTGATAGGCATTAGCATGAAAAAGATTTGAAAAGTTGGAGTTGAGCGCACTTTTATGATTCGGTTTTCGGTTAATAGAAGTAGTTATGATAGTCAATAACAATGTTGACCTAATTATAGTATTTGGTACTTCCAAATTGAGACAATTTCCTGCCTCCTCTCGGAATGATTGAACTTTTTCATCGAATGAAAACAATGAATGGCTCATTGTGAAACCTCAATCTGAGCAGGTCAAGTTGGAGCGATCCGTTTAGGTATCAGCAGAGCTTTGCAAAATTGGGAACCTGGATTCCGTCCCCCCCTGAAAGAAGGTTTGACTTCTGAGACCAGATAACGTTTCTCTTGTTTTTGGCTGGTTGTGTGCTGAAATCTTATTCGTTCCCAGTATAAGATCTTCCGACGATGGATTTTTCTTCCCCTTGATAGCATTTTCTTTTGGCATTGTGTTTTTTCTGATACTGTATTTCACATCTCCCAGCTGGTTTTCTCACGAGGGATTCAAGAGTGGTGGAGAGGAAGAAACCCGGTAAAGCAAAAGCGAGGAAAAGTTTCCAGTGGGTCAAACGTTAACCGATTCTTGGTGTGCTCTGACATTTGTGCAAGATTCATTACACCTTCCTTGCTAATAGGAACAATAATGCAGTACTAGCATCATTGTTTACCTCCCGCAGCACATCTTTGAACCTGAAAGCTAGTCAACACACATCAATGTATCATCTCCCGCTCTTGATTAATATTTTTTTATGAATAGGTGTAGCTGTTACAATCACCTTTCTCGCCCCTTTATGTCTCCATTTCCACCCAATCGGGGGGCCTGTAGGTATCCATCTTACAAAGAACCAAAAGGGTGGCAACTTGAGGATAAATAAATAAAGACCTTTGCAAGGCTTTATGAGAGGGAGAAGATGGAAAATGGGAGAAAAGTAGGAAAAATACCTTAAAAATCCGCGACGTTTTATACAATACTCCACATATACCCAGAAATCAAAGTGTGAAGGAGGTTTTGAAAAGGATCATCTATTTTGGAGAAAACATTCTGGATTCTAGGCTGCGAGGAAAGATATAATACCGATATAACTATTTTTTCAGATAAATATTTCTGGTGACTTTCCAGGCAAAAAAGGGACATGTACCTAGTAACATTTTATGATTTCTGGACATATATTTTATTTACTTTGAAATTTTAAAATAAATATTTGTCTTTTGGGCAAGAAACCATTTGAATGCAACGTGACTATCTTGCCTTTTTTTTATTATTAATAAGTTGATAGAAGATATGTTCTGCAAATTTTTCATAATTTTTAGAGTGTATATGCTTCTACTATGTAAATAAAATTAAATTATTGTATTAATAGTCGAGCATCAAAGTTCTAACATACATATTTTTGTTACATAGCTCACAAATATTCGACAAATGGGTAATTTCAACAGCGAAAAATATATATTCTTCATTCGGAATCAACGTGTCTCAACTCTCAAGCCTAAAATATAGTTATGAAATTGTTAGGCCAAAATTTCAGGGCTGTTATGCAAATACCAACTTCTGAAAACCCTAGGAAAATTGCTATTTGTAGCGCCTACAATGTTATTTTTATGAATAGTCTTCTTTATTAGATATAATGCATATAGTCTTTCGTAATTTAAATATTATTAATAAAACGTCCAGGCCAAATTTCAGGGGCTGTTTTGCAATACCAACTTCTGAAAACCGTTGGAAAACTACTTAGGTATCCTATTTTATAATGTTATTTTAAAAAATAATCTTCTTTATTACAATTTAGCAAAGTTTTGCACACAATTTGTACACAACTAAATTTGAAAATATTATCTTCCATGAAATAATTTTTGCATAAAATTATGATAAATTCAAGTAATTTTTAAATTTAATATTTGAACTTCTCTGTTCTATACTAGTTTTCTATTGCACTCAAAATTGATAATAGGAAGGTAATTTATGAAAGAAAAAAAAATTGATATGCTATGAGATTGATCACAGAGGTGCTCTTAACTTTATATTATATAATATAGTCTTTTTCTATTTTAGATTCCTAAAATATCCTTAATATATTATTTTCTACATCATAAACAATTGCAAGAACCAAACGAAATAAGATAATTTATTAAAAAATATTGAAGGAAATTTTGGTTAATAATATATTACTCTTTTTCTTTCAAAATAAATACAGTAAAAAATGTGAAAATGTCCCAAAACCCTAAACCCTAAGATTCTCTCTTTTATAAATTGCCCTTCGTTGCACAATCTTCCTCAGCCACCACTTCACTCTCTCTATTCCCACACAGCAGTCATGGTAGCGACTACCCCAAACAGAGGTACTCTGTTCTTGTCAATCTTCGTCAGTCATTGGAGTGATGGTTGAATTTCGCTGTCTTATTTATTTAGATTTTTCTGTGTTCAGGTCGTAGCGGTGGAGGCGGATTTAGAGGGGGAAGAGGGGATGGAGGAAGGGGAGGACGAGGTGGTAGAACAGGCTTCGGCGGAAGGTCAGGCGGCGGTGGGAGTGGCATGAAGAGAGGTGGCGGCAGAGACGGAGGAAGAGGAAGAGGAGGTAGAGGCGGAAGAGGTGGAAGAGGCGGGATGAAGGGAGGAAGCAAAGTGGTCGTGGAGCCGCATAGGCATGAGGGTGTATTCATTGCTAAGGGGAAAGAAGATGCTCTTTGCACCAAGAATATGGTTCCTGGAGAAGCAGTTTACAATGAGAAGAGAATTTCTGTTCAGGTCTGGAATTTCATTTATCTAACGGAGGAAGGGAGAATTTCTTGCTTTTTGATAATTTGTTCTTTTTATTGCTTAGAATGAAGATGGAACAAAGATTGAATACAGAGTGTGGAATCCTTTTCGATCTAAGTTGGCTGCCGCAATTCTTGGTGGAGTTGATAATGTTTGGATTGTGAGTTGCGAGTCTTTGAAGTTCTCAGTTTGAGTTTGCTCATATTACTGGATAAGGATGAAACTTTATGTATATTTGATACTGATTTATTTTTTATTACTGATTTCCTTTTACATATTTATTGTCCATATGAGTTAGAAACCTGGCGCCCGTGTTCTTTACCTTGGGGCTGCTTCTGGAACCACTGTTTCTCATGTCTCTGATATCGTTGGCCCTGTAAGCATCTCTTAAAGTGGAGCAATGTTACCCTTCAATTATTTAACGAGTTAGTGTTTATGAATTAACCTCTTTTCTTTCTATTGGTAGGGTGGGGTTGTTTATGCCGTGGAATTTTCTCATCGGAGTGGTAGAGACTTGGTGAACATGGCGAAGAAAAGGACCAACGTTATCCCCATTATTGAAGATGCTAGACATCCTGCTAAGTATAGAATGCTTGTTGGAATGGTGGATGTCATCTTCTCTGACGTTGCTCAGCCTGACCAGGTTTTATTATGTTTCTGAAGAATTTTTACCTTAGAATTCATGTGTGTTGTCTTATGCTGACAATTAGTTGTTTTATTTGTTTGATTTTTTCTTCATTGTTTACAAGCATTTCTGAAACACCATTTTTTTCTTTTGGAGGAAACACTAGTTAGCCATTAGTTAATGTCCAACTTGTTTCATTTCTTTGCCTTATTTTCATCTTGGGAGTGCTTATTTCGAAACTGACTTCTGGAATTATTTTTCTTGATTTACATCTATGAACAAATGATGAGTTACTCGGATTCCCCTTCAAGACATTATGGGTGATGCAAAAACCGAGTCTCTGATGTGTTCTTGAATTGAATCTACTGAGTACTTGGTTCCTTGAATATTTATTGTAATTCATTTTCTCTTTCTGAGTGCGTATGAAGGTTGAGCTGCCTGTGTGGAGCTTACCTACAGCTCAGTTAAAGTTTGTACAGAGTATTTGAGTGTCAAGTTAATTTTGTTTTTATTTTCTTATCATTAGACGACTAATAATTTTTAGTCCTTTGATAGTTCGTATATTATGACAGCTAATTCTCCGAGGACCATGTATTGATTTTTTATCGTGAAAATTGATTGCTTCCTCCGGGTTACCCGATTTGCATACTCATGTTGACGCTGCTCATGTTCACTCTTGTTTTCGTTTTCTTTGATCTAGCTGTAATTGGTCTATTGCTCAACGTATAATTAAGCTGGCTGTCAAGAGATGATAGAAGTTTTACTATCATCAATAACTTTGTTGGACATGCTCTTTCTCCTTTTTCAGGCGAGAATTTTAGCTCTAAATGCATCTTATTTCTTGAAAGCTGGAGGCCACTTTGTGATCTCAATCAAGGTTTGTGCTTCTGACTGTGTTTTCCGTCATAAGTATATAAGTTATCACGTTGGAAGATGATTTAATTTTGAAATTAAAACACAAGTGGAGAAGAATTTCTATTAGAGGTCTGGGCCATGTGGAAAATAGCTACGTTTCTTCTCTGTTGTCTTAAACCTGTCTGTATGTTCGCACAGGCAAACTGCATCGACTCAACGGTACCTGCTGAGGCTGTGTTTGCCCAGGAAGTAAAGAAGCTGCAAGCGGACCAATTCAAGCCTGCTGAGCAGGTTACTCTTGAACCCTTCGAGCGAGACCATGCTTGTGTTGTTGGTGGCTACCGTGTGCCAAAGAAGCAAAAGACTGTGGTGTAGGATTTTGATCTTTCATTCCCTCTTTTTCATGCCAGTGGGAGTTGTATCATGGTGAATTCCTGTTTAAGAATTTTTCCATTGGACCTATATTTTGCAGCTCATTAGCTTTATACTTTAAGGAATTGTTATTATTATTATTATTATTGATATTATTATTATCATCATCAATTTTAAAGTAGGATTGTCTTAAAAGGAGTAACAGAAAAAAAACATGATTTGTTTAATATCTGCTGTCGCCAATGATTTTCCCACTATCTAAAGTATCGAAAAATCCAATCGTCTTAATTTCCTAAAAACTATTTGATACTGAAGATGTAAACAAATCAAAAACCACTTCTAAAAATTATAGGACTTTGCAACAATTTGTTCAGAGAAATTAACTTGATAGAATTAGGCTTCAAATGTCATTTTCCATGTTGAGCAAGCCTAAATTTTTGGCCGGTGGTTGATTAAACGCCAGCCTGCGGCCAATGAAAAACAAGGTTTTAATCCCCTATATTCTTCAGTTCTTGATTGGGAGCCCTCCCCACTTTCGCGTGCGTTCTGCGGTCAGTTCTGCCTGCAAAAACTTACATTCTTAAAAGCAATTGGAAAAGTGATGGGAAAGTTAACAGCCTAGTTTATTTCCTCGTAGCAAAAAAAAGCATTATGCTATGATGATTTCTTGTTTCGAGAAAGAAGGGCCTGACAAGAACCTACCTCCTTGTTCCAGTTGGTTTTGTAAAGCACAAGCAAGAGAAGTAAGGTTTGTAAAGCTGTTCCGGCTATCATACCTGCCCAAAGTCCCTGAAATCATAGAGATCTTAGCTCTGTGATGTACAGTGTCAGATAACAGACCTCAGCGGTGTGATCAACGAAATTGTTACCTTCACTCCCATATTAGCCACATAACCAAGAACATATCCTAGAGGCAGACCAAAAATGTAATAACTGCCTAAGTTGATGTAAGCAACTAGAGCTTGCCATCCACCTCCTACTGCAACACCTAGAAAAAAGGACGATTTCTTCTTTCTATACAAAACTTGATAATTGACGAATACTTGTGCAATTATTGAAAATATGGAAATTGTCAATGAACCTGATATCACTGGTTGGACACTGTTAAGAACCATTGTGATTGCAAGAAGACCCGAGAGGTGAGCAACAGCTCGTTGCATATCTTTGCTATTGGTATAAATTATACTGAAATGATTTCGAGTCAGAAGTATGATGACCATGCACAAAATCCCAATCATGAGTGACTGAAAGACTACAGCATAGACAGAGTATTTTGTAGCTCTTGGATGTCCTAATCCAAGCTCATTTGAGACTCGAACACTGAAACAGAACGAACGTGAGATTAGAATGTGAGCCCAAAAAGGATGCTGCACTATTGATTTGTACCTTATAGCGGCATTAATCCCTATGAACAGCATGGCTTCCCAACCATTCACGTTCATGCTGAAAGATCAAACAAAGTACAACCTTAAGAATCTGAAATGCATTAGTACGTAGTAAGAAAACTGAGGTATGCAATTATGATGTTTTAGCTCAAGAATTGATCCAACAAAAACCACGAGGAAAATGTATCCTAGTCAGCTCTTATTTCAAATGATAGAATCATAACATTCATAAGACCATGAAAAAAGTGTACACACCAAATAGAAAGGGAACCAACTGCCGTCACTGCATTACTTAGATGCCCGGTAAGTACAATAATGCTCATGAAGTACCAAATCTCCAGGCACAACATGACAGCAGATGCAATTGACAATCTGACAAAGGCCCATATCTCCGTAAACAAAGCCCATGAAAATCCCTTCCAACCGTCCTTGCACCACCCCACAACATAAACAAACTGTGCAACAGCACAAGCCCAACTGGTCAGATCATATGCCACCGCGGCACCATTCGCACCCCAATCAAACACACTGACAAATAACCAGCATAGCATGACCTGTAACACTAGTATAAGAAATGCAATCCATGCGAGCACGGAGACTTTGCTCTGGGCTTGAAGGAACTTCTGGGTGGGGAAGGTGATAGCTAGTGAAAACAGTTGAGGGACCACCAGTAAGGTATAAAATCCTGCCAGATCAGCAATATCATCCTGCTGGCCGAGTAGCTTGAGGATTGGTGCAGCAAATATGTAGAGAGGCAAAAGTAGGGTGCACGTGCAGAATAAGATTAGGATCGAGCGTTGCATATAGACTCCTAGCATATGAACTTGGCCGGCCCCATATGCCTGGCCACATAGAGTTTCAAGCGCACTCCCCATGCCAAGCTGGTTCAGCAGAACATGGGATCAGTTTTTGTACTTTTTTATATTTTCCAGAGCTTATAATTTAATGAAAAAACTGATATTTAAATCATCAGAAAATATCATACTTGAACACCATCGAGTCTTAATAGTTCTCAATTGGCATCCCAGATTGATGACCACATCGATAAAAATAGCCTTATGCTAATGGGCAGTTGCATTTGGATTAGAAGTCAAAAAGAATCGTTTTACTTCTTTCTAACACTTAGATGTGTTTCTTTGCTCTCTTTACAGATTGTTATCGTTTCTTCAAAGCCAGTGGAAGAGGCTAATGAGGCTGGCATAGAAAATCTCTCCATTTCCTTGTATACTTTTTACACAACCTTGTTCACACAATGTACTTATTCTATTGCATTTCTAACAACAATGGAATTTCTACAACTAATGGAAAAAAGATAATCAACTTTTAGTTTTCTTGTTCATTGTTTGCAAGCTCCAGGACATATTTCAGCCAGTATTTTGTTTGTTCCATGCGTAAGTGTCGGCAAAATGAACAGAGATGAGCTGACTACATATACATACTTTTTTAATCAGTAAAATCAAAGAAGCAAAGGCGTCATGGCCGACACAACTAAAAAAATCTTGAAACGTAGATTTTATTTCAACCTGTTCCAGTGTGTCACTGTCTCATTTCGTTATATTCCAAAGTATTTCCAATAGTGAGGTTAATATTCCAGTGAAGTCTTTTAGTGTGAAAGTGCATTCAAATTTTGCTTTCATTTTGACGTTCAAGCAGAGATATAAAATACTAATACTCCCACTGTACCATATACATATGTGAGATTTTCTTTTTAATCCGAGTCCAGTTTCCATATTAAATTTTATTTTTGTCAGGCTTTTATCAACCTACCTCTATTTAATTTATTTATTTAAGTACATAATTTTTTCATTTTTTAGGTTAAGAACGAAATTACCTAAAAAATTTAATTTCCAAATATTTTCTTCATATACACAAACCAAACATATGGACGAAATGTGTCATTGACATAAAAAAAAAATACCTCTAGAGTACTATCCTACAAATATCTGTAAATGATTAATATGAAAATTAAATTAAACGGCGTACAGGCAGAATTTAGGGTTATTATATGCTCATTAATACTTGAAACTAATGGCCACCCTGAACTTTCAGGAAAAATAATATTTTTCTTAGGAAAAAACAAAGGCCTACAT
Organism: Dorcoceras hygrometricum; assembly: GCA_001598015.1. Classification (NCBI taxonomy): domain Eukaryota; kingdom Viridiplantae; phylum Streptophyta; class Magnoliopsida; order Lamiales; family Gesneriaceae; genus Dorcoceras; species Dorcoceras hygrometricum. The sequence continues at coordinate 158,127 of KQ999839.1, read as the reverse complement.
TTCAACACACATCACTCAAAACTTTATTATGTACGACTGATGCACATCCTCCATCCCATCTACCGCCGCCAATGGCCCCGGACACCGATAACCTCCCTCCAGCGACAATAAGAATCAAGGAAATTATTCTGATACGGTATTCTCATATTCAATATGACAAATACGAGGAGTTTCGACAGTTAAATTAAAAGACAAAATACCAAAATGTGCAAGGCAATATCACGAAACAGATCAGTCAACTCGGGAAACAACAAATCACTGACCATGAATCCAAAAGAGAAAGTCCCAACGACGGAGAGCGCAATCGCAAACGCAGAGAGCTCAACATCTCCAAGATGACCTACGAACATGTTGGTGACTGAATTCGTTCCGAACTGGCACAGAATTTGAAACGCAATGGGTCCTCCAATTCTCCATAATTTAACAGTTTCAATCCAAAAAACACTCCACCAAGCTTTGATTCCTTTTGCCGGAAGGTAGTCGCCGTCATCTCCGATCAAATGGAGCTCGCCGGATCTGCGATCAAGCAGAGGCGCCTCCATTTGTATTGTTGGAAAATATAATTTTACGTGAGGACTTGGACTTGAGCAACGTTCAGGCCCATGCGTCGCTATTTATATCGAGGCGTACCAAGTTTTTTCTTTAATTCCAATGTCAATTTTCTCGTTTTTTTTTTTTTCCACTCCAAAAGGGTTGATTTTCTATAAAATGAAAAATACAACTAGGTAAAAGGTGATCTTGTGGTGGATAAACGAAAAATATTATGAATTATAGAAATATTTAATGCATCATACCTGTATGATTTCAAAAGTATCCCTTTCACGATTATGCATATGTTAGAACACTTTACAACATTGTTTCTTCTAGTATTAATAATCCATTTATAACTATATTCTATCTCATTTTCAATTGAATTATTATTTACTTTGTATCAATCAAGTCATCACATATTTATTTTACATCAATCAAATCATTTAGTTATTTATAAATGATTAATATCTCATCTTCTTCTTTGTATTATATTTATTAACTTTTTACCATGATTAAAAATCTAAATTTTACACTTTATTCTTAATTTAAAGAATCAAACCAAATATATTAATCATATCGAATATTATTATCTATGCAACTCAATCATACCATTTATTATTAATCATATCCTATCATATCTCCGTTGCCAAGACAAACGGATGTCTAAAAGTAAACTTTTATATGCTATTCTCACTAAATTAATATATATTCGAAACTAACTTATGAGTTGATAATGTAATTGATTCCAAATCCTATACATAATATATACTTTTATAGATCGTGATCATATTATTTTCAAACTCAGGTTGATAATAAAGTTCCAAATATCGGTCCCCAAGATTCCTAATCGAGCTACTCATTTAGAATCGAGATATTTGCTAAAGAAATCAAAACACCTTTATTGATAGTTTCAAAATTCACTTTTTATTTCGAGCATTTTTGTCCAAATTTGTAGTAGTTGAGACTTTCTCGTTAGGTATCATATGTAATTTGGTGTAATAGAAGTAGGTAGCTTTCAACTCTCATGCCTTTCTCGTTTCTCATTTAGTATCATTACACCAACAAACAAATTTTTTTTCCTTTATTCTTTCTAAAAAAAAATCTACTTTTGGATTAGAATTAATTTTTCATTCTTGAAAGAGACTGAGTTATTTATCGAGAAATCAATAGATACAAATATCACTGGGAAATATTGACATTAGGAGTAGCTTTTCTAGCACTTCAGTGTCTATTTTTTCAAAATGATATGCTAATCTTACGCGAGACTGATTTTTTTATTATTATTTAAAGTTTCCACTGCATTATTCTTGAAATAAAATATCATATAAAATGGCAGTATAATATCTCCAATAAGTTAATATTATATTGATACATCACGCTAATAAAAGATAAATAATTCCCAAAAACTATAAAAACTATAATTGCATGTCAAAAGAGATTTTACTTTGGTTCCCCTCAAAATAATTAAAAATAAAAATAAGTATCCTTCGAGAAAATGATGGTGGTATTATTTTTAGATACTTGATTGGGCCCACTTAAATTTTCAACAGCTACTGCTTCAAGGGCTTCAATTGCTTCAACCAAATCTTTTATGGGGACGGGCTCATCAAGTTATAACGAACAACGGCCCAATTAGTTGACCCATAAACTCAACGTTGTTGCTTTCATGCTTAGGTGTTCGAAGAAATTTATTGGTCCACTTTTATCTTTCAACCTAAAAATGATATTCTCTTATTTCAAAATTTTGATATTGCTTACGTTCCAATCAGTATAATAATTAAAATTTTTATTGTACTAAGTTTCGTACAAGGGATAATATAAAATGGATGGGATTAGACATGGAGTCGTTAAAAATTTAAATAAGATTTGTAATTAGTATTTAATAAATTAAAATATATTTACTTTGGACCGATTAAGCTTAAGATAAATAAAAAATGATTCTAACTTTTCAAAACTAATAATTGAAAGTGTGTATGGTCGTTTGACTAATAGTGATTACCTACCTATCACTGGACAACGAGTTGCCAGTGTGACCACTGAAAGTGTGCCGACTGTTAAAAGGCTAACTGAGATAATAAAATCATGATTTAAAATATTTTACGTTGCTGGGAAATCTAGTATAATTAAATAATTTTATTTCATTCATTTAATTTTCTGACGCCGATAATTAGCATCCCGTTATTATTCCTGTTTCATATAAAAGTTAATTTTATTCCTAACTTATGCCATCTTAATTTACATATCTTGTCATTTTATATTTCAATTTCTCAACACTGATTGAGGGTTCATCCTCAATTTTTATCATTATTTTGGAGTTAACTGAAAAAAGAAAGGAGGATAATTCATATAAATTACCAGAAGTCAAGTGTTTATTAGTTTCTTTCCTGCGCGAATTAAAATAAAGTTGATTTTATGAAGGGTCACCGAAGCTATGAATTATTGGCAAGGGTGGGGTGGGTTTGGTTGTTGTTCGTAGAGTAATTGTCAATAACATCTTAGGGCCCTAATTGTACATTATATGTCAATGACTGGTACAGTCAATTTGAAAAATAATTAAATCTTATTATTCACTGTTTATAAAATCCGCAAGTGCCCGAGAGAATCTAGCCAAGAAACATAATCTAAAAGTTTGGACAATGAGATTTACTGATGTAATCCGATCGAATCGAATTATTGAATGTTTGAGTTTGATTTGTTTATAAATAAATCGAGACTGAGCATTATTTAAATAACACATATAAACTAAATAACGTATTCGAGTTTTATCGACCTAAACAAGCATTATATAAACTTAAATTTGAATATTCATTAGAATAATAATATATTCTGAGACAAACATAGTATTCTTATTATCATTTGATTTTTGTTCTAATAGATAATTGAAATGGTTTTTTTTTCTATATTTGTCATAAATAAACAGTAGTCGTAAATATACCTTTTTTCTTACAACCGACTCACGGGCCCACGGGCCTATTTATGAGCTATGGTTGAATACACTAAAACTTGAATTTGATTCCTTCAACTCTAGGAGTTCGACCGTTTTTAATCGTATTAAGTATTAACTCAGAATAGTTCACTAGCGAGATTATTATATGGTATAAAATAATGGTTTCATAGTGCAAATCAAGATTTAATGTAAATATGTAATTATATCAGTTCACGTATCTTGTTTCAATAGCTATAAGAAATTAAATAAATCAAATCCGAACACGTGCAATTATATATGAGTTTCAGTAGTTTTTAAAAAATATACATATAACATTGTGTCTCTATCTACCAAATTAAGACAATAGTCCAAGTATCACGTTTTGAATAACCTACAAGCTAAAGGTAACTTCGAAACAACATTCTATCTGTATTGAGGAAATCAAAATAACGACTTTACATTAATTGTTAGTATATTTTGCAAATTGTTGGGCGTGTCAGGTGCTCAAATATCATTTTGTGTGAAATTTATAAAAAATCTGTTATGTGTTAAATTAAAGGTCACTAGCAATTGAACACAAAAATTAACGCACAACTTTCTAGTTTTCGTGTGGTGTGAACTTCTTGAGCAAACAGGACGAGAAAAGACAAGAACGCAGGAAATTGGGAAAGCCACTAATTTCATTCTTGGCCTCAAAACTTTAATTTTTCAAAAACTAAGTTTGATTAAATCCAACTTATATTTGCATTCAATCCATATGTTAGAGAACTATGTATGTCTACTTCTTGAGCCCACGTGTCTATTATCGGACAATATTGATATAAAACATCAAAAGTACGATACTAATAATATTTTGTTACCAATTATTTAACATTTAGTATTAATATATGCTTTTGGAATACCCACAAATTATTATATCAATAAACTTTGAACTTCTCGACTGAAAATCATCACAAAATATATAGCGTCAATGTGTGCTATTTGAGTATAATTTTTTTTGGATATGGTAATAAAATATTAAGTTTGAGTACATACATCTTTGATAATTGACTTTTTATAAATGTAAATAAATGTGCACAAATATGCGATATTTTTTTAAAATTTAAACAATTTTTTATATTAATATATGATTTTTGAGTACTATTAACAAAACTGTCCTTTCAACCAAATTTTATTATTAATAAAACTTGTTTCAATTTTATATTAAGAATTTTATCTTTGTAAAATATTAAGTTTGAGTACATACATCTTTGATAATTGACTTTTTATAAATGTAAATAAATGTGCACAAATATGCGATATTTTTTTAAAATTTAAACAATTTTTTATATTAATATATGATTTTTGAGTACTATTAACAAAACTGTCCTTTCAACCAAATTTTATTATTAATAAAACTTGTTTCAATTTGTTATTAAGAAATTTATCTTTGTGGCCGATCTAAAGTGGTTGATATCTATATATCTATTATCGATAGTGCAGAAATATTTTATTGTGAGCCGTGGATGCAATTTATAGTATACATACTCTTTCTTTAAATACATTTTATTGATGCAATTTAAAGCATATACATTCTATTGAAAATACATTCCCGGATAGTGGACAAGATACCAAAGTAATAGCAACTCAAGGGAACCCCAGCACATTCCAAAGGTCAGGTGCTACGTACTTATTCCCGGTGGCCAAAATAAATATGAAATCTTGTAGCATCCCCAGCCATGTTATCATATTTACTGTTGGAAGGCTTCTAGTGCGGCCTCAAATCTATAGTACAAAGAATTATTTTGAGAGAAAGGATTAAAACTAAGGGCACACCTAATACACCTTTTGAAATGATTATTGGAATACAGATAGGCAACGCCTCGGCCCGACCCGAGCATTCTAATAAATGTCTCGAGATGAGCGGTCTTCATCCCGGCAACCTTGTTGTGATAATTAAACCTTCGAATACTGTCAACATGGAGACAATGACTAAGCCTCTAAAACTCCGAGATTGTGTGCAAATCATGTAGATCTAGTAATTAATTAGATATCTCGCGTTCGATAATTTCCTGGTTCGCCTATCCAGGTACGCTTCCAATTGCGTTAATTCACATATCAATAGCATTCATATATATTTCTATCGACGTTTTTTGTCTAACTTCGACCCGATTTAAGCTCGGAGGGACCAAGTCAGAAAACGATTTAGACACCCTAAAATTTGTTATTGTTATTTCAGATCACCCTAAAAATCAAAATTCTCTCTTGAGTTCAAACATCTCTACCTCGATGAATAGGTAAAAGATAGTCTGGAAGCTTCATCGATTGAGCAAAATATCAGTTATATCATAATATATATGTTCTGATATGGATCTATCAATGTTTGGCTATAATTTGAGAATGGAAAAAGTTTCCATTTTCGTACGCAATTATTTTAATTTTTAAAAATATATATGGGATTGTATTAAAACATACCAAGATAACAATCTGGGGAGATATCCTAATGTGGGCGGGGTTTTCTATGCTTTTTAGGGAAAGGAAATAAATTTCCAAAAAATATCGAAAAATACAAATGCATCATTGGAGTTGTGTTTAAATTAAAAGAAGGCCAAGTTTTATTTAATTAATTACTACTTTATCAGAAGTATGGCAAAGTGCTTTTAAACTCCAACATATTTTCCAATCAATTTTTAGTCAAAAAAAAGGGTGGCAGACTGGCAGTGTGGCGGTTGCCTCAGTAAATGCGCGTACCTTCATCAAACCCCCACCGTCGCTTTTTCCAAATGTCACACCAAAAACAAAATCCACACCGTTGGCTGAGCGTAAACAGAGTGCAGTGAATAAGGGAGCGTGCAATTTAAGCGGCTCTCCAAGGCGCGTGGAGTGTTATCCTGCCTAATTGTTAGAAATAAATTAGTTTTCATTCATCGTACATTTACATTCTAGTTAATGACGCAAACAAATTCTTTTACATGGAAAATGATGGAAGATAAATACCATGTTTATCTATGAGAGATAGAATAATGCATAAAATTTATAGAATTTGAGTCTAACAGCAGTGCACCAGATAATAGTCAACTAAAAAAAAATATATAACCTATACAATAATTGATTCTCCCACAGGAATTCAGAGGACGATTAAAAGGAAAAGAGGCCTTGGGAGGAAAAGATGTCTAGACACTCAATAGTTGATATACGTATAGATTGAAGGACAAAGATTTAGGCGACTGATGCCCCTATAGTCATCTCAGGATTCGAGGATCGAACAGCATGCTTCAGACCCCGACCTACGCTACTAAGCTCGGGGGTAGCCTAAGGACTCGCTAGGAGATCGGGTTTTAGTCCGAGGACTTGTGCTCAGATCAGGAGTGTTTTCCGAGGACAATACCATATCTACCAGAATCCAGCTCATGTACGTTTTTCCTTATTTGAAAAATTCAGGGATGATACGTCTTTCCTAATTTAAACGATAAAATCCTGAGGATCGCGGAGAATATCTCGTCCGAGATACCCGATACATGCGAATATTTGCTATGATATGCTCTCCTCCACCGCCTAGCCCCTCTATAACTATCATGTATGCTCCTTCATTCTACACATTCTAGCATTCTTTTGCACCCAACACTCTTATTCTTCCTGTTCTCTTTTTCGTTCTCGTATCCTGCCTGACTTAAGGGCTTCCTCGGATACACTTCCGATGTCCTCTGACCTGTGATTTGTAGTTGCAGACATCAAGGAGAAGCAGTACCCATTTGACTACATCAGTGACATTAAGTGAAATATAATTCAAAAAGAGAGCACATCCATAAAAATTTTGTTCTCAAGGTTGCGGATAAGGTTCTATCAAGCTTCCAATGGAATTGGTATTATTGCTATAGTTTTACAATTTTTCATTAAATATGGCTGCCCTACAAAACACTGCCTCATGTAAAGGTAGGCACTTTTCCACATTCTGACATTTTATTTTATATGGCCAACGTAACTCAGAATTTATATATTTTTTAAAAAAATGTTCTTAGTTATGATCTACAACATATTCATTTTATCCACATAACCATACCACTCATCTGAGAATCCATGAACCAGGGTGGTGCGTAATTTGAATCACACATATATGTAAAACAAGAAAAAATAATTTCGTATGTGTATATTTAACTGAAAAATAAAATACCAACAGAAAAAAATATCAAGTCAAATTGCTGTAACCCATAGTTGGCCACGTAGGTTTTCAAAGTTAAATATAGGATGTTCACAGTAACTGGGCCATGCTGAGAAAATAATAATTGAAGAAAAAATAGGGAAACTGTGGTGGCCAAGTTGAACATTTATTCCAATTTCCCATCATATGGCATGATTTCCACTATCCACTCACTAATCAACATCTTTTTTGAAGCTTGGGGTTTTCGGGGGCAATTATATAAATATATATGTTTGAGTAGTTGCTGGAATCATATTCGCTTTTTCTATAATAAAAATATATAATATTCCTTAAATGCCCACCGTTCCCAATTAAAATAAATTGGTAATCTTTCGTTTACCAAATTTTGAAAGATGTGGAAAAAAACTCTTACGATCAATGCATGATAGCGGACCTCTTGCCGGTGTACAGCTCGTTTAAAAAATATTTATAACTTGTTAGATAACAATAATCTATATGGAAGAACGGCGAGAAAAATCTTAAAAAAGTAGAAAGTATGGGATAAGATTACCTCTCCTAAAAAGAGATAATATTCATAATTTCAAAGGAATTAATGGGATAATATTTCTGGCCTCTCCAAAGAAACCCGTACAGTGCATCAAATCCGGAGGCAAAAAATAGAGTGAGACGCTATCAAGGGCATAGATGGACGGTGGAACAAATTTTCACTAAAATATTATGAGGGTATGTTTTTTATGTCAGTCTATTATATAGGTTCTTTCTCCAGATCTATGTTTATTCGTACATATCCCTTGATTTAAAAATCTATATGATTCAAGTGTTTTATGGTTTATATAAGAATTAATCTTTTAATTGACTGCCTTTTTAGAAAAATAGAATGAACTGAAGAATTGGTTCTCGATTATTATGATTACATATGAGCTGACGAAATAGCTTATTTTCAATAAAACTATAATAGGTTATACTTTTTGACAAGATAATGAACTTTTGATTCACGTTCGCCAATTTCATTGACCAAAAATTTCCTTAATATGGGAAACTTTCCAAGTTCTGACCTTTTTGTAAAAAATAAAAACTCAGAAGTCATAATCCGTGACACGTGTCGGCCACAGGACATCGGGATCGACTTGTGCTTGGCGGTTATGGACATGAAGTCATCCACGTCAGCCAATAACATTTTTTCAGCATTATATTCTTAAATTGTGAACTGAAATATTATCAATAAGTATCATTGTGTTGGTAAATTATGAAACTCGTTTGGCAACAGAATTCGGTATTTTCGGACCAGTGGATGAAATGATATAATATGTTGTAATAAATGTAATACAAATGTAAAAAATTGCTGTCTTTCTTTGAAAAAAAATCAATTTATAAAATTGATTTATAAATCCCGAAGAGCTCGGTCCTCGGGATTTGATTTATCTGGACGAGTGTAAGTTTGTTTTCTAGCGGATACCAGTTAGAGGGGCTTCGGAAGTTTTCCGGTGAAACCCCTTCAATGCTAAAGTATGTTCGAGTAATTAATAAGAATGAGGAGTGAGGACGTACATAAGCCGATGAGGTTTGAATTTATGATTGATCGTAAAGTGAGATATATCAGGATATTTATACGAGAGCTTAGCGGTTAGCACGAGCACGTTACACGGCTAGTGATGCGTTCAAGCGGGTATCGCGACTGACGTTACATCTGGATTGACTTATTCTTTAGGCGAGATTATCTTCCTACTTTCTCGGCTTCGACCTATTCAAGGCCTGCATGGATTGCACTATCAAAGCGGCAATTGATGCTCTTTCTATAACGTCGGATTAGGCAGGGCGATAAATGCTCTTCATTATATCTCTTACCCCTGACTACTGATGTTAAATAGAGTTCTCGATATCTTAGCCTTGAAATGATACAGGAGGTACTAAGTTGTCATCCGACACCAAGGAGACAACCGAGGTCATCGAGTCTCGATGTCAATAGGTTTCTCGGCCCGATCACACACGGGAGGTATTAAGAGGTCCTCGGATCCAAGAACATATAGTCGGTATCAAACTCATTTTAATATCTTTAAAAAATGTAATTTGGATCAATAAAAGTATAAACTAAAATATAATATTTGAACGTTAAACAGTTAGATTTCGTGTGGGGATTGAGTAGTTTGGGTGATGTTGTGGAATCCATTAAATACCATTTTGTCGTTAGGTTTTGGTGTGAAATTCTTTGCAACTGTTGTGTCAGATAATACACATGCTGGAGTGCCGATTCAACAAATCTGGGCCTTCGGTGGCACACACGCGCGAATCCCAATTCAAGTCTACATTATTCTCTTCTCTTCTTTTGTTTATTTCGAAAATATGATTTTAACGAACCTTTTCATCCCCGATTTAAATGCTTTTGCGGTAACAACTTTAGACAATGTCCGAAGCAATAAATTCTCAACACAGCTTCGTTCCTATTGGGTTGTGGATCCAACTATATATATCCACCATAAAAAATAATAAGTCATTGGGTTAAATTTGACGTGTATTGGAAATATTTAATTTTAAACAAATAATATTCGTCAAAATTAATTTTACTGAATTATATTAAATAATCAGATATCTAAGTTAAGCCAACAAAAAATTTCTTGCACAAAATTATTATCTAGAGAACTAAAAACGGATGATTATATCCGAAGGAATATTTTGAGCTATATACAGCCTTAATTTTTCAAAATTTTCTCTAAAGTTTTCCGAGATTTATCATAATTTGAATGACTGAATTTCATAAGTTTTACTTTTAGCTTTAATAGGCTAACGGTATATTTGTCTTGAACAGGTTGATAAGATATGCATACTTGACAGGCGCTTGGATATAGTATTATCTTAAAACTTTTTCTACACAATTATTGAATGATTTAATACTAATAAATAAAACACCATATATGTAATAATGTATAAGGATTTCACACCGAGAGCAAATCTAAATTGATATTTGGAAACTTCGCAATTGTTTTCGTATTAAAATTGTTATTATTCGGTATATGGAGTTTTCCTTTTTGCTCTCTTTGAAGCTTTTGGAGTCCGGATGCCCAGTGAATCAAAACACACTATCTTGATAATATAAAACTCCGTTTAAGTATCATGACGTTCAAAATGATGTTTATAAATACCATTAAGTTTTTGTTATTTTCAATATTTTTATAAAAACTCTCTCAAGTTAACAATATTCAAAATTTTAATGAATTTTCAAACTAAATTAAAGTAATTGATGTACAATTATTAATACATAAAATAAAACAATAAATATCAATTTTTTTTGCTTTGAATGTTGAGATTTGTATGGATTTCTTCATTTTTATCTCTTTTTTTTTATAAATATTTGACTATATCTTTATCAGCACATAAAAATAAAATCATATTTCTATATAAAAATTATTAAATTAATTCTTTTCATATTCATGTTTTTTATGATTTTTTTATTCCGGCATATATCTTATAACCATTTTTTTGCAATTTTAAAATAAAAAATTAAGAAGCCCAAATAATTCAAAAATATTTATGTCAGTAATTTAATCCGTAATATATAACATTAATTTTAAGATAACTTAATTTTTATTGATTGAACTTGATTTTTTATTTATCTAATTAATGCGTAAGTTTCTTAATATAAATACAACGTTACTTGTTTAATATAACTATATATATATACATATAATATAATATAAATTTTTAATTAACTAATAACAATTTAAATATTCGATGAAATTATTTTATGTTTATTTTATTCATTTATACATATATAAATAATTCACTAAATATTATAAAAAAATTATACATATCTATTCAAATATGTGAAGTTACTATATTAGTTTTATATGAAAGTCAATAAATTTATTAAATTCATAAAAAAATTCTATTACTTATTAAAACTTACACTGAATGTATCCCTACATATTTAGATATATAAGATATAAACTTCCAGTGTTAAATATTTAAACTAGTCAGTTCTTTAGGATGAAATTTGATACGAATTTTCAGTTGGTAGGGATTGAATGTGCAGATGGGTATGTGTCAAAGAGTTTCTCTTTCTCTCTCTAGAGATGAATGGAGGTGTTGGTTTTATAACAAAGGAAATAAAGAATCATTCCAATAACCTGAGTTGAAAAAACTCTTATTCCGCACGTCCCCTCTTCTCTCTCCTTTAAGTTTTCCCCTTGTCAAATGTAGAATTTTCCTAAATCCAGCCTTAATCTCGTTAAAAGCACGGCTTTAGATTGAGGAACCAAATTCTGATTCTTTTCTGGATAAAATGTCTTCTGGTTTTTCCGGTGGGGTGCCGGACTTCTTCACCGCCGGCAGGAGGACAACCAACATGCCATTGAGTATGGACAGCAACAATCTCAACTCACAGCAGCAGGTTTCTTTCAGGTCGCCGCTTTCTGGGATTCAGGCGGACCCGAATGCACAGATCGCCGTCCACCGGAGAGCCGATTTGTTAGGGAAAAGGTCTCTCGCTGAATTTCAGCATCAACAGAATATCTTGCAGCAGCAGGGGTTAGGGTTCTATCTCAGGAACGTGAAGCCGAGGCCTAATTACCAGCATGCATCACCGGTATCCACTCTCTCTCCCGTAGATTTCCCTCCGGTTACTACCCTGTCGCCTGACGTCTCTTCGATGTCCAGTTCTCTCGTGAACAACACAAACCCGCGGTACGGTTTTCCGATTCTTCACCAACAGAGGCTACAGCCTTTGATTCTTTCAAACACTACCAACGTTAATAATGTTACATCTGGTATTCCCTTGCCAAAGTTGGTGTTAAACCAGGCATCTGTGATCTTGGGTCCGGGCCACGATCTCTCTGCGCAAGAATGCGAAAAAAATATTCTGAATCACAAGCTACAGGAGCTGGAAAAACAACTTTTAGGCGACGAAGACGAAGGAGAAGCAGCTTCTGTTATTACCAGCAACGGATGGTCTGAGACCATCCAGAATCTCATTAACCCGGAACAAAAACCAATCTCCCCATCACCAACTTCTTCTTCTTCTTCTTCGTGTTCGTCCACTTCCGCCTCACCTCCTCTGCCTTGCTCAAGACAATCATTAATTGACTTAGCCTTGGCCATCTCTGAGGGAAAGCCTGAAATCGCCGCTGATATACTCACGCGCCTCCAACACGTGGCTAGTTCGAAAGGGAACTCAGAACAGAGGCTCGCAGCACACGTGTTATCATCCCTGAAATCGCGTGTTAACCCGGTCGTAAATCCTCCTCCGGTGGCCGAGCTTTACAGTAAAGAACAATCAGTAGCAGCCCAAATGTTGTACGAGTTTTCTTCATGCTTCAAGCTGGGATTCATGGCCGCAAATCTAGCCATCCTCGAAGCCACCTCAGAACATGGTTTCACCAAGATTCATGTGGTGGACTTGGATATCGGGCAAGGAGGACAGTATATGCATTTGCTCCACGCGCTGGCAGCGAAGAAGAGTGAAGGGAAACCTACCTCCATGTTAAAGATCACAACTTTGACAGATTCCGCCGCGGCGGCGCGTGGCTGTAGCAGCGAAGAAAAGGTGCGGACCGTCGGGGAGGAGTTGAAATCTCTGGCTAGTAAACTTGACGTTTCCTTGGCCATATGCGTGAAAAACGTTAACATCACGGAATTGAGCAGAGAAAATTTGGATATAAAGCCCGACGAAGCTTTAGCCGTGAATTTCGCATTCCAGCTGTACAAACTCCCGGACGAAAGTGTCACAACGGAGAATCCACGAGACGAGATGCTCCGCCGCGTGAAAGGTTTATCCCCCACCGTGATGACAATCGTCGAACAGGAAATGAATGCCAACACCGCACCTCTGGTGGCGCGTGTGAGGGAAGTCTGCGAACACTACGGCGCGTTGCTCGACTCGCTTGACGCCACCGTTCCGAAAGATAACTCGAACAGGGTCCGAATCGAGGAGGGACTGAGCCGGAAAATAAAAAACTCGGTTGCTTGCGAAGGCAGGGATCGTGTTGAGAGATGCGAAGTGTTCGGCAAGTGGCGGGCCCGGGTGGGCATGGCCGGGTTCAAGATTCGACCCATGAGTCAACTCGCCGCCGATTCCCTCCGATCCAAGTTGCATTCGGGTACACGCGTCAACCCGGGATTCACTGTCAACGAGCAATCCGGAGGCATCTGCTTTGGCTGGATGGGACGAACACTAACCGTCGCATCTGCCTGGAGTTAACCTCATTTAAAATCTTTTCCAAAAAAGTAGTTTTATTAAAAAAAAATAATATTGATTAATTAGTTTTTTTAATTCCAAATATTGTTCTCACTATTGCTTCCCATTATTATTATATAACTGTTGCATTAAGGTTTGTGGTAATTAGATTTGTATTTGGAATATGAAATGTTTTGTGACCCAACCAAATAAGGAACAACCAATAAATGTTGTGTATGTTCTACTTCTTTCTTCTTGCCTTCCATCAATAGGTGTCAACCTCAAATCTATATTATCTTCGTCGGAAGTTAATTTCATAGTTAAATAAAATTAAGATACCCGTCGTTTGTTATTGCGCATCAAAATATTAAGAGAACAAACCTGGGGGTATTTATAGAGGGGCTGGGCAGATGAGCCGTCTCGTTGGCACGTTCTGTCGAGACGTGGGTGAGATCGTGCGCACGTTTCCCGCATAATACGACCCACGTTCTCCGCCTTTTGCGGAAGTGCTTTAACACATCGGGTTGGGGTTCTCGGGAGAGGTCCCGAACTTATGTTGTCTCCTCTCTTTTCCATAATGAATGAGCTCGGGCGATTTCCGAGCGTAGGGCAAAGTCTCGACGATAATCCCGAGCTCCGAGCTCTACGCGCGCCTCTTAATTGCTTTCGCCTTTGATGATGTAGATAGAGTCGATGCTTAATCCTCGGGACCCGAGCTACTAATGGGGGGCATCAAATAGCATTTCATATATATTTCTATCGACGTTTTTTGTCTAAGTTCGACCCGATTTAAGCTCGGAGGGACTAATGAATGAGCTCGGGCGATTCCCGAGCGTAGGGCAAAGTCTCGACGATAATCCCGAGCTCCGAGCTCTACGCGCGCCTCTTAATTGCTTTCGCCTTTGATGATGTAGATAGAGTCGATGCTTAATCCTCGGGACCCGAGCTACTAATGGGGGGCATCAAATAGCATTTCATATATATTTCTATCGACGTTTTTTGTCTAAGTTCGACCCGATTTAAGCTCGGAGGGACCAAGTCAGAAAACGATTTGTACGACACCCTCAAACTTGTTATTGTTATTTCGGAATAGCGTAAATCGGTTCGTGTTCCGCTTCCAAAACATGCGCTAGAAGAAAGGAAATGAGAGAACCGTCAGCAGCCGCATCAGCAGTTCGCGTTGACGGCGTTAACAGAATCAGATCACCCAAAAAATCAAAATTCTCTCTTGAGTTCAAACATCTCTACCTCGATGAATAGGTAAAAGATAGTCTGGAAGCTTCATCGATTGAGCAAAATATCAGTTATATCATAATATATATGTTCTGATATGGATCTATCAATGTTTGGCTATAATTTGAGAATGGAAAAAGTTTCCATTTTCGTACGCAATTATTTTAATTTTTTAAAATATATATGGGATTGTATTAAAACATAACATGATAACAATCTGGGGAGATATCCTAATGTGGGCGTTTGCTTCTATGCTTTTTAGGGAAAGGAAATAAATTTCCAAAAAATATCGAAAAATACAAATGCATCATTGGAGTTGTGTTTAAATTAAAAGAAGGCCAAGTTTTATTTAATTAATTACTACTTTATCAGAAGTATGGCAAAGTGCTTTTAAACTCCAACATATTTTCCAATCAATTTTTAGTCAAAAAAAAGGGTGGCAGACTGGCAGTGTGGCGGTTGCCTCAGTAAATGCGCGTACCTTCATCAAACCCCCACCGTCGCTTTTTCCAAATGTCACACCAAAAACAAAATCCACACCGTTGGCTGAGCGTAAACAGAGTGCAGTGAATAAGGGAGCGTGCAATTTAAGCGGCTCTCCATTCTCCAAGGCGCGTGGAGTGTTATCCTGCCTAATTGTTAGAAATAAATTAGTTTTCATTCATCGTACATTTACATTCTAGTTAATGACGCAAACAAATTCTTTTACATGGAAAATGATGGAAGATAAATACCATGTTTATCTATGAGAGATAGAATAGTGCATAAAATTTATAGAATTTGAGTCTAACAGCAGTGCACCAGATAATAGTCAACCAAAAAAATATATATAACCTATACAATAATTGATTCTTCCAGAGGAATTCAGAAGACGATTAAAAGGAAAAGAGGACTTGGGAGGAAAAGTTGTCTAGACACTCGATAGTTGATATACGTATAGATTGAAGGACAAAGATTTAGGCGACTGATGCCCTTTATAGTCATCTCGGGATTCGAAGGTCGAGCAGCATGCGCCAGACCCGACCTAGCTACTAAGCTCGGGGGTAGCCCGAGGACTCGCTAGGAGATCGGGTTTTAGCCCGAGGACTTGTGCTCAGATCAGGAGTGTTTTCCGAGGACAATACTATATCTATCAGAATCCAGCCCAGGTACGTCTTTTCTTATTTGAGGAATCCAGGGATGATACGTCTTTCCTAATTTAAACGACAAGATCACGAGGATCGCGGAGAATATCTCGCCCGAGATACCCCGTACATGCGAACATTCGTTATGATATTTTCTCCTCCACCGCCTAGCCTCTCTATAAATATCATGTATGTTCCCTCATTCTACACATTCTAGCATTCTTTTGCACACAGCACTTTTATTCTCTCTGCTCTCTTTTTCGCTCTCGTATCCCGCCTGACTTAAATATCGAAGGGGTTTCGTCGGATACACTTTCGACGTCCTCTGACCTGTGATTTGTGGTTGTAGACATCAAGGAGAAGCAATACCCATCCTCCAGTGCCCGATCCGACGCTCGAGGTCCCGACATGGTGGTAGCTCTCGACTGAGATAATTTGACTACATCAAGTGACATTAAGTGAAATATAATTCAAAAAGAGAGCACATCCATAAAAATTTTGTTCTCAAGGTTGCGGATAAGGTTCTATCAAGCTTCCAATGGAATTGGTATTATTGCTATAGTTTTACAATTTTTCATTAAATATGGCTGCCCTACAAAACACTGCCTCATGTAAAGGTAGGCACTTTTCCACATTCTGACATTTTATTTTATATGGCCAACGTAACTCAGAATTTATATATTTTTTAAAAAAAATGTTCTTAGTTATGATCTACAACATATTCATTTTATCCACATAACCATACCACTCATCTGAGAATCCATGAACCAGGGTGGTGCGTAATTTGAATCACACATATATGTAAAACAAGAAAAAATAATTTCGTATGTGTATATTTAACTGAAAAATAAAATACCAACAGAAAAAAATATACAAGTCAAATTGCTGTAACCCATAGTTGGCCACGTAGGTTTTCAAAGTTAAATATAGGATGTTCACAGTAACTGGGCCATGCTGAGAAAATAATAATTGAAGAAAAAATAGGGAAACTGTGGTGGCCAAGTTGAACATTTATTCCAATTTCCCATCATATGGCATGATTTCCACTATCCACTCACTAATCAACATCTTTTTTGAAGCTTGGGGTTTTCGGGGGCAATTATATAAATATATATGTTTGAGTAGTTGCTGGAATCATATTCGCTTTTTCTATAATAAAATATATAATATTCCTTAAATGCCCACCGTTCCCAATTAAAATAAATTGGTAATCTTTCGTTTACCAAATTTTGAAAGATGTGGAAAAAAACTCTTACGATCAATGCATGATAGCGGACCTCTTGCCGGTGTACAGCTCGTTTAAAAAATATTTATAACTTGTTAGATAACAATAATCTATATGGAAGAACGGCGAGAAAAATCTTAAAAAAGTAGAAAGTATGGGATAAGATTACCTCTCCTAAAAAGAGATAATATTCATAATTTCAAAGGAATTAATGGGATAATATTTCTGGCCTCTCCAAAGAAACCCGTACAGTGCATCAAATCCGGAGGCAAAAAATAGAGTGAGACGCTATCAAGGGCATAGATGGACGGTGGAACAAATTTTCACTAAAATATTATGAGGGTATGTTTTTTATGTCAGTCTATTATATAGGTTCTTTCTCCAGATCTATGTTTATTCGTACATATCCCTTGATTTAAAAATCTATATGATTCAAGTGTTTTATGGTTTATATAAGAATTAATCTTTTAATTGACTGCCTTTTTAGAAAAATAGAATGAACTGAAGAATTGGTTCTCGATTATTATGATTACATATGAGCTGACGAAATAGCTTATTTTCAATAAAACTATAATAGGTTATACTTTTTGACAAGATAATGAACTTTTGATTCACGTTCGCCAATTTCATTGACCAAAAATTTCCTTAATATGGGAAACTTTCCAA
Source organism: Dorcoceras hygrometricum (assembly GCA_001598015.1). Lineage (NCBI taxonomy): Eukaryota > Viridiplantae > Streptophyta > Magnoliopsida > Lamiales > Gesneriaceae > Dorcoceras > Dorcoceras hygrometricum. The sequence goes on along the minus strand of KQ999839.1, from coordinate 140,118 downwards.
GTTCTGACCTTTTTGTAAAAAATAAAAACTCAGAAGTCATAATCCGTGACACGTGTCGGCCACAGGACATCGGGATCGACTTGTGCTTGGCGGTTATGGACATGAAGTCATCCACGTCAGCCAATAACATTTTTTCAGCATTATATTCTTAAATTGTGAACTGAAATATTATCAATAAGTATCATTGTGTTGGTAAATTATGAAACTCGTTTGGCAACAGAATTCGGTATTTTCGGACCAGTGGATGAAATGATATAATATGTTGTAATAAATGTAATACAAATGTAAAAAATTGCTGTCTTTCTTTGAAAAAAAATCAATTTATAAAATTGATTTATAAATCCCGAAGAGCTCGGTCCTCGGGATTTGATTTATCTGGACGAGTGTAAGTTTGTTTTCTAGCGGATACCAGTTAGAGGGGCTTCGGAAGTTTTCCGGTGAAACCCCTTCAATGCTAAAGTATGTTCGAGTAATTAATAAGAATGAGGAGTGAGGACGTACATAAGCCGATGAGGTTTGAATTTATGATTGATCGTAAAGTGAGATATATCAGGATATTTATATGAGAGCTTAGCGGTTAGCACGAGCACGTTACACGGCTAGTGATGCGTTCAAGCGGGTATCGCGACTGACGTTACATCTGGATTGACTTATTCTTTAGGCGAGATTATCTTCCTACTTTCTCGGCTTCGACCTATTCAAGGCCTGCATGGATTGCACTATCAAAGCGGCAATTGATGCTCTTTCTATAACATCGGATTAGGCAGGGCGATAAATGCTCTTCATTATATCTCTTACCCCTGACTACTGATGTTAAATAGAGTTCTCGATATCTTAGCCTTGAAATGATACAGGAGGTACTAAGTTGTCATCCGACACCAAGGAGACAACCGAGGTCATCGAGTCTCGATGTCAATAGGTTTCTCGGCCCGATCACACACGGGAGGTATTAAGAGGTCCTCGGATCCAAGAACATATAGTCGGTATCAAACTCATTTTAATATCTTTAAAAAATGTAATTTGGATCAATAAAAGTATAAACTAAAATATAATATTTGAACGTTAAACAGTTAGATTTCGTGTGGGGATTGAGTAGTTTGGGTGATGTTGTGGAATCCATTAAATACCATTTTGTCGTTAGGTTTTGGTGTGAAATTCTTTGCAACTGTTGTGTCAGATAATACACATGCTGGAGTGCCGATTCAACAAATCTGGGCCTTCGGTGGCACACACGCGCGAATCCCAATTCAAGTCTACATTATTCTCTTCTCTTCTTTTGTTTATTTCGAAAATATGATTTTAACGAACCTTTTCATCCCCGATTTAAATGCTTTTGCGGTAACAACTTTAGACAATGTCCGAAGCAATAAATTCTCAACACAGCTTCGTTCCTATTGGGTTGTGGATCCAACTATATATATCCACCATAAAAAATAATAAGTCATTGGGTTAAATTTGACGTGTATTGGAAATATTTAATTTTAAACAAATAATATTCGTCAAAATTAATTTTACTGAATTATATTAAATAATCAGATATCTAAGTTAAGCCAACAAAAAATTTCTTGCACAAAATTATTATCTAGAGAACTAAAAACGGATGATTATATCCGAAGGAATATTTTGAGCTATATACAGCCTTAATTTTTCAAAATTTTCTCTAAAGTTTTCCGAGATTTATCATAATTTGAATGACTGAATTTCATAAGTTTTACTTTTAGCTTTAATAGGCTAACGGTATATTTGTCTTGAACAGGTTGATAAGATATGCATACTTGACAGGCGCTTGGATATAGTATTATCTTAAAACTTTTTCTACACAATTATTGAATGATTTAATACTAATAAATAAAACACCATATATGTAATAATGTATAAGGATTTCACACCGAGAGCAAATCTAAATTGATATTTGGAAACTTCGCAATTGTTTTCGTATTAAAATTGTTATTATTCGGTATATGGAGTTTTCCTTTTTGCTCTCTTTGAAGCTTTTGGAGTCCGGATGCCCAGTGAATCAAAACACACTATCTTGATAATATAAAACTCCGTTTAAGTATCATGACGTTCAAAATGATGTTTATAAATACCATTAAGTTTTTGTTATTTTCAATATTTTTATAAAAACTCTCTCAAGTTAACAATATTCAAAATTTTAATGAATTTTCAAACTAAATTAAAGTAATTGATGTACAATTATTAATACATAAAATAAAACAATAAATATCATTTTTTTTTGTTTTGAATGTTGAGATTTGTATGGATTTCTTCATTTTTATCTCTTTTTTTTTATAAATATTTGACTATCTCTTTATCAGCACATAAAAATAAAATCATATTTCTATATAAAAATTATTAAATTAATTCTTTTCATATTCATGTTTTTTATGATTTTTTTATTCCGGCATATATCTTATAACCATTTTTTTGCAATTTTAAAATAAAAAATTAAGAAGCCCAAATAATTCAAAAATATTTATGTCAGTAATTTAATCCGTAATATATAACATTAATTTTAAGATAACTTAATTTTTATTGATTGAACTTGATTTTTTATTTATCTAATTAATGCGTAAGTTTCTTAATATAAATACAACGTTACTTGTTTAATATAACTATATATATATACATATAATATAATATAAATTTTTAATTAACTAATAACAATTTAAATATTCGATGAAATTATTTTATGTTTATTTTATTCATTTATACATATATAAATAATTCACTAAATATTATAAAAAAATTATACATATCTATTCAAATATGTGAAGTTACTATATTAGTTTTATATGAAAGTCAATAAATTTATTAAATTCATAAAAAAATTCTATTACTTATTAAAACTTACACTGAATGTATCCCTACATATTTAGATATATAAGATATAAACTTCCAGTGTTAAATATTTAAACTAGTCAGTTCTTTAGGATGAAATTTGATACGAATTTTCAGTTGGTAGGGATTGAATGTGCAGATGGGTATGTGTCAAAGAGTTTCTCTTTCTCTCTCTAGAGATGAATGGAGGTGTTGGTTTTATAACAAAGGAAATAAAGAATCATTCCAATAACCTGAGTTGAAAAAACTCTTATTCCGCACGTCCCCTCTTCTCTCTCCTTTAAGTTTTCCCCTTGTCAAATGTAGAATTTTCCTAAATCCAGCCTTAATCTCGTTAAAAGCACGGCTTTAGATTGAGGAACCAAATTCTGATTCTTTTCTGGATAAAATGTCTTCTGGTTTTTCCGGTGGGGTGCCGGACTTCTTCACCGCCGGCAGGAGGACAACCAACATGCCATTGAGTATGGACAGCAACAATCTCAACTCACAGCAGCAGGTTTCTTTCAGGTCGCCGCTTTCTGGGATTCAGGCGGACCCGAATGCACAGATCGCCGTCACCGGAGAGCCGATTTGTTAGGGAAAAAGGTCTCTCGCTGAATTTCAGCATCAACAGAATATCTTGCAGCAGCAGGGGTTAGGGTTCTATCTCAGGAACGTGAAGCCGAGGCCTAATTACCAGCATGCATCACCGGTATCCACTCTCTCTCCCGTAGATTTCCCTCCGGTTACTACCCTGTCGCCTGACGTCTCTTCGATGTCCAGTTCTCTCGTGAACAACACAAACCCGCGGTACGGTTTTCCGATTCTTCACCAACAGAGGCTACAGCCTTTGATTCTTTCAAACACTACCAACGTTAATAATGTTACATCTGGTATTCCCTTGCCAAAGTTGGTGTTAAACCAGGCATCTGTGATCTTGGGTCCGGGCCACGATCTCTCTGCGCAAGAATGCGAAAAAAATATTCTGAATCACAAGCTACAGGAGCTGGAAAAACAACTTTTAGGCGACGAAGACGAAGGAGAAGCAGCTTCTGTTATTACCAGCAACGGATGGTCTGAGACCATCCAGAATCTCATTAACCCGGAACAAAAACCAATCTCCCCATCACCAACTTCTTCTTCTTCTTCTTCGTGTTCGTCCACTTCCGCCTCACCTCCTCTGCCTTGCTCAAGACAATCATTAATTGACTTAGCCTTGGCCATCTCTGAGGGAAAGCCTGAAATCGCCGCTGATATACTCACGCGCCTCCAACACGTGGCTAGTTCGAAAGGGAACTCAGAACAGAGGCTCGCAGCACACGTGTTATCATCCCTGAAATCGCGTGTTAACCCGGTCGTAAATCCTCCTCCGGTGGCCGAGCTTTACAGTAAAGAACAATCAGTAGCAGCCCAAATGTTGTACGAGTTTTCTTCATGCTTCAAGCTGGGATTCATGGCCGCAAATCTAGCCATCCTCGAAGCCACCTCAGAACATGGTTTCACCAAGATTCATGTGGTGGACTTGGATATCGGGCAAGGAGGACAGTATATGCATTTGCTCCACGCGCTGGCAGCGAAGAAGAGTGAAGGGAAACCTACCTCCATGTTAAAGATCACAACTTTGACAGATTCCGCCGCGGCGGCGCGTGGCTGTAGCAGCGAAGAAAAGGTGCGGACCGTCGGGGAGGAGTTGAAATCTCTGGCTAGTAAACTTGACGTTTCCTTGGCCATATGCGTGAAAAACGTTAACATCACGGAATTGAGCAGAGAAAATTTGGATATAAAGCCCGACGAAGCTTTAGCCGTGAATTTCGCATTCCAGCTGTACAAACTCCCTGACGAAAGTGTCACAACGGAGAATCCACGAGACGAGATGCTCCGCCGCGTGAAAGGTTTATCCCCCACCGTGACGACAATCGTCGAACAGGAAATGAATGCCAACACCGCACCTCTGGTGGCGCGTGTGAGGGAAGTCTGCGAACACTACGGCGCGTTGCTCGACTCGCTTGACGCCACCGTTCCGAAAGATAACTCGAACAGGGTCCGAATCGAGGAGGGACTGAGCCGGAAAATAAAAAACTCGGTTGCTTGCGAAGGCAGGGATCGTGTTGAGAGATGCGAAGTGTTCGGCAAGTGGCGGGCCCGGGTGGGCATGGCCGGGTTCAAGATTCGACCCATGAGTCAACTCGCCGCCGATTCCCTCCGATCCAAGTTGCATTCGGGTACACGCGTCAACCCGGGATTCACTGTCAACGAGCAATCCGGAGGCATCTGCTTTGGCTGGATGGGACGAACACTAACCGTCGCATCTGCCTGGAGTTAACCTCATTTAAAATCTTTTCCAAAAAAGTAGTTTTATTAAAAAAAATAATATTGATTAATTAGTTTTTTTAATTCCAAATATTGTTCTCACTATTGCTTCCCATTATTATTATATAACTGTTGTATTAAGGTTTGTGGTAATTAGATTTGTATTTGGAATATGAAATGTTTTGTGACCCAACCAAATAAGGAACAACCAATAAATGTTGTGTATGTTCTACTTCTTTCTTCTTGCCTTCCATCAATAGGTGTCAACCTCAAATCTATATTATCTTCGTCGGAAGTTAATTTCATAGTTAAATAAAATTAAGATACCCGTCGTTTGTTATTGCGCATCAAAATATATTTATTGAAAATATATTTGAAACTTTCACTTTAAAGAGACATAAGTCCTACCTTAGTAATAATACTACGCATTAACTCGCCCCCAGAGACACGGACGAATTGGTAAGACCTGGGGTGATGTAGGAATAACTTCCCCGACTTCACGTGTTCGATTCTCGTGGAGCATATTCCCACTGAATATTGTGGGGTATGCTTTGGGAATTAGTCTGTTATATGGGTCCTCTCCCCCGTCCCACTTCTTATTCGTGCATATCCCTTAATTTATCAACATATATGGGTAAAGGGGTCTTTGACCTATACATGGGTTAACCCATTAATGGGTTAACTTTTTTAAAAAATAAAAATAATAATACACATTAACTCAATTGTAGGCCGTAACTCCAAAAAAACACCTTATTCAATAATTCATATATGAGGAAATCAAATAAAATAGTTTTAATATAAGATAATTAATTGATAATTTGAATTCAAACTATAAGAGATATGGTTAATAACTTTACTTACGTTAATTTATCAGTTAACCAAAAAACGTAATGCACCCACATTAGTTTATATAGGATCGTTGCGTGATTGTTATAAAAATTCGATTTGTATTTCACGCAACGATTTTCTCCCAAGCCTTGAGCTTGGGCCCCACTTATATTTTTTCTTTCTCTTTCTGTTTAATAGTATATAATAGTTGGGTCATAGTTGTGGTTGGGCGGGTCACGTGCACTATGATCCATGGCTGTGACCTATACAATATTCTCTTACCATTATTTTCGGAATTAAACGTTGCTATTTTGTTATATTTATGACATGCTTTCGGCACTTGTGTTGATATTTTTTTTTGGATTGAACTTAGACTTATATTAATCCGTTTAAATATTTAGTTCGAATGAGAAAACGTTTCATATGTTATGTTTATATAAATGGTTTTTTAGGAGATAAATTGCGGGTATTGAACATAATTTAATTTTTTTTTCTCCTGTAGTTTTTCTGTTTGAAAGCGTTGGCACGAACAAATTCTCACCAAACAAATTACCAAACGAAGCTGCCTAAAATTATGTGATCACGTTCTTCGCAATTTTTAATGACTTGCTGCTCAAATTTGGTCCTAACGATCCATCATGCCTCCATCCTTTCCTGATTATTATATTTAAATTAAAATATTTACAAGCAAGCATAAACTTTCACGGACTGACTTGTCTGTTTAAATTTTTTGACATGAAATAACATGTAAGGAACATAGGAAAGAGTTTGATTCAGAATTGAAATTCCGACCAAACGTGTGTTTAAGCTAGATAAAGACAACAAAGATAAATTCCTTTAGGAGATAGAGATCCCTAAATTATCAAAAATCAGAAATTTACCCCAGAACCTTGGGGAGTGAGGAGAAGTTTTAACCCAGTGAAAACCTGTTGGGAAATAAGTGTGAATGAAAGCCCAATAAGGGTGTTGTCCCACATTGGTGGATTTATAAAGGTTATTCAACTTATATAGTTCCAATTTTGAGGTAAGGGTTGGACCCTTTGGGGTACCGAAGTTTTTGGGCGGGAGATGACTCTAGTCGGCTCGGTCTTGGGACACACAAACACGCGCGCGCCTGCCCGGCCGGCTCGGCTCGGCGCGGCGCGGCGTGGCGTGGCGCGGTGCGGTGCGGTCTTTGACAAGCATTATTTTTTGGAAAAAATTTATTCAAATTATTTAACCGAACCGCGAACCGAACTCGAACCGAACTAAAACCGACAGCCGAAATGATTTTCTGAAACAGTGCATCTGTTTCTGAAAGGCTGCATCACTTCGACTAACAGTGCACCCCTTCGGAACGGAACTACTCTCTTCAACCGGTGCACCTCTTCGAGTGAAGCAGCACCTGTTCGGATGAAGAGTTGCACCAGTTGGAGACAACTGACCACCGTCTATATATACTGGTGGTGTGGATTCGAGAGATACACAATTCTGCATACTCTCCAACTTCTTTCCCTCCTCGCACACAATAAGTTCGAAACATATTTTTGTTCGCTGTCATTACGAAGTGTTGTGCTGCATTTTGTAATCGTTACTCGTTGTATCTTAGGGACGATTGCCGCTGCGAGAGCACATTTCTCGGGCAATTTCGTCTTGCGGAAAGAGGACTTTCCTCGCCTCGACTTAGACGAAACAGAAACATACATCTGCTGGTTACAATCGCAAGACGAAATTCTGGTGTTTCTGTTTTCAGGGTGTCAAGGTGGAGGAAATGAAATGTTTAGGAAGATATCCCTCTTAAAGTTATCGACGCGCATGATAACTGCACATTAAACCGTTCTTTTATGTAAAAATTTAAAAGACTGAAATATGGTGAAATAAAATGTCCATTTCGTTATTCTCATTAATGAATAAAATAATTGTTACTCGAGAAATGTGAGTCCTGTGTTATTCGAACATGTTTATTTTTTTACTCTTGCATCCGAAACAAATATCATCTTCATAAACCTAATGTTTGTCAAGGACGAACGATTATATAGATTTATTACAACATTTGAATCGAACTAATGGCAAGGGTAGATGTCTAAGAAGCTGAAAAGAACGTAAAAAAATTACTCTGGTCTGAAAAAGTACCAATACAAAAAGTTACATTCGCAATAAATGTGTGCCTGAAATTTAGTCTTTAACTCCCACCAAGAATGAGAGATAGGGAACCGTCCATTTTCAGACAACTAAATTCACCCTGTTGTGAAACTGACGTAGGACTCCAATTTTTTTTCCGAGTAAAATTATAGATAAGTTTCACTTAACAACCTCGTATGACGAGATGAAGAGTACACAAGGATGTCTAAATATTGTTACATTCATATCTTATATTAGTATTAGTATTTCGATTTTTTTCCAGTTTCTACTTAATATGTAAATATTATATGTCTATGATTTCAATAATTATTGTTTAATGAAATAAATTAAAATTTATTTCGTTTTGTACGTTTTTCTTCATTCGAAACTACTAGAATGGATATATATATATATATGTATATGGTATAATTCTATATATCTTATTATATCAAGCTTTTGATTTATTTTTTCCCTTCGAATAATTATTTTCTTTCTTTAATAGATAACATCTCTGTCCCGGTTATTTAGATCTATTTTTGTTTTATATAAAAAACAAAGGTTCACATTTTCGTATATTTTAAGGCATAAAAAAAATTGTTGTCTTTTTTCAAAGGTTATTAATAGGGGTATATTGTTTTTATTATTAAATATTACACAAGTCATTATATCTAGAATAAATAAATAAAAAAAAAAGAAAAGCGTGTGAAAGTTGCGGAGAATAGTAAAGATTGGGTGGTATCAAATCATAAATAGGCAATAAATGAAAAAATTGAATTGTGAGGAGATGACGAATGCAGAGCGCAATCCAGCCTCCGAACCTTTGTTGGATATTTATTGCGAAATATATTGTGGCTTTTCCTCACACCATAAGTTTCTAACAATTCTAGTTCAGTTCCAGTAGATAGTGGGCGAATATTTCTTATTTCCTTTGTTGACTTGGATCATTTTCTTGTACTTTAAATATGATGCTACTCAAATTTCGTCCTCGATCCCCGACCAAAGAGTTAATCCTCACCACCCGAGGAGAATAAGATAGACTCAGCAAGTTATAGTCGGGGTATCTTGTAATGCTTTTCTTTGATCGTAAGTTAAGATTCTCATGTAAGCTCTTTCATCTATTGGTAGGGGCAGGCGTTCCCGAGTAAGATTCCCGTGTAAGCTTTTTCATCTTTTGGCATCAATAGTATCTCCCCTCTCTAGTTTAACGAAGTAGTGAAGTTGAAGACTATTGTGTTTCTTCTCGGGTTTCCTAGACCATTTCTATTTTATCCGAACAAAGCCTAATTTTTTTATGATTTATTTTTAATACGGCTGATGGGACTTTAATCTTTGGGCGCCAATTTTCCCGCTCGTTGATATTCCCAAGGTGATCTTGATCGTTGATTACTTTCAAATCTGACGGAGGAAATTCGCTTGATCTTCCTATAAATAGCCGCATCCTTCTTTCTCACTTTTTCACTTTCTCTCAACTACCGTTACTCTGCCGAAATTGCTTCCCAAGTTCTCTGCCTTCTTTCTTTTCGTCTCCAAATCATTCCTGTAAGTACTATAATCTTTGCATTATGTCTTCCATAGATGATCGTGCAATAGTAGATTTTGTTCAGTCTTTAGGATCCCCTTCCTCGTCGGGCACCATAAGTGCTAATACTGTTCTCGACAAGGTTTCTCGTAGGGAACTCTTAGCTATGATAAATATCGAAGAGGCCACTCTGTTGGCAGAGGGCCGCCCTTGGTATGAGATCAAGGCGTCCTTGTTGCAAGAGTCTGATAAAGCCTTTATAAAGGATTTGTCCGGTATGTCGGACCAATATGATATATTGATTCCTCTTCCCGAGGACCGAGCTCATCTTCCCCCGGAAGGATACCACACTTTTTACATAAATCAACTAGAGATGGGTCTTAGATTCCCCGTTCCCCGATTTATCCAAAGTCTCTGTGACCATCTGAGCGTTAGTCCCAGCCAATTAACTCCAAACTCATATAGTTCTTTGTTAGGCCTAGGAATTCTGTTGAAGTATTACCAAGCTCCTCTTTCCCTCCACCTTATTTATAATATGACTCAAATCCGACAACAAGACGTCGGGAAATTTTTCATCCGCTTGAAGCCCGAGTACGGGTTCATAAAAGGGAACCCCTCCTCTCATAAGGGTTGGATGAGTCGCTATTTTTTTGTGCGACGTAACGTTCGGGAAGGGATAGCATGGTACTGTGACATGTCATGGGCTGAGAAGTCGACAAAAAGGGTTCTTCCTCCACCAGTTCAGGAATACAACCCGATTCCCTTTATTAAGGACGCGTGCACAAAATGTTTCAATGCTCGGGATTTAATCCGAGAAGATCTTCTGTGCCACTTTGGTTTTAGTCGAAAGGGGGTAGCAGTGGAAGGGGACTTAGGTATAGTTTTTACTTCTTTCTCGGTTTTCCTCCCTTTTTTACTTAGCTCCATATCTCTAACCATTTGCTCTTTTTGTACAGCCGAAAGAATCATGAAATCTCACCTGCTGGAAGCTTACAAGAAGAAGAAATCTGAAACTTCTTGGGGTTCCACCTCACAAGTTGAGGAGCGGGTCGATCCTACTTCCGAGGAGCACGTGGACCTTTCTCTCGAGGAGCCTGTAAATCCTCCACCTGTTGAACTCCCAAAAGAAAAGAAGAGGAAGTTGTCCTCGGGTGGTGATAAGCACCCAAAGAAGAAGGAAACCTCCTCTTCGACCGAGCTCAATACTGAGGCGGGAACTTCTCAGCCCGACGTGGAGGTCTCTTCCTTTATAGCTCAGCCGGTCGCTTCAACTACCGTGGCCTTTTTTCAACACTTCTTACAGGTACATAAGTATTTTTCTTGTGTTTCTTTTGATGTTTCCGCTCATTTGTTTAACCATTTTTCAGGCGCTAATTTGGGGGGGTGAACTTTCCCAACGAGTGACAAAGGCTCGAGAGGTGGCCCATTCTTCCAAGCGCTCCCTGAATGACGTGATGGCGAAGCACGATAAGCTAATGAAGGATATCGAAGAAGTTCGAGGGGTTTCTGATGCCGAGAAGAGATCCCTTGAGCAAAAACTGACTGATTCAGAGGCTTCTATCATACGTCTTCAGGAGGAAATGAAGAAGGCCGGAGAAGAGGCCGAAGAGAGAATAAAGAGAGCACAGGAGGAGGCTGAAGCATCTTGGGAGAAAAGGAAAGCGGATTTTTTAAGCACGATAAGCTAATGAAGGAGATCGAAGAAGTTCGAGGGGCTTCTGATGCCGAGAAGAGATCCCTTGAGCAAAAACTGACTGATTCAGAGGCTTCTATCATACGTCTTCAGGATGAAATGAATAAGGCCGGAGAAGAGGCCGAAGAGAAAATAAAGAGAGCACAGGAGGAGGCTGAAGCATCTTGGGAGAAAAGGAAAGCGGATTTTTTGAAGAAGGATGAATTCGACAGGCTTTGTTCTACTCGGGCTTTATCTTTTTTCCAGCAGGGTTTTGATGGGTGCTTGGCCCAGATTAGGGACAACGGTTATTCGGAGGCCGAGCATCCTTTTTCTTTTCTCGATGTTTTGAAGTCCCTAGAAGCTCTGC
>KQ999839.1:50673-123179 GCA_001598015.1 Dorcoceras hygrometricum | reverse complement strand
CTAGATAATAAGAAGATATTCCTGCTTTTTCCACTACTTGAAAGGGTCCTTCGTATTTAGGATCCAATTTTCCTCTTTCACCTTGGTACTGGATTCTCTTCATCACTAAGTCTCCCACATCAATGTGTCTTGGACGTATCCTCTTGTTATAGACTCTAGCTATTCTTCGTTGGTAGGCTATCATCCTAATCGCCGCTTGTTCTCTTTTTTCAGCCATATGATCCAAGTCCATCTTTCGCAATATGTTGTTTTCCTCGGGATAGGAGCAAACTCTTACGCTATCTTGTCCAATTTTCGCTGGCAATACTGCCTCAGTTCCATACACCATGCTGTAGGGCGTTTCTCCTGTAGCGGTCCTCGGGGTTGTTCTATAGGCCCATAATACGCTAGGGAGCTCTTCCACCCATTGACTCTGGATAGTTTCTAATCGAGTCTTCAAAGAATGCACTATAGATCGATTAGTGACTTCGACCTGTCCATTGCTCTGTGGATATGCTACTGACGTAAACACTTGCTCAATCTTTAATCCCGAGCACCACTCTTTTAATTTCGCACCGATGAATTGTCGACCATTGTCAGATATAATTCTTCGAGGGATCCCGAAGCGACATACTATATTTTTCCACAAAAATTTGAGAACCTCTCCCTCAGTGATCCGGGCCAGGGCTTCAGCTTCCACCCACTTAGAAAAATAATCCACTGCAACCAGTAAGAATTTCTTTTGCCCCACACTCACGGGGAATGGCCCAACAATATCCATTCCCCACTGATCAAATGGGCAAGAGGACATGACGGCCTTCATCAACTCGGATGGCTGTTGCTGTAAGTTGGCATGTCTCTGGCAACTGTAACATGCTCGGACTAGAGAAGCGGCATCTCTTCGCATACTAGGCCAGAAGAACCCGGCCAAAAGAGCTTTCCTCGAAAGAGCCACACTTCCTAGGTGATTGCCACAACATCCTTCATGAATTTCCCTGAGCACGTAGTCTGCTTCCTCGGGGCCCAGGCATTTCAAAAGAGGTCGGGAGTAAGATCTCTTGAATAGGACATCGTATTCTCTTCATCACTAAGGTCTCCACATCAATGTGTCTTGGACGTACCCTCTTGTTATAGACTCTAGCTATTCTTCGTTGGTAGGCTATCATCCTAATCGCCGCTTGTTCTCTTTTTTCAGCCATATGATCCAAGTCCATCTTTCGCAATATGTTGTTTTCCTCGGGATAGGAGCAAACTCTTACGCTATCTTGTCCAATTTTCGCTGGCAATACTGCCTCAGTTCCATACACCATGCTGTAGGGCGTTTCTCCTGTAGCGGTCCTCGGGGTTGTCCTATAGGCCCATAATACGCCGGGGAGCTCTTCTACCCATTGACTCTGGATAGTTTCTAATCGAGTCTTCAAAGAATGCACTATAGATCGATTAGTGACTTCGACCTGTCCATTGCTCTGTGGATATGCTACTGACGTAAACACTTGCTCAATTTTTAATCCCGAGCACCACTCTTTTCATTTCGCACCGCTGAATTGTCGACCATTGTCTGATATAATTCTTTGAGGGATCCCGAAGCGACATACTATATTTTTTTCATAAAAATTTGAGAACCTATCCCTCAGTGATCCGGGCCAGGGCTTCAGCTTCCACCCACTTAGAAAAATAATCCACTGCAACCTAAGAATTTCTTTTGCCCCACACTCACGGGGAATGGCCCAACAATATCCATTCCCCACTGATCAAATGGGCAAGAGGACATGACGGCCTTCATCAACTCGGATGGTTGTTGCTGTAATTTGGCATGTCTCTGGCAACTGTAACATGCTCGGACTAGAGAAGCGGCATATTTTTGCATACTAGGCCAGAAGAACTCGGCCAAAAGAGCTTTCCTCGAAAGGGCCACACTTCCTTCATGAATTTCCCTGAGCACGTAGGCTGCTTCCTCGGGGCCCAGGCATTTCAACAGAGGTCGGGAGTAAGATCTTTTGAATAGGACATCGTCTAACAGCACAAAACGAACCGCCTTATTCTTCAATTCCCGAGCTTCCCGAGCATCACTGGATATTCTCCCGCTTCGAAGATATTCATAAATGTCATATCTCCAATCAGCCTCTTCGATTTGCATTATCATCTTCACTTCTTGTTCGACTTGTGATACCTTTTCTTGGAAAGGCGATTCACCCTCGGTTTCTGAATCAATTTCACTAGCCAACTTGGCCAGCCTGTCAGCCTTTTCATTTTCTTCCCTGGGTATATGTTTTATTGTGAGCTCTACAAACTTCTTCTTCAATTTGTCCAGAGTATCAACATACTTGCGCAACGCACTGATATACTGCTCTCTTCTTCCCGAGGAGATATAGTGATAATTCCTACTCCACTTCCTGATTGGCAGGAGGATCCATCTACAAACATTTTCCACACCATCTTTTCCTCCATGTGAATGGTCTCTGCAATAAAGTCAGCCAATACCTGTGCTTTGACTGCTGTTCTCGGCTTGAACTTGATATCATATTCTCCTAGCTCAGTGACCCACTTTACCAATCTGCCCGAGGTGTCTGGATGGTTGACTATGTGCCCGACCTCGCTGTTGGTGAGTACGCTAATCGGATGGGAGAGGAAATAGGGACTCAATCGTCGGGCAGTTATTACCAGTGAAAGAACCAGTTTCTCTTGAATAGTATATCTTATCTCGGCTCCTTTTAAGGCAGGACTGACGAAGTACACGGGTAAATGCTCCTTTTCTTCTATTTGCACCGAGACTGAACTGACCGCTTCCTGCGTCACTGCCAAATACACAGACAATTCTTCTCTTTCTTGGGGTTTATTAAGGACAGGAAGCCGTTGTAAGTATTCTTTGAGCTCCTGGAAAGCTTGTTCACTGCGTGTATCCCATTCAAAATTTTTAGCCTTCCGTAATATTTTAAAGAAGGGCAAGCTCCTATCTGCCGACCTGGATATGAATCTTGAGAGAGATATTATTCTCCCAGTTAATTTTTGGACTTGATATTACGAGGAGAACTCATAGTGGTAATTGCTTGTATCTTCTCGAGGTTAGCTTCAATACCTCACCGGGTCACAATATATCCCAAAAACTTTCCCGTCCGTATCCCGAAGACACACTTCTTGGTATTGAGTTTTAACCCATATTTTCGCAAAGTATGAAAAGTTTCCTCCAGATCTCTTACAAAATCCTCTTCTACTCTTGATTTAACCAAAATATCATCCACATAGACCTCCACATTCCTCCCGATTTGTTCTCGAAAAACTTTATCCATGAGTCTCTGGTACGTAGCTCCTGCGTTTTTCAATCCAAACGGCATAACAGTATAACAATAAGTGCCATCGGCAGTAATAAAACTAACCTTGTCCTGATCTTCTCGAGCCAAAGGTATTTGATGGTACCCTTGATAAGCATCCAAGAAGCAAAGCAATTCATGGCCAGCGGTAGAATCCACCAATTGATCGATGCGGGGCAGAGGATAACAGTCCTTAGGACATGCCTTATTCAAGTCCCTGAAATCAACACACATCCGCCAACTTCCTGAAGTCTTGGGGACCAATACCACATTGGATAACCACGTCGGGAAAAGCACCTCCCGAATATGCCCAGCTCTCAACAATTCTTCTACCTGGTTTCTAATGACAGCGTCTTTCTCGGGTCCAAAATGCTTGCGTTTTTGGACAATAGGTTTAACCCCCGGAAGAGTGTTGAGGCGATGATCCATGACTTGCTGATCTACCCCCGAGAGGTCAACTGATGTCCACACGAACACCTCCCTGTTCTCTCTTAAGCACTGGATTAGTAAAGCTTTGATCTTCTCAGACAATGCCCGAGCTACCCTTACTATTTCCCCTGCGCTTGTTAACTGAACTTCTTCACTATCCTCCTCGGTTGAAACTTGGGAACCCTCCTCGGCCAAGTATATCTCTCTGGAAATTGCTTCTCGGGGTATTGACAAATACCGCGATTTTTGTGCCTTTTGCTCCACTCGGATCTCTTCCACATAGCATTTTCGTGCTATCTTCCTATCTCCCCGAACTTCTCCTACTCCCCCTGCCACAGGATATTTGATTTTTTGATGGAGGGCAGAGGCCACGGCCATAAAGGAGGCCATAGCCGGGCGTCCTAAGATAATGTTGTAAGAAGACGGGGCATCAATTATTGTGAATCCAACGATCCGTGTTTTCTTATTCTCCCCATTTCCTAAGGACATTGGTAGATATACTTCCCCCTCAGGCTCCAAAAAGTCTCCCGTGAAACCATACACGGGTGTCTTTATTGCATTCATAGGATACAATCCCAGATCCATTCGTTCCATAGCTCCTTTAAACAATATATTGACGGAGCTTCCCGAGTCAACGAAAATACGGGCCACATCATAATTCGCCACCATGGCCCGAATGACGAGGGCGTCATTGTGTGTTTTTACATCCTCGGGTAATTCATCAAAACTGAAAGATATAACGGGACCACTTCGATCTTCTACTGCCAACACCTGTATATTTTCCAACTGTCTCTTACCAGATTTTCTTGCCCTGTTTGAATCTCCATCCGTGGATCCTCCTGAAATCATATTGATTGTTCCCCGAGGAGGTGGGGAATCAGGTGTTCTTTGCGGCATTTCCCAGGACCCCCGGGAATGTGCACCTCTTTCACCCCCTCTTCTTTTTTCCTGATAGTATCCTGGTCGTTCCCATGTTCTTTTTAATGTGGCATCTGCGTGCCTCCCGACTAGAAGTTCTTTCACATCAGGATGATTTTGTACTATGCGCTCCAACTCGTAATCAAAATGTTTACATTCGTGGGTAGTGTGACCATATTCTTTGTGAAAACCGCAAAACCTGTCTGATTGTGGCCTCTGGGGTCCTACCTCGCTACTCCTTGGTCTCCGCACCAGCTTTCTTTCATCGCATATCTCCAGGGCCCTTGCTTTGCTAACCTTCAATGTTGTTTTTGCACCAACTTGTCCTAACAATAGCGGCGCCTCAGGATGCTGTACTCGGGGATAAGATCTTTCCACCCGAGTATCCCGAGAAGGTTTAACGGCAACCTTTTGATCACTTTTCCTGGTAATTTGCACTTCTTCTACATTTACATACTTTTCTGCCCGCGTCAATAACTCATCGAAGGTCTTCGGGGGCTTTTTTATCAGGGATCTAAAAAAGTCTCCTCCACGTAATCCCTGTGTGAATGCTCCAATCAAAAGATCAGGAGTAGCAGAAGGTACCTCAATAGTAGTCGCATTAAATCGTCGGAGATAGTCACGTAAGCCTTCCTGCTCCCTTTGTTTCACATTAAACAGATTTAATGTAGTCATGGGCTGTTTCTTACTACTGGCGAACTGGTGTAAAAAGATCTTGCTGAAATCCTTGAAGCATGTGATCTTTCCTGCTGGCAACAATTTGAACCATTGCTGGGCTGACCTAACAAGAGTAGTTAGGAATACCCTACATTTGATAGGATATGGGTACTGGTGTAATAGGGCCGCATGCTCGAAACGGGAGAGATGCTCCTCTGGATCCCCAGTACCGCCATATTCCCCTACACGGGGGAATTTAAAGTGGGGAGGTAATTCAGCTGCCAAGACATCTTCTGAAAAGGGAACACTACGATCTGCCGATGGAGATGGAGCTGGCTGAGCATCCTTCAACCGTTGTACTTTCTCTTGTAATTTCTTAACCACCTCTTTTTGGGATTGGGATCTCGATTCTGGTTGCGTTCCTCCCCGACGAGCCAAGACTTGTTCCACCATAGAAGCTACTAATTGCATGACTCGCTCAGTAGTGAGAGCTTCTTCTCTTCTTGATCCTCCCGGAGAGCTTCCTGAATCATTGCTCCTAGACTCTCCGCTGTGCTGCACTCTGTTTCTCCTTGGTGGCATTTTCACTCTTTTTTATTTGGTTCCCACAGACGGCGCCATGATGCTACTCAAATTTCGTCCTCGGTCCCCGACCAAAGAGTTAATCCTCACCACCCGAGGAGAATAAGATAGACTCAGCAAGTTATAGTCGGGGTATCTTGTAATGCTTTTCTTTGATCGTAAGTTAATATTCTCATGTAAGCTCTTTCATCTATTGGTAGGGGCAGACGTTCCCGAGTAAGATTCCCGTGTAAGCTCTTTCATCTATTGGTAGGAGCAGACGTTCCCGAGTAAGATTCCCGTGTCCCGAGTAAGATTCCCGTTTAAGCTTTTTCATCTTTTGGCATCAAAATCAATTAAGTTTGGTTAAAAATGTAATAAATCTCACATTTATCTTCATTTATTTGTTATTTCAACATTGTATTATCAATCCGTTACGACGATGTACGTGATGTTACCTTTCGGATTATTTACGATCTATCAGGCGTAGCAATCAGATCACGTAGTCAGTTAGACATATTTTAATCTAACCAAACGTCATGTGTGTGATGATCTATTGATACAAATTTTACCACATTAAAGTAAAAGAAAGTATCTAAGAAAAATAATTGGATTTCAGACGTCAAGATTAATGCCTAAGCTGTTATATCGATAAGTATGAGATATCTTAACTTAAATTTTTTGTATTCTGTTTAGTTTTTAGAGTACATAGGTAGAATTTAAATTCCTCGACGTTTGAAAACTCGAGGTCTCAAGTTTTTGACGGAACAAATATATGTAATACTTTGAGCTCCAATCAAATAGTATTCCAGATTGCTTGATATAGAGTCTCATCAAGGTTGAGCTTCAATTTTGTACAAGAATAGGGTAATATATAAACTTATCCACCTTTCTTTGGACATAAACTCACTTATTTAATCTTTGATAAGATATGTAAGTGTATATGTAGCAAAGAATTTTAAAAGTGATTAAAGGGGATAATAGTAGCATAAAGAAACTATAATAATTTGACTACAAGACATGCATGGACATTGTGTGAGCAAGTTGCAACTTGACAAGAGTTTTTGAGGTTGAGCTTCTTGGTTAGGGCAATGGGGATTGGGGGAATCAGGAAAGGGTATTTTCGTCAATATGACCAGCATAAATCCATTGCGAAATGAAATGTCAAATGAAATGAAATCACAACAAAGCTGATAGCTTCTAAGCAAAAACCTAAAAATTAACCGAGGAAGAGAACAACCAGATGACCCAAAATTCTTCATCGGCCCGTCGTTCTCCATTTTAAGGTTCGTCGTTGGCTATTCGCTGAATCAATCATCGGCCACCGCGCATGCGGCCGTGGCTTTTTTTTTCTCTCTTTCCCGGGCTCTTTTTATGAACTTCTGCGTTTGGTCGCAGGAATGAGGATTGCAGCTGAGTGAATTGATCGAATCGAATAAAATAGAGTATTTCGTCTTGAATTCTAAGATTGTTTCAAGAATTGCACATCAGGGGGCTAAGACAAGTAATCTGGATTCGTACATTCTGTGGAAATTGTTTCTGTTCTATCCAAATTTCAGGTACATGAATTGAAATCCTGAAATATATCCTTTTAATATTTATGTGTACTTTTTGTGCGTTTTGGTTTCATCTTCTGTTTCCTCCACAAATCTTAATATCATATGATGGCAACACCAACGCTCATTTTGTTTGATTTTCCCAAGCTTGACTAGTTTTAATTAATTGGTGATGAATTTACTTCTTGACCATAACCTTTATCGTTTAGTGTGTGCCTAGTGTCATGCCTCTAAGACATTGTTTATGTTTATAGTTTTTCTTCGTCCCTTTAAAATTGATGAAGGATTTAGATTTAATTTCAATTATCTGCTTCACTTGAGCTTTGTTGTTTTTAGTAGTTTAACTTTGTACTTTTTAGGGCAAAATATGCCAAATCTGACGTTTGTAGGGAATTTTGTGTTGAAGCCTATTTTGTAATAGTTGATTGTTGTGCGAAGGTTTCTCTGGCATTTTCGTGGTGTATTGATGTTGAGAAAAGCAGAGATGAACGCATGTGATGCTACCGATTTGGACGCGGATGCCCTTTTGCCACCTCGGAAACGTCTGCTTGCAGGATTGAAGAGACAGAGTTCTGATGTTAATTTCCCAGTAATGTCCAACTCTAGTAATGCTGGGAGCGAATTCGATGTCCATCTTAATCATCTTCTCGGTTCCCAGTTGAGTAACCCTAATACAACAATTGAGGAGATTGTTGAAGCCTCTAGGCATGCCGCCACAGAAGCTGCAAAGATTGCGGGGATAGCAAGAGCTAATGCCGAAGATAAGGCTGCAAAAGCAGCAAAGGCAGTGGCAGCTGCCAAGAATGCTTTGGAACTTGTTGCTACTCTTTCAGAGGAAGCTTCGAAAAAGGAACACCGTCTGAAAAAGAACAAGTTGAAGAAGCACATACCTGTTGAGTCATTGTACAGTAAGATCAAAGGGAAAACTAATTGTAGAGCAGATGAAGAGT
The DNA here is from genome assembly GCA_001598015.1 of Dorcoceras hygrometricum. Taxonomy (NCBI): domain Eukaryota; kingdom Viridiplantae; phylum Streptophyta; class Magnoliopsida; order Lamiales; family Gesneriaceae; genus Dorcoceras; species Dorcoceras hygrometricum. Next base: position 114,821 of record KQ999839.1, on the reverse strand, counting down.
TAGCCAGGAATTTGCACAGGTCCATAAACAGTTCCCCGAGAATATCAAAGAGCTTACCAAGTTCTGATGCAAAAACCCACAAGCATAAGAAGATCAAGAGTTCAGCCTGTTATGAGAAAACTCATATTCTTGGTGGTGGTCTTGTTGGAGAAGGAAACCGACCTTCCATTGCCATAAGCACTGGAAATTGTATACAAGGAGAGGTAAGCACTAAAGGTCCTGTAAAAGAAATAGAGGAGACGAGGGTAGATTTGAATACGCCAAGATCTGACAAAGTTGGTAAACCAACTTTATTTCATCGGGAAGAATCGCACCCCAGTACAACTGATCGAACAAAGTTGGAGCACAGGGAGATAGAGGTACTTAATTCCAAGGACAAAGTTGCTGATACGTTTGATGGTTTTGGTAAAAAGAGAGGAAGGGTTAAGCAGAAAAAACTGCCTTTGAGCATTTGTAGTTTCAGGGATAAAACAGGCCCAAAGGAGTGGCAGAAATCCAAAGGCTTGCGACAGTCAGAAGACAATTCTAGTGGAGTTGCAGCAGGCAATCGTCCCACTTTTCCTGATAGTTTGATTCCTGTGGAGAGAACATCAGTGTGGAAGTGCCAAGCTTTCAAGGCACCAGCCTGTGTCAAGCAAAATAAAGTTATACAATCATAGAGTTCATGATTCTATTTGGACAACGAGAAACGAGCAGGATAGGGATGAATGGCCAATGTATTCAGTACAGGTACCATCTTTATTACTCATTCGAGCAGTGCTCTCATTCAGTCTAAGCCTTAGATTGAGAAAAGATTGCATGAACATCGAACCGAAAAGTGCAATACTTTGTAAATCTAAAACTCTTGCTAAATCTGGGCATTACTCGTCCAGTAGTCTGAAATAAGCGGAGGAGGTTGTGTTTTTTTATTGTTTATAGATGAATGTCTCATGTCTTCTATTCTCTTTTCCCCTTCTTTTTTTGGTACTGTGGAGTACACTGTGGTTTGAACTTAAATATTTATCGAACTTCTTGGTTGCTCCTAATTTTTTGTTGAATCATATCAGTTCTTTTGAGCATCTGTGCAGTCCCCTACAACCAATAGATAACATATATCACGCATATTTGCATTTAATTGCAGAGAATAAGAATGACAACCTAATTTCAAATGGCAATTCTGAACGCTTTTTGGAGTTTCCTTGTGTCTTTTAATCAAGAAACAGTTCGAAGATGAATGCATTAAGATGCCAACTATAGGTATCCTTGTCCTTCCTAGAATTGCTGTTCAATTGGGAAGCAACACAAATCACATAAATTTCATTATCATTAATTTTTTTCAAATTCAAGCTCAAGGTCAAAATTTTTTGAAAGCATAAATACATATGGGTTTAGATTCGCTTTCAAGCTTATGTGATTTTAATATTCTTCTAAATAATAGATCTCAATTAAAATATCAAAGTTCAAGGTCTAGCTTGTGAGTTTCTGATGGAAATCGTTAACATTCGTGCTACCACGAAAAGTTCGTGAACCTAACACCCGGTTATATACTCATTGTTTTCACGAGCAATTTTCTGTGAAAGAAAACCAGACGTCACTCGAACTAATGGAATAAGCTACCAACCTACGAATCATTAATCAGTAAAGTCAAGAAACTACAAACTGTAACGTTCGAAAAAAAACAAGAGACGAAAAACAGAGAATCAGTTGTGCATCTTTTCATTGTTCAAAAGTCTACATAAACTTCAACACATACTGTCCGAAAGCAATGCCAAGGAATGTCGCGATTGCAATGCCAAAAATACCCGCGAGAATGCCAGGAATGATTAAAGAACTCCAACCTTTCGCCGTAGCCATACCACAAGCTGTCGTCGGGCCTCCAACATTTGCATTCGAGGCTAGAAGTAACAATCTAAGCTCAAACCCGAACAATTTTCCTAAACCGAGAATGACTGCGAGATGTACTGTTATTTGAACTAGCGAAAATAAGAAGATACTTGGTGCTGTGCTAATAACATTCCGGATGCTTCCACTTGCTCCAATGACAGTGAAAAACACCTAACACAAATATTGATAATCATTCATAGATGAATTTAAATATATTGTAAATGATAAAACACAATTTTGTGATGGTTTGTTTGTTTTTTTATATATATAAACAGAATTGATTAATTGATGCAAAGCGTAAAAGGGTAGCATTCACTTCATATACTTTTTTACTTTTGAAATTCGGTTCTTATCATAAGATGTTAACAGGAAGCAGTGTCAGCGGATGGTTACTTCGGGAATAATAGCGTTTTATACATATTTTTCAGAAAATATTCAAATTTTCATGGTGGCCAATTTAGCTGTGAGACATTTGAAGATATCAAGTTAACCATAGGAGAAAGTGTAGAATGAAGATTTGAAATGATGCAAAAACAAAAGGTGTCATATCGTTCTCACCTGCATCAATATCAAAGCCATAGACTCACTGGAAGGTGCAAGATACGCAAACTGGTTGGGGAAAATGGTTGCAAAAGCTACAACAATAGCAGTAATGGCTGGAAGGATTCCTCCTTGAATCCCAAAATATTTATTGAAATAACCAGCACTTGCACAAATAGCAAATGATACGGCAAGTGCGGTTGCTGTCTGCAGTACCGGTAGTTTGTTTCCAGATTGTGATTTTTCATCAAGTCCAACCTCTTCAACATGTTACCGTTGTTACAATCAATCTTGATAAAAGTGGGAGACAGAGAAGACGGAAACTGAAGTTGCAAAACCTTAAATCACGCACCAGCTGTTGAAGATGATGAGGGTTCGGCAGGAATTCTCGACGCCAGCGCAAATAGTGTTGTAAAGTAAATTGCACAGAGAACATTATCCGCAGCTAATCCAGCTGCTAACACGGAGGGGGAGACTTGAAGGGCTTCAGAAATGGCAACATAGTTGACAGCTACATGATGAGTATAATCTTTAAGTAACAATATAGGACAGGCTAGCGTGAAACTTCATCAAACTGGGGAAAGAGTAATAGAGACTGATAGCCTGTTTTCTTATCCAATTTTGTCCATATATTTAAGGAGAAGGTAAAGGTAAAGGTCTGCAAAATTACCTCCACCAACATGCCTTCCCATCAAAGCAGCAGCTATCTTCCAACCATCCTGACCAAGTGATCGCATTGGTACCATAAAGAAAGCGACAGCTGTCCCCACCGTGGTTGCAACTGTAAAAGAATGGCACCAGTTTGTTCGGAGGAATAAATTATTAGTAGGCCTCCACATAAATCACAACCAGTGAAAATTGACATAGAAACTCACAGAATGAACCACATTTGGATTGTGGGAACGACTTAACTCCATCCATCATTTAAATTTGGAATATTTGAAGCACAAAACGCAGACAGACAATTTATTCAACGAAGAAAATGTTCTTCCTTTCTGATTGCTCTACTTGAATTTTGAATCCTTGTAACCATATATCATATTTCATCTGCTTCGGTTATACATAAATCACAATGTTCTATGAATCCAAAGAACGCAACTGCAATTTGCAAAAAAAGTCACAAAAAACATAAAACATTCCCAGAATCAACAAAAGGTTCGGGGAAAAACAGGCTATTTTACCTGATCCAAGCAAGAAGGCTAACAGCAGGGTGCCAGTGGACCGCATTACTCGGTTCATATCCGCCCTATACAGCAGCAACGGCACAGCCAATGGCATCAGATACTCCAACACAACTTTATAAGCTGGCGCCTCATTCGCGATAATTCCCAAATTACTCGCCGCAAGACCGATTAAAGTACTCACTAACGCACCACTCAACATGCTCCCGATCTTGGTCTTCTCCGACCTTCAATTACACAAGGAAGAGAGTACCAAAAAAATTTAAGACGCTTTTTCCCATACTTCCTTGAGTAAAGAGGGAAATTACCAGATGCCGAAGGCCCCCGTGGCGAAAAGAGCAGTCCAAGTACCCCACTGATCTTGCGGCGATATTATTGGTGAATTCAACTGTGATCTGGTTACTACACTTGGAGTTGGGCTTTTGGAAGTAAAAGATATGCTGGGGAATGGAGTGGGAATAGTTGAGCCCCATCTGCCGGTTTTTTGGGGAGGAAGACATGACCTCTGCATCGGGAGAGGAAGACATGACCTCTGCATCGGGAGAGGAAGACAGCGAGTAGTGTGGAGGAAAGAAAAGGTTGACGCCATTCTGCGATATAGGATTGAATGTCGGAATCTTCAAATGCTTAGATTGGTGCCTCAAAAAGTTTGGAATAATCGAGAGTATTGTCTATCGTGCATAGTCCACTGCCAGTGAAATTAGATGATTGATTAACCATCCTTTACTGCCCAGCAGCACATAATACGAAACCAGAAAACTAAATTAAGAGGAACTGAGAACAACTGGCTTACATCAGGGAGAATGAACGGAATCTGAAGGAGATGGACAAATCTCAAAGTGAAAGCGAGAGTGGACATACGTCACCAATTTGTGTACCTCCAAACATTTTCCATTTCAAATAATTGTATACACATATTACCGATTTAAATGCACTATATTTTATAAGAGAATAATTTGAAAAGTTTGAAAGTTCGACGGTATAAAGAAGTTTTGTACCCGATTTACTTTTGAAATCCCGGTTCTTGTTGCCAAAAACACCTGGAGACTGGAGTATACCATTGGTAGTAACTTAATGGCTTTCATGTTTTTAAAGGGATTAATTAATTTAGAAAATACATGAGTTAAATAGATCGTTTGACGATCAGAGGTTATCACAAGTAACCACTAAATCCTTCTAAAAGTCATCTTTGTTTCGGCGTGCTATCGGATTGTGAAGTTGTTCAGTAATCGGACGCTAATAAGAAGATAACTGTGAAGTGGATATTGAATTTGTTAGAGAGCCCTAATTGCGTCTATTTTAAAGGATAATAGTGAACAATATTTTTAAAATTGTATATAATTTAAATTTTTAAGTAGAGTAATTTAGTTTACACGTGAGATAGACCATTTTAGTTTATCTAAGAGATTGAGTTATTACATAATAAGATAGTAAGATTTAAATAAAAATATTGTGATACCCCAAAAGTTTATACATATTATATCCAGAAAAAGAAATTGATTTCACCTAAATCCTTTAATATTTACTGTTCACTATAATTTTCGATCGAGATTCAATTTGTTGTGTAAACTCCTACACTTTTGCTAAAGCAAGGCTCTATCTGATTCTAACCTGACAAAATTAACCAAATAAGTGGGATTTTAAAACTGTAGTTAAAATATGGGATGTGGCAGAATTCCACATCTCCAACAAGCAAAACGCCATTATTGGACAGTGTTGCGCTTCCGCCCCTTTTCTCCATAGCCACACTATGCTTTGAACTCACTCGTTTATATTATTACAGATATTCAGTATGATATCTCTGCAATCCCTCACCAATCCCAAACTCACCCCTGTTTCCTTCCGCCCCAGGAAACCTCTCAAAAAACCCAGATCCCTGACCATCAATTCCCTCCTACAGTACAATCGAAAACCAGAGCTCGCCGGAGAGACACCGCGTGTGGTGGTCATAACCTCTGGAAAAGGCGGTGTCGGCAAGACCACCACCACCGCAAACATCGGTCTGTCCCTCGCCCGTCTTGGCTTCTCAGCCGTCGCTATCGACGCGGACGTTGGCCTCCGAAACCTCGATCTTCTCCTCGGGCTTGAGAATCGTGTCAATTACACTGTTGTCGAGGTGCTCAATGGAGATTGCCGCCTCGATCAGGCCCTGGTTCGCGACAAGCGGTGGTCGAATTTCGAGCTTCTTTGCATTTCAAAGCCCCGGTCCAAATTGCCGTTAGGGTTTGGGGGGAAAGCCTTGACTTGGCTCGTCGAGGCACTAAAAGCCCGCGAAGAAGGCGCCCCTGATTTCATCCTAATCGACTGCCCAGCAGGGATTGATGCTGGGTTCATCACTGCCATTACTCCTGCTAACGAGGCGGTTCTCGTGACGACACCAGACATCACTAGCCTCCGGGATGCAGACAGGGTGACGGGATTGCTGGAATGCGACGGGATTCGGGATATTAAGATGATTGTGAATCGGGTCCGAACCGATATGATAAAGGGAGAGGATATGATGTCTGTGTTGGACGTCCAGGAAATGTTAGGGCTGCCATTGTTGGGTGTGATTCCGGAGGATTCAGAGGTTATCAGGAGTACAAATCGAGGGTATCCATTGGTACTGAATAAACCGCCTGCTCTGGCAGGTTTGGCATTCGAGCAGGCGGCGTGGAGGCTGGTGGAGCAGGATAGTATGAAGGCGGTGATGGTGGAGGAGGAGCCAAAGAGACGCGGTTTCTTCTCTTTCTTTGGTGGATAGCTAGTCATTGATTATTCACAGTTTTGTGGTGTTTCGGGTTTGTTTCTTTTCACTTCCACAGCTTCGAATTTTCCGATTTTGCTCCTTTTGGATTGCCATGCCCCAACTCCCATGTATGTTTTTTAGGTCAACCCCAGGTTTCCTCTCTTGGACTCTTCCATAGAGAACCGCTTAATTATGGTATCGATGTAGGTAGCTTGGGTGAAAAGAAACTCAGTTAAAAAAAATATATCGTCTGAATCCGGGGTTTAACCCCGGATTCTGCAAACGTAATTATAAAAAAAAAAACTTGTTTCAGAATTGTTATATTTTTGCAACACCGTAGAGATTGCAATATTTTTAAAACTGTTAATTTTTTTTATATTATTTAAAAAAAAAAACCTAAAACATGCCTTGTATGTGTACTTTTATTGATGTTACATTAATAGTATTTAATTTATTTGTAGTGTGAATGAATTAACAAATTTTAATAGTCCACGTAAATAATCTCTTCGCTTCAGTGGACTTGCAATCATATTAGTTAACAAATAAAACCCCAATTCCTCAAAAATAAATAAACAAATACCCCGAATTCTTCTATTTAAAAGGGTATTTCGATTTTTAGAAAATAAGGAAGAAGCATATATACAAGCGTTCGTTATTCTAATCATATTTTATTAACATGTAATTAGGAGAACGGGCCTTAACAATATGATATCAAAGCGTAGATTGGGATACATTCACTAGAGTTTGTACAATTGTGGCTAGATACGGACACCAATATATTGTGCGTTTGTGTTTGACTATGTGAAATTACTTGCTCTTATCTGGTGTGCTTTGTATGGTAGTTGATATGGGGGAATGCCCTGAGTAACTGTAGAATGTATTTATCAAGCTCTATCGGCTTTATGATATTTTGTTGAGATTTTCTTGTTACAGTGCTTGGGTTGCACTAGATTAACTTGTTATGTTTGCTAAGAATATATTTTAGTTATTTTGAGCATTTGAGTGTTCTGGTATACCCGATTTACGGGGAGGTCACACCGAAATAAATGTTACAGGCCAAAAACAAAAAAATATTAACCAATAATTAATCTTAATGACATGTTAATAAATTCTGATTAGGATAACAAATCATCACGATATAGGAAATAATAATGTCAACTATAATAATAGAATTAGACGCAATAGAGTCCAATACAATTATCCTTAATAAAACATAAGGAAGAAGCATATAGGAATAATAATGTATAATTTATAACAAAAGAAATGGAGGCATGCCATATTTCACATCAATAATAATTAATCCACATAAATCAAATTTGTAATAATTTTTAGCATATCAAAACAACCATTTAACTATATTACCAAATTATTTCTCATGTCTTTATTTTTATGTTAATTAATTATATAAAAATAAATATATCATATGAATTTATCTAAAATCTAATAATCAAAATCAAATATACTTTAATCGATTAACTAATATTATATTTCTAACTCTAACTCTAAAACTATATATATAGATTTTAACGATGATGATAAAATCTAGAAAGCGGTAAATTTGCGTTGATTGGAGGGGGCACCGCGATTTACTAATTCCAGATACGAGTAGAAGCATCCAGAGAGCCCGAGTCCCTCTCTCAGTCTCTCTCACAAATCGAACCTCCTAGAAGTCCAACCAGTAATATATAAACCCTGATCACCCCTCACGATCCTGTGTGGCAGTTATCAAAACTTGTTCCTTGCATTCGTGAACTTCCTGCATTTATCATTCATCATTTTCATTTTGGCTACCAATAGCGGACGCGCAGATGGCGGAGGCAGAGACTTTTGCTTTCCAGGCGGAGATTAACCAGCTTCTGAGCCTCATCATCAATACTTTCTACAGCAACAAGGAGATTTTCCTTCGCGAGTTGATTAGCAACTCATCCGATGCACTGGACAAAATTAGGTTCGAAAGTCTGACTGATAAAAGCAAGCTCGATGCGCAACCGGAGTTGTTCATTCGTCTCGTGCCAGACAAGGTCAATAAGACGCTCACAATCATAGACAGTGGTATCGGGATGACTAAAGCAGGTATGTGTCGAGATTGCTATGTTCTATTATCTATTGAATGATCTGGAGATCGTCGAGCATGGTGGTTGTGTAATGCGATAGGAAAATTAAGAGTCCTAGGTGGAAAGGAAAATTTGATCGTGGTTTAGGTTCCTTAAATGGTTGGACTTGTATGAATTTTTTAAATTGTAGGGTGGAGCGACAGCAGCGGTGCACGGATGGGCGGTGCCGGCGGGGCAGCAATTGCCATTGGAGTAAATGTAAGGGATAGGTTCCAGGGGGTGAAATCGAGAACTCCGAACTGGAATTGGAAACGATGTGCGGAGGAGTTGATCCATAGGTATAGTGGCAGAAAGGCGGCAAAACCCTACGAATCAGATGCCTCTTTGAAATGGGGGAAACTTCCAGTAGATCAACACATCGAAGAAGACTTACTGCTTCTTCTGCTGCTAATAATGTCGTATACGGCGAAAAAAGGATGTCGTATACCACATCTCTTGGGCCGTAAGGAGGATGTCCCAGGCCCAACGCACAAACCCGTCCAAATCCAACAAATCAGTCGTAAAGCGGTGGTAAGCACAAGCAACAACAGGGGCATGGGAGATAGAGCAGGTGTCGAGCGAGGAGGAGGAAATCGATTCAAGGAGGGGAAGATTTATTCCCATCAAGAATATGTGGTGAGTAATGTGGTGATTGAACAAAGTTGGGGTGGCCATAAAGTAACAAAGGATGGTGAGCAGCTTGGGAAAGAGACTAAGATCACCCTCTTCTTGAAGGAAGATCAGTTGGAATATCTTGAGGAGAGGAAAATCAAAGATCTTGTGAAGAAGCACTCTGAGTTCATAAGCTACCCGATTTACCTTTGGACTGAGAAGACCACTGAAAAAGAAATCAGTGACGATGAAGATGATGAACCTAAGAAGGAGGAGGAAGGAGACATTGAGGAGGTTGATGAGGAGAAAGAGAAGGACAAGGGTAAGAAGAAGATTAAAGAAGTTTCTTATGAATGGCAGCTCATCAACAAGCAGAAACCCATCTGGCTACGGAAGCCAGAAGAGATAACAAAAGATGAGTATGCGTCCTTTTACAAGAGCCTTACAAATGACTGGGAGGAACACCTTGCTGTAAAACATTTCTCTGTGGAAGGTCAGCTGGAGTTTAAGGCTATCCTCTTTGTTCCGAAGAGGGCACCTTTTGACCTCTTTGACACCCGGAAGAAAATGAATAATATCAAGCTCTATGTCAGGAGGGTCTTTATAATGGACAACTGTGAAGAACTAATCCCCGAGTACCTTGGCTTTGTTAAGGGCGTCGTCGATTCTGATGATTTACCTCTCAACATTTCCCGTGAGATGTTACAGCAAAACAAGATTCTGAAAGTCATCAGGAAGAATCTTGTGAAGAAATGCATCGAAATGTTCAATGAAATAGCGGAGAACAAGGATGATTACTCAAAATTCTACGAGGCATTTTCAAAGAACTTGAAATTGGGTATACATGAAGACAGCCAAAACAGATCCAAAATAGCTGATCTTCTTAGATACCACTCTACCAAAAGCGGTGATGAATTGACCAGCCTTAAAGACTATGTAACAAGGATGAAAGATGGTCAGAAGGACATATACTATATTACCGGCGAAAGCAAGAAGGCCGTGGAGAATTCCCCATTCCTCGAACGCCTCAAGAAGAAAGGCTACGAGGTTATCTACATGGTTGACGCAATTGATGAATATGCAGTTGGGCAACTGAAAGAATATGAAGGTAAGAAGCTGGTTTCTGCTACGAAAGAGGGGTTGAAACTCGATGATGAGAGTGAGGAAGAGAAGAAGAAAAAGGAAGAGAAAAAGCAGTCTTTTGAGAGCTTGTGCAAGGTGATCAAAGATATACTCGGTGATAGAGTGGAGAAAGTGGTTATCTCTGACAGGATTGTTGATTCCCCTTGTGTTCTGGTTACCGGAGAGTATGGCTGGACTGCTAACATGGAAAGAATCATGAAAGCTCAGGCTTTGAGGGATAGCAGCATGAGTTCTTACATGTCTAGCAAGAAGACGATGGAGATAAACCCTGATAATGGGATTATGGAAGAGCTTAGGAAAAGAGCTGAGGTAGACAAGAACGACAAATCTGTGAAGGATCTTGTTCTTCTTCTATTCGAGACAGCCCTTCTGACCTCCGGTTTCAGTCTGGATGAGCCGAACACGTTTGCTTCAAGGATTCACAGAATGTTGAAATTGGGGTTGAGCATTGATGAGGATGAAGCAGGTGAGGATACTGACATGCCAGCTTTGGAGGAAGTGGGACAAGAGGAGAGCAAAATGGAAGAGGTGGATTAAATAGTTGAACGAGGAGTCTTCTGCATTTGTGCATTGTGCAAACTGGTCCTTGGCTTTTTGATGTTTGTTGAGCTTAAGTTTGTAGGTATTGTTATGGGAGTCTCGCAAACTATTAGCTAAATGTTCCTATGTAATGCCCGTGTCTTAGTCGATGTGAATTACATCTAAGGCTCTGCTTATATGTCATCTCAATGTTCCATCTGGTTCTGTTTTACTTTCTACTTTACAGCATAGTTCTATACTCGAGTATGGGTAAATTGCTTCAACAATAATTGTCAACGAGAGATGGTTGTCACCTTCTTCCATTTGTTTTCCAAAATCTGAAAATATACTGATAATGATGCCCTGCTCGTACAACAAAGGAAATTGTCCTTTATTGAGCCAGAGTGATTGAGAACAACAGTCAACCAGTTCCCTGTGTCTGAACAAATGATTCTATAACAAGAAAATGGACTCGTAAAATAAATAACGTCCTTCATATTCAACACTTGTCTTGACTTGCATAGAAATGTTGTAGGTATTCGTTAATCGGTGAAGTTGCAGTGTGTAGTTTATGCCATGATATTGAGAGGGGCCTTGTCCGTGAAATTAACTATGGCCTGTGCCACTGTATACTTGTGGATATAATATATAATTTTTCTTTGGAATCTTGAAAAGAATTCTGTATGAAATCCAAACTCATTACCCCCACAGTGCATGTCTATATTAATGCCTAACAGAGTTCATAATCCTCAGGACCATATTTAAAATACAAATATAATATTCGCACTTATAGTTGTGGTTATAATATTTTCCTTTTGGAATCTTGAAGATAATTCTGAGTTGGGTTTATAAATTCCAAACTCATCAATGCACATCTATACTAATGCCTAACAGAGTTCATAATACCTGAGGAACATATTGAAAATACAAATAAAAAACTAATCAAAATAATGGATATGAGTGGAACAAACTTTAAGCAAGTATTTATTTGGGGAAGATATCTGTAATGAATATAGCAATATTATAATCCGCAGCACATAATAAATTGTCATAAAGATGTTAAATAGTGTATATATAACAAAATAACAAATGTTGATATTAAGCAGTTTTTATAACAGTCAACTTTGATTACGAGGTTGTCCTATTATTCAGATAATTAAGTATTTTGCAAGTGTCGCGTGTTCATATCATCATATGATCGATTTGTTTTTCCTTAGATATTTACTTTGTTAAAATTAGAAATTTCATCTATATTCTTATTTTCAATAAATTGTCCAATTTGTTATGCCAAAATAAACTGGGTACTTCAGGAATTAAAAAGTATCAGTATTACACCACACCTTTTTGTTTCTATCTGGCGCAACATATTATATTACATAAAATTAGGTAGTCCTATTATAACTAATTTTTAATCAAGTTGTGAAACATCGATGAAAATTAATATTGTATCCTCATCATACAAAATTAATAATGACAAGTGCTTTAGATAATTAATTTAGATATCATTGGAAAGTTGACCTTGGGACCCGAGGTGAGAGCGCCCTGGACGTACCACCTCGAGGTGCTCGAGATCCGCTGTGAATACACATGAAGATTTTCTCGGGACTCGAGGTATGATGATTCTTCCTCGTGTAGCCTAGCAACGCAACCTCGGGATAAGAGGTCTGACATTGATAAATGTTCATCACAACCACTTGACCCCTTTTATCTAACTCATGATTAGCCAACATTGACAAAATTTGCAAAACCAATACTCGGGTATGATTATTCTTGAGATCGTGCACGTAATAATTGTTAGACTCATCACTAGATATGGTTAAGTGTATCGTACAAGTAAGGTCGTTCAGCTCGTCCTATAAATATTCAGGTATGTCTCGTCTTAGACACAAAACATACTCACATATTTTCAGCTAATACACATCATATTACTCCCAACCTTAGTCGAAAACGCTTCCGACGTCATCTATCAGTGTTTGTGGTTGCATGTTGCTAAAAGAAAAATCTTAGCTCGTTCCTCGGGGACAGATATCCTAACCTCTCGACGTGATCGTCTGACGTGGTGTAGCTCGTTAGCTGGAAAAAATACGATTATATCAACAACTATATGTGAAATTTTAAAAGTTTTTAGTTATGCGACTGATCAACCCTCTAGTGTTTATTATTTTATCTATCATTTAGTTTTAACACATTTTCGTAATGTTGCCTACAATTTTTTACGAACATTTAAATTCTAATGATTACACATTAGTTGAATGCAGTCTTAGCATTGAACAAATGAGAGAAATATTATTTAAAAATTACTGATATATTTTAATGTGTTATCGTTTTAGACCATAGACGAAAATTTTATGGTTTAGAAGAATTCTTATCTTATGTTATGAATTTTTGAACCCAATTATTGATATATGTACTTCTTCTTTTACGATTTTGATTAGTGTTATAAATTATTTAACTGATATTTATAATGGATAATGTAAAAATGATGGACATATATGTAACGCCCCAGATTTAACGAGTATCCCCACTGTACCAAAGCTCCAAAGTTAAGCGTGCTTGACTTGGGACAATTTTGGGAAGGGTTACCCTCTGGAAAGTTTCTCAGGGTACGTGCGAGTGAGGACAAAACACGTTGTAAAGACCAATGTTGGTACAGTGGGGGCAATCGTCAAATCTGAGGCGTTACAATATAGGTACACAAGCACAACAATTCACCACAAGTAGTAGAAACACATCTGAACTATTTAAGGCACAACAATCCAACACCACGACGTTTCTCTCTACTCTCTCATTTTTCCATTGGCACCTTGTTTTGTGGATTACAGCCACCCTATTGCCGGAGAAAGTAAAAGAAATACATATATAGAATCCTCTCGATGATATCTACACTTCTATATCAATTTTGTAAGATTTTGTTACAATGCCCGGAAACCTACCGACCACCGTCGTCGTGCGCCACCTTAGTCACTGTCGTCGTTCGTAGCCGAATTCTGGGGAGTACTATTCTGACATGTAGACTTGTTTTAGACTATTTTAAGTGGGTACAAGAAACCCTTATTGTTGTATTTGGAGTATGATTTATAATCATTTGAGTTTTATGATATAATTGTAGATTTTGTTGTGGTGTAGGTATTAGGAGAATAATTTAAGAACAATGCTGGTTCATTACAACATAATGTTGTTAGTTTAGCTTGTTGTTTGGGAGTAATATGATGAGTATTGGACTAAATTAATACTAATATATATATATAAAAGTTGAGTTTTTGCTAAAAATAGAAATATCCCGCCAAAACTCAATTTCTATTTATAAATTACAGAAATAAAAATAATAATAAATTAAAAAAAATAAAACGAAAACAATTAAAATATTAACCATAATTACAAGACAAATAAAATTAAGAACAATGCTGGTTCATTACAACATAATGTTGTTAGTTTAGCTTGTTGTTTGGGAGTAATATGATGAGTATTGGACTAAATTAATATATATATATATATATAAAAGTTGAGTTTTTGCTAAAATAGAAATATCACGCCAAAACTCAATTTCTATTTATAGATTATAGAAATAAAAATAATAATAAATTAAAAAAAACAAAAAACAAAAGCAATTAAAATATTAACCATAATTACAAGACAAATAAAATATCTTGTTTTTTTAGAATTGAGATCAGCATTTATCTTTAGTCCTTTAAAATGTTAGTACACATTGTTTTAACCATTAATTAAAATAAAATATATCTCAGTGCATCGCACGGGTGTAATACTAGTAACAATGATACTTTAATTTTGGCGAATAAATTTACAGTTGAGAATTTTAGGAAAATTTATTGACAAGTTTGTCGCGTGACCTCGTGTAGGTTAAAATGACTATATGCGACCATATAAACTAAACACATATAATTTTAGTTGTTTTAATCGAAAAAGTGTGTTAGGATCAAAAGCTTACCGATAGGCCAAAAGCTATAGCTGTTAGCTAAGATGCAACTTTATTTCATTATAATGTGACAGGGCAGAGTGCACATATTGAGTGCGTTAGGATTGGACTGTTAGGCCCATGAGTCGGGGAAGGTGCGTGTCTAACTGTTGGTGCTGTCTCATTTTCCTTAGAGATCAGTCTTACCCCTTATCCTACTGCCTGCCCTATCCCTAACAGAGATAGTATTATCCGTTAAAATATGGCCCACAAAGCCAACCAGATCAAGCGACGCAACGTCAGCAGCTTGACGTACGAGAACTTCCCAGGAGGTCATCCATCTTAGTACTCATCTCACCCGTGCACGCTTAACTCAACAATCTCCCCTCCAAGAAGTATAGTAAATGCTTCTTGGGAGACTTGAAACCCTGACTTCGCTCTGATAGCAATTGTTAGGATCAAACATTTACCACTAGGCCAAAAGCTATAGCTGTTAGCCAATGTACAACTATATTTCCTTATAATATGGCAACGTAGAGTGCACATATTGTGTGCGTTATGTTTGCTTGTTAGGCCCATGAGTCAGGGAAGGTGCGTGTCTAACTGCTAGTGCTGTCTATTTCCTTTAGAGATCAGTCTTACCCCTTACCCTATCATCGACTCTATCTCCATTAGAGATAGTATTACCCATTAAGATCTGACATCACACTTTTACAGCCCACATAGCCAACCATATTAAGCGGCGCAACGTCAGCAGCTTGACGTCGAGAACTTCCCAGGAGATCATCCATCTCAGTACTGCTCTCACTCATGCACGCTTAACTCAACAGAGTGAAATGTGAAAGTAAGTTGAATTTACATGCCATTTGATATTTATATTATTTAAGGTCATTTCAACGTATGTTGAAACGTTATACGTCTGAGTTGAAGTAACTAGGAGTTTCTTAAAGATATAAATTACTAGCAATTGCTGAATTGACTTACGTATAGATCAATCATTTTCATGATGTTTGATAGAGACATGTGATGGATTGTGTATGATTATTTGTAATTTGATTATTTATGTGATATTATATGCTGATTTGTAAATTATCGGTTAGTAATTGATGTGCAAATAAAATATAATTCTGTTGTCAACACACATTTTATATTTATCAGTCATATCAATGCTACCGAACATATCATATTGAGTCAATCTAATAATAATCGTATATATTTGGTTAAAATCTGTATATGATATTATGATGTGTGTGTCATGAGAATTTTTGGACATCTCGATTCATTCCGACTTATGTACTTGCTGGCTTGGAGAGTGTAATCATATCCCTTGACACGACTCAGTGAGGGTGAACCAACTCGATCACATGATATGATTTTTATATCGATTTTTTAATTCATAATATCTTGAAGATATTGTAACTGTACATGCATTGTATTCATACACGACATTATTTCAATTTTTTATGTCTTACATTGTAATTTTATTGATGTTTGTAACTGTACATGCATTGCATTCATACACGACATTATTTCAATTTTTATGTCTTACATTGTAATTTTATTGATGTCTCGTACTCAAGTTACTAACCCTGAAAGGGGTTGTTGCGTCTTTTGTTTGCGGACATGTCAGGTAGTAGAGGTGGTTCTACTTCAGGCGCTCGGGAGGACACATCAAGAAGTGTCAGAGCTATGTGAGAGTGGACTCGTTTGTTTGTGGTATGTATTTGTACATATTTTGGAGTTGTGTTTGTACTGGAGAATGCCTGAGCAGTTGTATTATGTATTCATTTTGAGCATTTGAGTTTTCAAGTATGTCCAATTTATCGGGAGATCGTGCCAAAAATTTTCTAGGTCCAAATGCAAAATTTTAACACGCTTTTTCGCTATTTATTAAGTAATCATAATTAGATGTTAATAAATTATTATTAGAATAACGGACCCTCACAAGTATCCTGAAGTTCCATTCAGGAACTTGAGAATTATTTTACCACCACATTTGATTTTAGTTATGCAGATGAGGAGACGTTCGACATACCGTAATGGTGGGTGCAAAAGACGTGAGTATATCTCATTTTGTTTATAATGACAAAAGAGATTCTCGCATGTCTTGTTTTCATGATTGCAGTAGAGTAAGTCTTTAGCATGAGGGCAATATGCTGGATGAGAGGAGATCTACAAGTAGACCCAAGAATTTGGAAGTTCATTGCCTACTTAACGATTGGACGAGAGCTGCAACACGAACACAAGATTCACAAAATGATGAAGACGACCAAGAAGACATAGATGTCACATCTGGAAAAACGACTGGAGCATTACAAGTGATTAGACGAATTTCACATAATTCGAATTTGTTTCTTGTAATGTAATTTCAACATCTTTTGTATTTCTAACCAATTACAGTTTTTGCTTTAATTATTATGTACTTCACATTTCAAAATCAAAATTCCAATTTGAATAGAATTTGAAGACAGAATTGTTAGTTTTAAAGTTTTAATAATTTATGTGCACAATTTTTATATTTCGAGTTTCGTTTAACTCTAAAATTTAAATTATATTCGAATACGAATACGAATACAAATTCAAACTCAAATACAAATCCAAATCCAAATCCATATCTATATTCAAATTCAATTTTTTATAATTTCAATTATCAAATTTATATATATTTATTTAAAATTAAAATTCCAATTTTTCAAAAAAATTCATTTTTCTAAAACAAAAGGACCTCAGGAACCGATCTGGACCAGTCAGTTCTAAAACCCGACCCGTAACCATATATCATGGTTACGAGCAGGTTTTGGGATTTACCAACCCGAGCTGGATGGTCCCGAACCTGACCTGTAGCCACAATTGTGTCTAACAGGCATGAATTTATTTAAAGAAAATACAAGTTTTGTTTTTTTGCTATCCGAATACTGATTTAATAAAATTTCAATCTCAACATACATTTCAATGATGATTTTAGTTATTCAATATTTACCAATCAATATTTGGTTAAAATAACAAATTAGCAAAAAAAAAGACTTTTAATAGTTCGGATCAATCTGAATATCCGTATCATCCAACTAATCCGTGAGATAAATTGTAATCGATTTTAAGTGTGTTTTGTGTTATAAAATATGTTATAGGACACTAATCTTTAATTCCTTTATATAGCATGATGATAATAATTTATTTTGTTGTTCCCTTTTGGTCTTCCATCTGATAATTAATTGCTTTTATCTAGAGAGTTCCACAGTTAATTTCCCCAAAACCCAAATGTACACACACATACTAAACACACACTCGCATACCATCGTGGGTTGACTGAAATCTTTTAATGGCGTCGGATCTGGAAGCGAAGGCGCGGGAGGCGTTTATTGATGATCACTTCGAACTTGCCATTGACCTTTACTCGCAGGCCATCTCCCTGAACCCTAACAGCGCCGAACTCTTCGCCGGCCGTGCACAGGCCAATATCAAGCTTCGAAACTTCACCGGTATTTTGCTTGTAAATTTAATCCCATCAGTAGTTTTTCCCTAAATATTGCTTCTCACTCTGATTTTAGCGCTGTATATCTGTATTTTTTCCCGACATGGCGTAATAAGATTGGTTTTTACTTGACACTCTTGAGGATTTAAGAGACATGAGGTGGAAATAATGTTTTTGTTTTAGCAGTTCTGTGTATTTAAGAGAGAGATTTGTGTTTGATTATATTCTCTTCTTCAGAAGAGTGAATAGGTTGTTTATTTTGGATGCCACCCTTAATGGGCACTAACCTAAAGGTGTATTTTTATGCTACACGGGGAGAATTTCACCTCATCTGCTTGCGACAAAACTCTAAATTTTATTTTCTTAATGAAAGGAGTGGATTCCGTGAAAATAACTGGATCCATATATTCCAACGGATTTAACATGATGGGGTGGGATTAGAATTTGTCGTCCAAGGTGCATCTAAGGATGGATATTTATTAATAGATGCATTCCGTATTCTGGAGACTTTGGCGGAGGAGTTCTTATTGGTCACACGTGTTGATAGTATACCCAACGGTGATTCCTCCTGTGAAAATAGGATATCGAATAGTTGATAAATCAAAATTTTGGTTCTGCTGCCATTGAGACTGATTTTTCCATGCGATAGCTTTGATTAGGTTAACAGACTTGCCAATTATTTTGTTGCAAGGTGCATCTAAGGATGGATATTTATTAATAGACGCAATCCGTATTTTGTAGACTTTTGGCGGAGGAATTCTTATAGGTTATATATGTTTATGGTATACCCAACGGAGATTTCTCCGTGAAAATAGGATATGGAATAGATGATAAATCAAAATTTTTGTTGTGCTGCTTTTGAGACTGAATTTTCCATGGGATAGCTTTGATATTTTTAGTTAACAAACTCGCCAATTATTTGTCGCTTTGTGCTTTATGAAATTAGTTTGATATTGTTTGAGTTGATGAACAGAGGCTGTCGCGGATGCTAATAAAGCAATTGGACTCGACCCCGCTAATGCCAAAGCATATTACCGAAAAGGGTGAGGGATTACATCCAGTTTCATTTTTTTAGAATGAAGTATCTTTTCATATTTTCTGAGACTGAATTTTCTTGTGGAATTTCATTATAAATTATGTCAGCAGATTCCAAAAAAAGGTAAGAAATAATCAATTAGCTTTGAACTTACTGAATTTTGCAAATTCTTGATTGGATTTCTATTAAAACTATATTGTAGATTCAAGTAATCAACAGAAAACTCTTGCGGTTGATATTCTTTATTCAACTTATTAATTATTCTGTATCTTGCACTGCTGAGATGCCGTTCATGAGTAATTCTGTGAATCTGGATGTACATTGAATCCTCCTATACCTACCTATGAGTGCTCTAATCGTCATACTACATGAGTAACTTTAAGTCATGTTTAGTTCACATCTTATCTGGAGGAGTTTCACTACCAAGTTTGATGGTTATTCGCAATTGAATTTGGCCCATTTCAAGTTGGCTGCTCGATGGTTACAAGTCATTATCCCAACTTGTACCTGTTACCTTTTTGTGAGTAATAGTAAACAGAGTGTAATTTCTCAGGAATTTCCATAGAGGCCAAAGTATTAGTTTGCACACTGTATGTGCTTTTAGATTGCTTTTTGCTTTTACTGACATTTGAATTAGTTGTTTGGTTGTGGTTTGACTTTCTAATGTACTAACCAAAATGAGTATGTCATTCGTCTTTCTTTATATAATGTTTGTCACTGTAGTTTCCTTACCAATTATGGTTTCACGTATTGCTCACAGAATGGCATGTATCGAACTTGAAGAGTACGCGACTGCTAAGACAGCCTTTGAGACTGGTGCATCTTTAGCACCTGGAGATTCCAGGTTCACAGACATGATAAAAGAATGTGAACAACGTATAGCAGGTAACTTTACTGGATACTTGGCATTCTAGATCTTATTTCATTCCTCCATTCTTCAATGGTGGTAGTGTCATGGCTCAAATAATATATTGGCTTTAATGAGACATAGTAAATGTTTGTTTTTCATGAGCTATATTTGAAAATATCTTTGCTGCCTTCCTTCCATGAATCCAGCTTTAGTTTAGTACATTTACCGGAACCCTTTTTTTATTTACCCCCAAACTAATTCATGTTGTTTTTTCTTGTTTTTACTTTTCAGGCACGGCCATTTCCATTTTATGTTATGTTTGTTCGAAATAAAGTGTGTAATTTTTCTTTTTTCTGGACTCCGGAGAATTTGTTTTGTGCCAGTCTACCTTGGCTAAGGAGTTGTATCACATTTTTTTTGGTCAATCAAAAGCCCATATGCTGTCGTTTTTATTCGTTTCAGTTGTAGTCTCTGATTAATTTACGTATGTACATAATTGATCCAACAAACTCATGGTTACGAGACCCTAGAATATGTTGCTAAACAATCGGCAGAGCCCTTATGGGGGTTGCTAATTGCTTGCAACACCACCTGCTCTGTCATAGTAAACAAGACTGTTGGACTCAACTCAACTAGATCTGTGTTGACACTAAAAGTTGTAGCATGCGCCATTCAATTAGAGTTCTTCTATCATGTTTATGTCCTGTCCATATGATTTTCGTCTCCTTCATTCATATTGTACCTGTTCTCACTGATTTTTTGTGTTTCTTGCCTATTTCAGAGGAGGCTCAAGAATTGTCGACACATATAGTTGGTAAAGTACCAGATGTGATGATTCCAAATAATGGGTCCCCACCGGTTGACAGAACCAGGGAAGAAACTGCAAATTTTTCAACCAAACCAAGATATAGGTAAAAATATTGTCATGGGGAATGGACCCATTAATTAGTCTGTTCATGTGATATCTGATGTGAATGTATGTTGAATGCATCGTTTTTTTTTATATTATTAAAAGGGTTGCAATGCTAGTTCCAGTGGTCTATTTTAGAGTCCAAAAAGTTATGCCCTTGGTTAAGCCTACTTGTATTGTCAGAGTTGGTGAAAAATTCTCCAAGATTTTTATGCACAATTTTTTCTAGCAGTATTTTTCTGATTGATTTACCTAAACTCGATGAAATTGTTGATTGTTCTTCCGAATTGGTCAATCAATATCTTCACCTTCCTTTTCTTTTTGCTTGGTGTTAAAATCAACTCGAAGATATTAAGAGCTCCTGTCATGTGGCTTAGTTGACATGTGAAAGAGGGTTCTTATACGTATAAAGTATAGACAACCTATTCCTCCCATATGTTGGAATGTAAAGTTCAGTTCTTTATAAAATATTCTTACTTAGTACAATTGTGGAAATTGCTTGAGCTGCAGTGGTTTCTCAATTATGTGGATCTTTTCTTCCGCAATGATTGTGTTTGTCCTTTATTTACCGATTGTATGTTTTGCAGGCATGAATTTTATCAAAAACCAGAGGAAGTAGTGATAACGATATTTGCGAAGGGTATTCCAGCCGACAGGGTTGTGATTGATTTTGGCGAACAAATAGTGAGTAATGATACATTTATTCTGCTCTGTTTTAAATATCTCTTCGTTCGCGGCGTGCTTACACTTTTCCCCTTGGTCTTCAGCTCAGTGCTACCATCGAGGTGCCCGGTGAAGATGCCTATCATTTTCAACCCCGATTATTTGGAAAGGTGAAGTATCAACTTTATGCTTCTGAACTAATTTTGGGCAGATATTATACTTGAATTGATTTTATAGCTTAATTATGTTTTTTTATTTTATTCTCTTACTTTTTGGTACTTGATTGAAAGCCTTTCTGATACTTACAAACTATGTTGCTTACATTTCTTATCCAACAGATCATCCCTGCAAAGTGTAGATATGTTGTCTTGTCTACCAAAATCGAAATCAGACTTGTGAAAGCTGAAGCTATACATTGGCCATCCCTTGAATACAGCAAGGATGTTGCAGTTCAAAAAGTAATTGCATCATCATCTGGTTCGTCCCTTACTTAATGTTCCAAGTGCACGTCACTTTGAGGCCCAGTTACTTGCTTACATCTTTAACTTTACTTTATTAGGTAATCAGAAACCTACTTATCCTACCTCCAAGCCAAAAAGAGTGGACTGGGATAAATTAGAGGCTCAAGTAAAGAAGGAGGTAAATTGATGATAATAGCACCCATCACGTCGCCCTGAATTCGTGAAGATCTATTCAGCTCTTGACCATGTCACGGTTCTCGTTTTCTTTTAATATCAGGAGAAGGACGAAAAGCTAGATGGTGATGCAGCTCTGAACAAATTTTTCCGAGACATTTACAAGGATGCAGATGAGGACACCAGAAGAGCCATGAGCAAATCTTTTGTATGGCCACCACATTTTTCATGGACCTAAATATACTTATCTTGATAATAATCTGCTTAGGAATTAGGTTGTGTATATTTTGAATCGACGTGTGAAACATTGTCCAGGTGGAATCAAATGGGACAGTCCTATCGACCAACTGGAAAGAAGTGGGGTCGAAAAAGGTAGAGGGAAGTGCCCCTGATGGCATGGAATTGAAGAAATGGGAAATCTGAGGTTATCACATGTTTTACCGGTGTGTTATTTTGTTACATTATTTTCTGTTTTGCTCCGGACTACATTGCTTTTGCTCTGACCTTGTTTATAATTTCTTTGTTTTTATGCATCCAGTTTGCATATACTTATATGTAAACCTGTGCTGAACCCTTAACACTATTTGACTGGGTGAGGACCAGGGTTAGACTTGTTGACGGCTCTCTTATTGGAAAGTTTTTATACTCTTATTTGAGGCATTAACTATCAGATACTAGCGTTTCTCTAGATATACGGTGTCTTTTATTTCATTCATTTATGTTTAAATTTCTTACATGTTGAAACCATAATTTAAGTTCATTTTTTGAAATCCAATCCTCTTAAACTAATATAAATATCAAAAGAAAAGGTTAATGATCCAAGCAGCGGACTTCAAACAAACGAAGGGGGGATTCGTATACGTATGTTGTGGCGCAAATTGAAATTGTTGGGTTCAACTGCAACAGTAGGGAACTTTCGCTCCGAAAACAAAGCCATAACTAACCCAACAAGACAAAACGCTGTGGGTAAGAAGTATAGCTACACGAATCCGTGTCTTCAAAGTGCTCAAGTCTAAGGAATCAATTTCACACGGACATCGATCAAGAATATGTTTCATAAATAGCATCGCCTTGATCTTTGTTCCTACCAAAAGATATCTTTGATTTAAAGTCGATTGAACCAGTCCACGAACTCATAATTAAACCCAAATGAAGGTTCTCATCTTGATAATAATCTGCTTAGGAATTAGGTTGTGTATATTTTGAATCGACGTGTGAAACATTGTCCAGGTTGAATCAAATGGGACAGTGCTATCGACCAACTGGAAAGAAGTGGGGTCGAAAAAGGTAGAGGGAAGTGCCCCTGATGGCATGGAATTGAAGAAATGGGAAATCTGAGGTCATCACATGTTTTACCGGTGTGTTATTTTTGTTGCATTATTTTCTGTTTTTCTCCAGACTACATTGCTTTTGCTCTGACCCTGTTTATATTTTCTTTGTTTTTATGCATCCAGTTTGCATATACTTATATGTAAACCTGTGCTGAACCCTTAACACTATTTGACTGGGTGAGGACCAGGGTTAGACTTGTTGACGGCTCTCTCTTATTGGAAAGTTTTTATACTCTTATTTGAGGCATTAACTATCAGATACTAGCGTTTCTCTAGATATACGGTGTCTTTTGTTTCATTCATTTATGTTTAAATTTCTTACATGTTGAAACCATAATTTAAGTTCATTTTTTGAAATCCAATCCTCTTAAACTAATATAAAATTCAAAAGAAAAGGTTAATGATCCAAGCAGCGGACTTCAAACAAACGAAGGGGGGATTCGTATACGTATATTGTGGCGCAAATTGAAATTGTTGGGTTCAACTGCAACAGTGGGAAATTTCGCTCCGAAAACAAAGCGACAAAACGCTGTGGGTAAGAAGTATAGGTACACCGAATCCGGGTCTTCAAAGTGCTCATGTCTAGGGAATCAATTTCACACGGGACATCAAATCAAGAATATGTTGTATAAATAGCATCGCCTTGATTTTTGTTCCTACCATAAGATATCTTTGATTTAAAGTCGCTTGAACCAGGAAACAAACTCATAATTAAACCCAAATGAAGGTTAAATTTGGACGCACCGAAGATCCACAATCACTCCCTTCATATTTTTCCTATCTAAATTAAAATACAAAATAGAGTACCACACTCATTCCACATCATCACTTCACTTTTTACAGAGGAAAAAAACAAAGCCTACTCATTTACCATTCACACTAAGCAGCTTTATATTTGTTTACTTTCCAAAACGCCATAATTTTGCCAAAAAAAAAAAATTTATGACATCATGCAATCGCCGCTTATATTCCAGCTATTTTGTCTTTTCTCCTTTGAACCACTTCATTATGATTCAAATGCTGCATCTCTTCGTTTCTTCACAGGAATTTCTTCCCAAATACTCGTGCGAAGTGTAGTTTCCGAACCGAAGTAACTGCGTGTATTCTGAAATTATTCCAGAAAAATAAATAGTCAAAAAAATCGAGAGAGAAATATAAATAATTAGCACTGTCCTCTCTTAAGAAAGGATTACCAGAGGACGATGAATTGTACGATTCTTTGCAGTGAAGAATGGCGCCTTGAATTCCATTATGCTGTTCGAGCAACGAATCGTCTCTCCGGCGGATAGGTGGCTGTGCTGCCGACGTGTATCGGCTCTGTCCCGAATACCTTGCCACAACTTTGAAGCTCCCCACTATGCTCCTCCCATCACCCAACTTTGATACGTTCAACGGAGAATTTAACGGTGTCGAGGATGTCTTTGACTTCACCTGCTTCTCGTTCTGTCTCTTTGAAACCTTTGCGTACAAAGGTTTAATTAGCTTCAGATACTTCCGGACAGAGTCCCTGGAAAGTTTCTCGGGCGAAACAACGGAGGAGGTGGTCTCTCGTCCGCAAGCACACTTCTCTTCCAGCATTTTACTTCTCAAGCTGTTGTCTCTGGCGAAAACTGAAGACATATGCAATACCTCCTCTTTACATTTCCTCTGTTCAAATTTTGAAGTTTTCCAGAACTCATCCATCGGACTCGCGTTGAACTGGGTGATAGGTTCAGATTTACGCATCTGCACGATTTTTTTGAACCCTAACCTGAAGCCTTTCAACTTCGGAGGCGGTTGCAGGAGAGAAATAGGAGACATTGCCTTCGAACTAGCATCCAACTCCCTGTTTTTAATCAGGAAAACAACTCTAGGGGACTCGATAAGCGGCACATCTTTCTTCGAAGCATCATTGCGTCCTTTGACCGAAGAATCAGGCGATTTCAAAACCAAATCAAAGAGTGACTCTTCGTCTTCTTCACCATCGGTGCACGAATTGCTCGCGTCCTCGTTGGTGTTTCCGCAGTAGTTCGCGAACGAGTCACCACCGAAGCTGACGTCAACTACGCCACCAGCATTTCCCCCGATTTTAAGATAATCGGAAGCTTCCATTAGAGAGTTTGAAAAAGTTATCTGAAACAAGTTAGTGTATTTGCGAGTATTTATAGGGGCAAGGCATTGCTAGCACCCTGTTTGGTGTGAGTGAAAATGGCGGTCAAATGGGACAAATGATTAAAGTTGAAAAACGGGTCAAAAAAGATGATACCAAACACTGTATTCTGCTCAGATAAAACAGAGACTACTCATGCAGAGCACAGACTGCATCCTGTGCTACAGTGGTAGCTGAAGACCCGGACCCGGACCATAAATAATGACACCCATTGCTGACCGGGTTTGGATCCGCTAACATCCTGAAATTTTATTTCAAATAAATCAATAATGTAGTTAAATGTTAAAACAGAAAACGTTCGAAATCAACATTTAATGATTTCTCACGCTGTTATATGTGAGAGGTTATATGTCATGAACTGTTTAATAAAGTTAAGCCCGAATTAAAGTGATCGACTAAAGTTTTGGATTATTGGGCTTTAATGTATTTAATAGGATTTGGACCTTTTATGTGTAGAGCCTAAAGTATAATTTCTGTTAATGATGGGCTAAAACAGTAATTACAGAAGATAATTCAATGAATTATCTATTTAATGGTATGGTCTCCAGATCTGGCGTATCACGTTCCATATTCTAACTCCCATTACTAAAATATATTCTGAGAGAAACAAAAGGGCTCTCACGAAGAACGCTCAAATCTGGAAGATCAACCATTCGTTCTCAAGGGATTCAACACTATGGCCTCAGGTACGCTTCCACATTTGGTTACAGATTCAGTTTTCAGATCTAATGATTTGACATGTTTATGATTCTGGATTTATTTATGAATCTTCAATTATTTACAACAGCTATAGCTTTTATTTTACGTTAAATAACTACAGAAATCAAATGTGTTCCCATATTTTTGTAATAATAAATTAGAATCTTATAAATGTGAACGAACAATTATGAACCAAACAAATAACAAAAATAGAAAAAAAATAAAACTATTTCACTTGTTTGTTACTTATAATAATAATATTTTCTCAGATATGAGATTACAAATGTAATTTGGAGCATATGACATGTAAAAAACCATTTTTTTTTATAATCATGAAACAAAGTATAGTAGATAAAGATTGGAGCGTCATAATAAATACAAGCACTAGCATAAAGACGAAGCGATCTTACAAGGGACCATATTTATTTATTGGTTTTGACATTGGAAAAAAATATTTAACCTTGTACTTGTTATATATTGTATAATAATCTTAAACTAAAAAGTGTAGCCTGTTTAAGGAAAAGAGAATAACCGAAGAAGAAAATTCACAGGGATGGGCAGAAATTTACAAGAAGAAAGTTAACAAAGAGGGAAAAGAAAAGTAAAAGAAAAGAGTGGAGAGAAAAGGGAAGAAGTTAGTGAATCTCTGCGAGCTTTAAGTTCTTACTTTTTTTCCAGTCTTTACTTATTTGCTTGTTAAATAATGAAAAAAATCTGTGAAAGCAAAGCAGATATCGGGGACTGTGCATAGCCATTGCCGCGGATGGATGGGGCACGCCGAGTCAGCCTTCTTCGTAGATTGGATAATTAAAGGTTTGACTTTGGATTTTGGACGAACAAGATTTTGAAATTTGATAGGCCACCGTGGTGATCATACTGCTAACTTTTGTATGTTTCAGTTTAATTATCATTTTAGATTGAATTTTTAACTATATAATGTTTTATATTTATTTCCGTGATATATTTAAACACCTTTTGTCTTTTAAAAGAAGGCTCAAACATATCCTATATAACCTTTTGGTCCTCGGCTACCAAAAGTGTTAATTTCTTTTAAAATTATTTTACAAAAGTGCTTTATTATCTATCGGGGTAAAAAATAAATTTAAAGTCGGAGACAACGTGGGAAACAAAAGGGGAAAATAAATAAAGTCAAAAGACTGTAAAAGAGGTAATTTTGCGAAATTAGTTTCTTTTACCACACACATATTTGCTTCATTGTACAGTGGGGAAGTGCACATTCAGTCATGCTCGTGAACGATTTATTTAATGCAATTCAAAGATAAAAGTTGTGTCGCAGTGACCTCAACGAGGTGATCAATTAAA
Organism: Dorcoceras hygrometricum; assembly: GCA_001598015.1. Classification (NCBI taxonomy): domain Eukaryota; kingdom Viridiplantae; phylum Streptophyta; class Magnoliopsida; order Lamiales; family Gesneriaceae; genus Dorcoceras; species Dorcoceras hygrometricum. The sequence continues at coordinate 87,161 of KQ999839.1, read as the reverse complement.
CATTTAATGAAGGACATATTGGATTTGGAGGATATATCATATGGAAATCTTGAATAGGTCCAAACACACAAAGTAAGCACAACCATAACCTAAAGCTAAATGTCACTTCTGAAGGAAATATTTTTAATACTATATGGAAAGTTTGTTTTTATGGATATGAAAAACACTTTACTGAATTCAACCAAATTAGCCATTGATTTCACCCATCCGAGGTATTTACATAAAATGTGTAGGTCCCCACTTACTGTTTATTTGAATGTTTTCAGAAAGATAATACTTGAACTGTGCAAAGTTGATATTTTGTAGATATTTTTATCATCGATTTCTATTCAAGCATTTTACATTTCTTTAATTTAAGTGAAATTTTCAATTGATTTAATCATTATTATTTATTTGAATAAATCTAAAATACATAACGAAAAACTTCAAAGTTGTATAATATCTAACTAAATATGCAGTTTTCTTTTTATATTTCTCAATTTTTTAAAAAAATATATTTAAATATCATATTTACGGTGCACTACATATCTAAAAATAAATCCATCTACATAAAATTTAAATAAAAATGATAAAGATTAATACAAAAATCTTAGCTAAACAAAATTAAAAAATTTGCCATAATTTGACATTAATGAACCAAGGAAACAAAAACTAAAGTTCGTGTATATATATATAGGGACATGATATCCTACACAACCGACTTCCCCGCCTCTTTCCCCGACTGTCATGTGTCACCGTGTGATTGGACCAACATTTTAACTTCAACAATTTTTTTAAATTTCGACCAATTGCATGATGCCACGTGGTAGTTGAGGAAGGGGGTGGGGAAGTTAGATATGTAGGATATCGGTTTGTATATATATATATATATGTTTGGTTAGAGATACATAAGAGAAGTCCAAGCAAGCTACTGCCCCGCAAGTCCAAAAATGTGTTAAAGCGAGTGAATAGATACAATAAAATTTGTGCGGAGAAATATTTGCGAAAAGGCGTATGAATTCTTGAAAATGAAAATGTCATGTGTACCGGCCCATAGAAAGTGTTGAGCCCCAAAAGTATCATTGGGTACAGTCCAAACGCAACAGGCCCGATAAACTTCAGAGTAATGGCCCACCACTCTCTAATGTTTCCATGTGATTGACAGATCCATATTCTGCCACCTTCGAAGACTTCTTTTGACCTGGACTCCATATCACGCAAGCACGTTGATTCCGAACCAATCTAAATCCATTATTTTTTTAAATAAATAAATAAAAGAATCTAACAAAAGTATTAGAATCTCGTAATTTTAAATTAAATTTCGAATGTGTGAAAAAGTAACATCCTTGCGTGGAATTTATTAGGGTGTCAATTCGGTTGGGTCGGTTGGGTTCGAGTTGGGTTAGGATAAAAAGTTAAAAAAAAAAAATTCTAACCCGAACCCGACCCGAACCCGAATCAACCTGAAATGCCTCAACCCGAACCCGAACCCGTACAACCCGTTTAACCCGATAATCCGAAATATTTAAATAAATAATATATTTTTATACAAATATGAATAAGAAAATATGGTCAACCCAATATAACTCGATAATCCGAACCCGTACAACCCGATATAACCCGATAACCCGAAAACTTATTATTTGGGTCCACTTAATAAGGTCAACCCGATAACAACCCGAACCCAAAAAATTTCGGGTCGGATTTCGGGTTCAATCCGAACTGATCCGAACCCGAAAAGTCCCAACACTAACCCGATTTTTTTCGGGTCGGATTATCGGGTCGGATCAGAATTTGACACCCCTAGATTCCATACACCGAAAATGCTATAAAGCAATCAAATTAAAGTTAGCAGCCAACTACCTTTGTATAATCCAGTTAGTTTTAGGTTCAATTTCTTAGTCCAATATTTAAGATTGAGGACATGAAACTTGATGTTTTCGGGCTTCATTTCCATTGCACGTGATTATTGTTTTCTAATTTATGAAGGGAATTTATTATTTATATAGGAGATAATAAGAATTGAGTAAATGTTTAAGTCTCATTTTGACATACGAATAATTTTTTAGGAACGAACAATTAATTGTATTTGTAAATAAAAAATAGAGGAAAATGAACATGTGGGATTGGGTTAGGCTCTGAAACTCCGAGCCTGAGACGCGGATAAATTAAAAACCTCCTGGGCATTTCCACGGTTCCACCATCACATTCACTCCCACTCCCTTGCTCGATTCTCCGGAAACACAGAATCGTTAATCGGGGAATCCATGGCCGACGAGAGCGAGCCAGCCTCTGAATCAATGGTCGATCAGATCACCGAGAAAATAAAATCTCACGATTCATCATCTTCGTCATCGTCAGATTCGGACAACGATAGAGACGAAAAACCGGACGCCAAGATCTACCGTCTCTTCGGCCGCCAGAAGCCGGTGCACAAGGTCCTAGGCGGTGGAAAACGTACGATCCCCGTGCTATGAGCTTTGTTTATCAAATTTATCATCCTTTGCTTTTCATTTAGGGGTTATGATGGAACGATAATGCAAGATTTTGCCGTGCGCTTTTTTTCAGGTGTTTTGATGGATTTTACGTTTCTGGTGCTTATTCTATAATTCTAATTCTCATCTAGACTTGTGTTTCAGATAAGGAGAAGATTCACCAAGTTCTGAGCACTACGTTTTTCTTTTGGATGCCGTAATGAAATTTTGTTGTTTTTGGAGGTGTAAAAATATAAATGGGATTGATAAATGACTTTATCAAATTATCCGATGTAAATGTTCAGCGTGTTTACAATGACAATTGTGAAAGGATAAATCTCCTTTTGAGTGGCCTCAGTACTTTGTCCTCAGAAATCAATTTTATAGTTACAATCATCCAATGACTGATTGACAATATGTTCAAGCAAGTAGAGTTGTTTTTATGGATTACTTCTCTCTGTTTCGTCCTATTAATACTTGAATTCTGCTGATGACAGGAGAGTCGTTAAGATTTATGTTTATGTTTTGAAAATCCATGGTTTGAACCAGAATATTATCCTTTACATGTTTAGAGAAAGCACGGGGATTGGATTCCTTCAGTTTCATCATAATAAGAAGCCAATCGAATGTTGTTATTAATGTGATATATCTCTATGATGATTTACAATCTCTTGAAAAATGAAGAGTTTGATGTGAATGCATGAGAGCCAATTTACTGAGTTTTGTCGTACCAAAGGAACTGGTTTGTATTTTGGTTATCTGAAATAGAAGGTATAGGTTCTACATTTAAGTTGTGATCTGGTTGTTGATGAGTTTGTAATCAGTCTACGATTTGATGTTGTATGTTCTCAATCATGCCCGTGGTGCTTGTGCACATACTGTTGAAGTTCTAATGAATTGTCAGCCACAAGAAATTTTTGTGACATTTTATAATTTAATCGAATATACTGTATCTCTGGTATTATGAATTAATCAAATTAGAGTGAGTCTTTTGAATTTTATATCGGCTCACAATGATAATCTGTCAGCTGCTGATGTTTTCCTATGGAGGGACAAAAAAGTTTCTGGAGGGTTGCTTGGTGTTGCCACCACAATTTGGGTGCTTTTTGAACTCCTTGAATATCATTTGCTCTCACTAGTGTGCCATGTCCTGATTTTTGCCCTGGCAGTCCTTTTCCTGTGGTCAAATGCATCCACATTCGTCAACAAGTATACTTCCTGAAGTGACATAATATTCCCTTTTTCAGCATGCTTGTTACATTATCTTCTTACTTTTCAGTTTCACTTTTGCATCCCAGATCTCCACCTAAGATCCCAGAAGTCATTATTCCAGAGGATGTGATCTTGGGTGTGGCTTCGGCCTTTAGGGTCGAATTCAACCGAGCTTTTGATATCATTCGAGAGATTGCACGTGGGAGAGATCTGAAGAAATTCCTTGCTGTACGTGCTAGCATTTTTTGCTCTTGCTTGATTGTTGAATGCAGCTTCTAGTTTAATTTCAATCTGCCTACACCACAAACAAATATTTGTAGACCATAGATTTCTTGATAGCCGGATAGTTTGTCTTGGAATTAACTACTCTCTCCGTCCCATATATATAGGCTTAATTTTCTTTTTTATGTGTCCCAGTTATTACATGGTCAAGTTTCAATTTTTAATATCATTTTTCTACTCTTTTACCAATTAGTTCCTTTCATAAAGTTAAGAATTGAAAATTTTTAGTAAAATTTATATTTCCAAATACTTTTTCAATATGTATGAAACACGTACATGACTAAATAAATGGGACGGATAGAGTAGATATTGCATAATTTGGTCATGTGATACTTGCATTAAATGAAGTTTGTTGCAATCGTACAGACTTATTCATTAATAATCAATGTATTCCGTTTTCTTATTTCAAGATGATAGCTGGCCTATGGATATTATCTGTTCTGGGAAGTTGGTGCAGCTTCCTCACTTTGTTTTACATTGGTATGTGGTAGCTTAAGCCTGGAATTAAAAGCAAATATTCTTTCATTCTTCTAGATTGAGATTCCTCATGATTTTCCATTTCACCCTTCAAATGTAGGTTTCATTTTGGTGCACACAGTACCTGTAATCTATGAAAAATATGATGATAAGATTGATGCATTTGCCGAGAAAGTTGAGGCGGAGTTCAAGAAACAATATGCTGTGTTCGATGCGAAGGTATTGAGTAAACTTCCCAGAGGTATCAAAGACAAGCTTCCATAGATCTTGTGCTTTATGAGTGTTTTTTCTGCAAAATTCGGGTATCTGATAGAAGAACCCAAGCTCTTACTGGTTTGTTCTTTTACCAAGTTTTTGGTTTCATATAATTTATAATGGATTCAGCGACTTTGTGAGGCAGATGAGTTATGCCACTTGATGTTTGAATCAAATTATTCCTTTGTCGTGGCTACTTTAACTGGTTGGCATCTTCACTGGCAGGTTTTGTTTTCATTATCGTTATTATTTATTTTTATGAGTTGAATGTACTTGAAGATAACCACTAGGTATCTCCATTTCATTTTTTTCTAAAAAAAAGTTTAAAACAATTTTAGTTTGTTGCACTTGGAGGTTCAAGTGAATGGTAGTTAATACGATGAGAATTGAGAAAAATTGTTTACACCATGGTGTTCATACTCTTGAAGCGAGTAGCGGTTCTGTAATCTCGTCGAAATCCGTGCAATATTCGTTGTGACGGCAATTTAGTTTGTATTATCGAAATACATATTCAATGAGATATTGGATCTTGGAGATCAAATGATGTCAGAACTCAGAACCCGTAAAAACTAAAAAGTTACAACAGCCTTCTATGTAATTTATTATAATTAAGTCATTGTGATTTTAATAATGAGATATAAATAATACCTCATCTACATTCTTTTATTAATATGGGATATTTTGAAAAATAAAGGTAAAATTGGAAAAAGAATGGACGACTGTAATTAAAGACCAAAAAAATTGAAAAATTCCTTCAAACCTGCTGACAAAATGTCAGTGCTTGTTATTATATACTAGCCAAATATTTTAATTTCGTTGTAAAAGTTCATAAAACTAGCTATGCAAACTAATTTCAATAAGTACAGGTGGTTGGGTTCACAAGTGAAAAATCCTAACGGAATTAACATTACAATTTCAACCAATCACATAGGTGTTTTTACCGAAAGCAATTTCTATCAGATTTAATTTAAAATAGCGAACTTATACCAGTTGAATATCACAGTTATCAAATTTAATCCAAAAATACATGACGCTGGCTAATTTTTTTTTTTTGTTATCACAATGGTTTTTTTGGGTCTCCTTGAAGAGGTTCGGAATGCTATTCTGGGCTAGGATATTCATACGCCCATAGCTTGCTGAAGGAATTGCCGTCTGTATCACTGTCACTGTCACTGTCACTGTCACTGTCACCATCCGACGGAAAAGACCCACCTAAGATATACTCCACAACCTGCCAAAACACTGGCAAAGATTAACTCTGATCCTCTTTGTTTTTGTGGATTTTTATTGCAATTAGAGAGTAATGGAGTATCTGATCAATCAATAAAGTTTTAGACCTGCTTCAACACATACAGATGGCCAAACATATGAAACAGAGAAAGAAACAACTAAGGGTTATTTAATAAAAGTTTTCTACTGCCCGTTCCCAGGAAGCTGACAGCCAAACATGATTCTCTGATGTTAAAAATTCAAGACATGGCGACTAGAAATTGCCATACAATGACGATATGTCTGAAAGTTGACGGATTTCACCTGTCGTGACGATATAGGCTTGATTTGGTGGATGCTGGAGTGTGTGAAACAGGAGGTATTGGAGAACTTGTTGCAAGATAACCAAACAATTGAACCACAATTCGAACAGCATCCTCTATGAGATTCTAATTTTTTCGAACAAATCCCTGCAATCACATTGAATGACAAATATACTATCCCTTCATTTACAGCCAATCTTAATCACCACGTCCATAGGAAGAACCAACAGGACCATAGATTTCACATAACAAATTGAAATGGAAAGAGTGAACAAACATAGATCATGAATCAACTTATCCCTCTGGCGCACATGGATGGTTGGGGTATGATATCAGGCCTACCACTTTATCCAACAAATCATTTAACACTGAAAATGTCACGAAATACCTCTATATGCTATTTTGAAAGCATTTCTCCAATTGGTGTCAACCTTAGGTTCACTATGCTTGACAGAATGCACATCCTTCTCACTTTTTGTAGTTCCATTGGTATTAGTGCCATTGAGCTTAAAGGAATTGTCAAGATTGCCAAAGAAAGTAGCATATAAACTCTTCCACAAATGGTTATCGCTAGCTACCGCATTCCATAACCTGCACATTAGTCCAACGAAGAGGCTGATGATCTAGAATGTTAGAAGATTTTGCTTCTGTGGACATGAAAGAAATTTTATACAAGGAAGTACAACTGAAGGAAAAGTACTACTCCGGTCCATCGATCAAGCTTATCAGTCAACGACCAAATCAGAAAATGTATCCCCGATATAAATAAGTAACAACATTTAGTAACTATTTGATGTCAATATTGGCTCTTGCACAAAGCAATACACCAGTTTCTTATGATTTCCTCTAATTAAGACGTATTTTCAATTCCTTCAAAAATCTATCTGTTGCTTCAAAGGAATTTGCCTTTATGTTACTCAACAAAGACGGAATAATCTTGAATCCACTTTCCACAGATATGAACCCAAGTTTCAAGCGAAATGAGAAAACTAAAAGGCAGAAAGTTAAAGAACCTGCAAACTGCACCTGCGGAAACCAGAGAATGCAAATCTAAGAAGCCAAAGATGTCGATGAGAACATCCCGAGGAAGCACACCCATAACTGGAAAAAAAAAAAACCAATTTACACACAAAATCAAGCACTAAAGCAATCAAAACTCAGCAGTCAGCAATCAACACACAAAATGATTGATAATCAACTGCTCCAGCTACGGTGGATTACATTACACACGCGAAAGCACAGGATTTTCAATATATTAGCATCAGATGCATACACTAGCATAAGATTAGTATCAAGAGATTGATACAAGAAAAATGACAAAAGCCATCAAAGTAAAAATCGGTTCTCTTACAATTTCGATGCTCTATTTGATACCAATCGAGTATCCTCTCCACGTAAGTCGAGCCTTGGTAAATATCAAATCATATAGATAAACTAAATATACAAACTCTAGTAAAAACTACAGAGAAAATAATCAATAATTGAACTTGCAGAACGAGACCTTCTTCTTCTCTATGAGACTTGGATTTTCTCTTACAAGCAACCATTGCATGCTTGTATTCCTTAACTGCCAGGCTCCGTTTCTGTTTCGGCAGAGCAAACTCCGCGCTTTGCAAAAGAGAATTAGCTGCTGCAATAGCAGATTGTATTTGAATCCTAAACCCGAAACATAAAGGCAAATCCTGAATCCAGAGAAATTAAAAGAACAGAAATTGAAAAGAGTGGGGAAAAATTGGGCCTTAAAAAACTTACTCAGGAAGGAGGTTAAATGCGAAAAGGGTATCTTGGAAAATTTGGGATTGCAAAATTTTGGGGCATATGGAGTAGGCGCTTCTGAGGAATAAGCTCAACTCTTTGCATGCTAATGAGTAATGATGGGGTCGACCGAGGGATTCTTTCAACCTGAGATTTTGGTATCTTTGAATTGGATCAGAAGTTGAAGCTCTCATCATAAGAATCAGAAAAATTTAGGGAAAGATCTGGGTAAGTACAAGGGTTTTAGGCTCTCAACTGTACGGACGGTGATATTCAGAGAAGACGGTACCAGAGAATTGAGAAACCAACGATGTTTCAGCTGTTAAAAGTGAACAACTACAACCGCAGGATGGCGGTGGTCCGAACCATAACGTTTAATGGGCTTGAGAGTTCAACCCGAATCGGGTGAGCTATTTTTACCTGAAAAATATAAAAAAAAAATATCGATAATCAAGTGGATTTGGTTCAATATATTAGTTTTATATCTATAAAATTCACCCGTAAATTATATTTTTTTCATATTTTATTTTCTTAATTTTGCTTTCCTTCTAGTTGATCAGAAATTTGAAACTGCTATTCCAGATGCAAAGTCTATTTGGTTCCTTTGGACTTTGTTGGTTAATATATGATGTCTGTCAAACTGAAGTCAAAGACTCTAGATATATTTTGATATTGCTTTATCTGTACTTCTCTATTGACTACCTCTTGGCTTTTTAGGTGGCATGATGTCATTCTTGGTAAGATCCAAGATTGATGATTCTGTGAAATGTGAAGTTGCTGATGGAGGAGAGCTTTAATCCGACCACATCTTAACGTTAGGGGAAAATAATCATGCAGCAAGTTCTCAAAATAACATTTCTTCAACGACAAGCTATTGTTTATGTCCTTAGTCTCTGAAAGACCTTTTGGTATTTACTTGCTACAGAAAAAGACTGGGATGAAATAAAATTTGGAGTGGACAATAAAGTTTGACTTCTAATCTGTTTCCTTTGTCAAAATTACCTGAACTGTATATTCATAAGTTGATCGTTTTGTTTGCTACTAGAGAACTGTCATTTGCACCTGATGTATTAAGTACTGTGCCTTAAACTTGAAGATTCGTGATCTCTACCATGCAGATTGTGGTTCAGACGTCCATATCATCGTGAAAATTGATACTGCAGATTCCATCACAAATCTGCATTCGATAACTGCTTCTGATGGGGTAAGAGCATTAATGTTATCAATTTGTTGGAAGAATGTTGTTACTTCCTTCCATTTTATTTGACTCTGAGGCAATCGAAATTCAGTCTGAAGAAGCTTGTTTATTGTTGAATAATCACTCTACTTTTAATTTAGTATAAGTTAAGGTCATGGTCATTCCTCTTCTTTCTCAGGCCATGATTGCTAGAGGAGATCTTGGTGCAGAATTGCCAATCGAAGAGGTCCCTTCGCTGCAGGTAATCTGGTGATTTCTCTCTTCCTGCTATGCCTGTTAGAGCTGGATATTCAAATTATTTGGAGCTAGCAATGGAAGAAATTATTAGAATATGTGGGAAAAGCCAACGTCATGGCCACAAATATGCTGGGAGAACATGATAGTTCATCCTACACCTACCTGAGCATAGGTCTCAGATATTGAGATAGCCGTTAAACAAGGTGTCGATGCAGATATGCTTTTGGGAGAAACTGATAATGGGAAGTAAGTAAATTGATATTGATTTTGACATTAAATTTCCATCTCTTTATAGTATATTTTCTCGCACAATTTTGTCGTTAATTGCTGACTCTTTCCATGAAAGGTTTCCTCTGAAAGCTGTCAAGGTAATGCACAATGTCTCCTTCAGGAATAGTGGGTGCAGCATTTTGGTGGCTGAAGATAACTCTAAGCTCTAAGTCAGCTTCTTTATTCAACAAGTTGATTGGGAAAATTTGTACTTGCCAAAATCGATTAGTCTTCTTTAACAGATTTAATCATGTAACTGTGTAAAAACAGAGAGTGGTTTTGTACCAGGGTGTCTGCCCCATTTACATGGAGTTGTCATCTGCTGCTGATGAGACAGACGCAACAGCATTAGATTTATTAAAGGTGAACATTCATTCTATATTCTACCATCTGATGATCTGCAGCCGATCTTTGCTGAATGATATTCCAAGTAAAGTACATGCATTCTCTTACTATTCTTCGACTAATGTAGAAAACCTAAGAAGCTAATGCTTTCCTGTGCATTCAAGCTTCCGTGGAAATATCTACTTTTTTTTGTACCTTTTTTAACTTATTGTGTTTCTTCATTACCGTGTGATAAAACCTCTGGCTTTCTTTTAACACTGAACTTTCTCCATCTTACAGAGACAGGGAATGGAGAAAAAAGGGTTTGGTCGATGCTACCCACACAGGTACTGCCCACAAATGCAGGTGGCTATTCAGCAGCTGACATGTGGCGGCAAATAGTAGAATTACAAAAATAAAAAAGAAAAACCAGCTGCAAAAAAAAAGAAAAACCCAGCTGCAAAAAATTTTCATGAGCTGCAAAAACCACCAGCTGGTTTTTCTTTTTTTTTTTTGCAGCTGGTTTTTATTTATTTTTTTTTATTTCAACTATTTGCCGCCACATGTCAGCTGCTGAATGGCCACCTGCATTTGTGGGCAGTACCTGTGTGGGTAGCATCGACAAAGCCAGAAAAAATGTGGGGAGGTGGCTCTTGTTCAAATTTCGCGGTTCCAATCCACTCATAATATTCAGATCAGGAAAGTGTCGGGTGAAGATATTGGATACGAACATTCTTTTGCATCACATTGCATTAATATCAATTTGTATATGCAAAAATGAGTGACGAGTTTTTTAGTAGACTATTAATTTTTTCTTGTATCGACTCGGGGGTTCTCAATTTCCACCTTTGTCAATGTAAACATTTGTAGCGTGATACTGTGATGACGAATTGACGACTTTGTTGGCTGATGAATACTCTTACCTAAAAGTGGCTGGTAGAATTCATGCAAAATTCTACGGCGAAGTAAAGAAACCTGAGATAGACCAACTGAAACACCCAATAATCAGGTTTTCCCCAGTTTCTGTCGTTCTTTCCTTTTGACTATATATAATTTGACGACCCAATGGAGGATTCAGTTCGTTCGTATGCCTAATGCAGTGAGAAGCATTGGGTATATTAAAATACACAGCTGAATGTTGTAAACTCGTGTGGTTGCCATGCATTGAAGCTAAACAAACAAGTGCATCTCACATAACCTAATAGGCTAACAGAAAGCTCGAAAACTAGAGGAAGTGACCGTGCAGCAAATCAAGTAAGGTACAGTTAATAATAAAGATAAGAATATTTACATAATTACATATAACAGTCCAACCTAAGTAAATCTGACTCTGTAGGAATCCCAAGACCACACATTAACTTAAGACACTTGTGACGGACGCACGCACACACATAGTTGTGACACTATGAACACAAACTAATAATTTGTTATCGACCAAGGCCATACAGAAAACACAACACAAATTCGACTGAAACCAAGAAAATTTGCTTACACCCAACTATGAGTTATAGGATAGGATCTCCTGACTCATCTCCACCGATTTCTTGATTATTGTTGCTTGAACCACCCTTAAGCATTGCCATCAGGCTACCTCCATGCACTCTGCCCTCAGGAAGAGAGAGATGATGATTCAAAAGTGCATTTCCAAAGGTGAAATTCTGACTCGGCATACTTGTTGGGGGTATAAATTGCCCATGGTCGAGCATGTTGAAAGGGTAAGCAAGAGCGTCTCCATCCGCAGAATTGTCTTTCCTTTGTGTATATGTGGCCGAATGTGTGTCATTAGTTGTTGAAACTGCTCCAGAGCTTTCTTTAACTGGTTTATTAGTAGGAAATTGAGCACTGTGGGCAGCACACAGACCAGATTTTCCCCTAGCAAATTTATCACATGGAGCCATAAATGGACCACCAAACTCTGAACCCAATTGGCCCCAAGAACATCGTCTTCCTCCACCATGCGCCTTGCAAAAATCTGTGCTCCCTTGTGCACTCTTCGGGCAACCTTCAAACTGGCACCTTTTCCCGCCACCATGGCGGACACAATAATCTGTGCGCCCTCTAGCACTTTTGGTACATTCAGGAACAGCACACCTCTTGCCCCCACCATGTCGAACACAAAATAAAGTTCCCCCATGCACACTCTTGGTACATCCTTGCGATGTACATCTTTTCCCACCACCATGACCTTTACAATATGGAGTGCTGCCTTCTGCACCTTTTGTGCACCCGAAAGATGTGCATCTTCTGCCACCGCCATGAGCTTTACAAAACATGGTGCTTCCTTGAGCACCCTTTTTACAGTCTGGGTATTGGCAACGACGACCACCTCCATGAGATATGCAGAGTCCATAGATACCCTCGGCACTCTTCGAGCAATTTTCCATCTTGCACCTTTTGCCGCCCCCATGACGAATACACAAGTCTGACTTACCTCTTGCTGCACGATTGCAATTCTCATGACTGCAACGCCTACCACCACCATGACTAATACAGTACTCGGTGCGGCCTTCAGCACTTTTGGTACATCCAAGTTGCTGGCAGCGACGACCACCTCCATGTGCCTTGCAAAAAGCAGTCTTGCCTTCAGCTCCCTTTTGACACCCAGCCCTCTGACACCTTCTGCCACCCCCATGGGCGATACAGAGGCCAGAAGCACCTCTTGCACCTCTAGTGCATCCTTCAAACTTGCAGCTTTTCACGCTCTTTTTGTGTTGCTGATTAGATAGATCAGAGGAAGTACCAACTAAACTTGGTGGCAATGTAGATGACGAATGTTTTTGGATTACATGATTAGGATTGACATAACCATGGTCTAGGTATAAAAGAGCAGAACTATCAAAATTTTGCGATAGGGGAACAAGAGGACCAATATTCCACGGGGATGAAGTTGATCCTTCATCCACTAGTTGGACTGTTGAAGTTAAAGATGGTGGATCAAAATTGCTTGGATAAGAAAATAATCCATGATTGAGAGTGGTAACATCAGATTCAGGTGGTCTGGTGGATAGGCTCAACTGAAGGTCTAAAGCTGGCTTCCTTGTCGAAAATGAATTCATACATCCATCGGAAACCCTCTTTGAATTGTGCAGCATGTCATCTCCTCTGTTGAGGCTAATGCTTAGACCAAGATTTATAGAAGACTCCTCTCCCAATTCATTCCCCGAGCATGTGGTAGTGCAGGAAGTAGATGAAAGCCCCAGCCCAAGAGCCAGAGGAGACCCATCTCTCAAATTTATTTGTCCATTAACATCATTACATTTTCTCTTACATCCACCCGAAAATAAAGAACTTGAAAGAACAGGTGAATCAACATGCACCGCAGAGACAGTTGTGTGTGGTAAAACTCGTTCCAAATCTTTTGATGCAGAAGGAAGAGTGGCATAGTCAGGGATACCATCCATGCACTGAACTTACAACTTGGCCAACCCAACTTAAATTCAATTAAAATGAAAAAATAGATTTACTGGACTTACTGAATAATATGTGAGAGAAAAGATGGTAGGATAAGAAAAGAATGGAAAATGAGAATCTAAAAGCTAAATATCAAACTAAATAGTTCCATATGAGGAAGCAACCACCACTAACAAAACCTGAAGTGTCCTGGCGATCCATTTGAAGAGCGAAAAATGTAATTTGAGCAAGTCACAAGAGAGGAGAAAACATTAACTGAGGATTATTTGAATCCGTACAGAACCAGACTCCCAACTGTCATCCTGTTCAAGACATTAGAATCCATTAGAAATAAAGAGTTTTCTGTACAAAAGCTGACACAATTTGGTGATAAACCAGTGTAATGAAAAGAGTAAAGTAGCTTGGAAACAAGAACGTCAACTCCATGCAATGTTTATCAAAGCTTGAAACACTTATGAATTCGTAGATTTCTATGACAAATTAACTCAACATTGTATGTATGCAAGTTGAAATGACATGACTGAACCAGGTAATTTTGGCTTATTTGTCAAGGGTCCCAAAACTAATGACAAGGTCCCAAGGTAAATAAGATCTTAGAATACAGCTCAAGAAAGACATTTGACATAATGGCGTGTGTGTATGCATGAGAATAAGTGAGTGAGGCGAGTATAAAAAAAATGACAGTAAGAGAAGGAAACAAAACTTTCAGAATCCATCATCTTTTGCTCCAACTCATCACAATTAATATATTCCTTTCATTGAAGGTCATCTAGCGGTTCATAGACATGGACAACTGAACCATCAAAATAAACGTGTCCAATAGTTTTGTGTTTTATACTCCACCGTCCACACCCAATGATTCCGTTTCCTATTTTTTCTTATACAATTTTCGAGAAGAAACCTCCATTGTCCCAAACAAAAGCACTGAAGGTAGGTGTTCAGGGTCATAAGGAGATAAAAGAAAACAAAGGCGGTAGGAACAAACTTTAGCATAAGTCAGTCTAATTTAGGGGAAGAAAGACGAAAGAGAGACAAACACATTTTTAATGGGAAATTCAGCCACTCAAGAAAAGGCAAAAATATCTGTGTTTCTCAGACTAACACAAGAAGATCTTGAAAAATGCACACAAAACAAAATCGAATCAACGCCCCTACCATTAAAAAGCAAAGTAAAGAAGTTTCCAACTTAAACTAAATCAAGCGAGAAGAATACTGTCAGACATAAAATCAACCAGGTCAAACATAGATCATCGTGTAAATTCATCATTCTTCAATTTCTTCAGGTTTTAATTGTCTTGCATGCACAGAATCATAAATAAGCGGCAAATCACGCTTAAAAATAAACACGTCAATTCAACCAATCCAATTCCCTTCCAATCGATATAACACAGCTTTGATCACAGGAAAATCACATAAAAAGAATTAAACATTAAATCGATGTAACACCACAGAATAACACTATTCTTAAGAGAAAAATGGATTACCTCAAAATCTCAAGGAAGAAGCGGCTCTTCACAGCATTGAATGCGCCGAATCGGGCGTAAAGGGAGCTAGGGTTCTGCTGTGCCGACAAATCACGAAACGACGGCCAAATAGAGAAGTGAGAAGAGACAAAAAAAAGAAAGAAAGACTGGTGGAGAACACGAAGTTTGTGATACTAGTGTCAAAATTAACAATATTTATTCCTTCGTCTAATTGCATAGGAGAATCAGTTCAAGTTAGATGGCAAAGTGTTGGAACTGGATGGCTCCAATTTGGGGAAATTATAAAATGGGATCCATTGTCATCTTTTTTTCATAAAAGTTAAAGCTGTTATAAATTAAAGAAATATTAATAAAATAAAGTAAATAATTATCTTTATAATAATCTTGAATTTATTTTTAATTGCTCCTTAATTACTTCAAATGAACACTTAATTTAATGTTAATAGGAAATTATTATTTCTCTATAATTTCCTTAATTTAGAGAGAATAGAATTGAGAGAAAACTTGTATATTTTTTGTGTATTTTTACAATGAAGATTACAAGCCTATTTATAGGCAAATGAAATGATTAAAATAATATAAAGTCCTAATCACTTCTCCTAAATTTGACAATTTTGTAGACACCCAAATTTGACAATTTGTAGACATCCAAATTTGACAAAATAATTTGATTTCATAATACTCCCCCTTTTGGATGTCCTTATTATGTGTTTTGATATTGCCTCGTTAAAAACCTTACTAGGAAAAACCCAGTGGGATAAAAAACATAGTAAGGGAAAAAAAGTGCAGTCACGTAAACTCCCCCTCATGTTGGCATAACTGAATCTTCACATACTTCGTAGGTGGCGCATCCCAATATTGTATATGTGCTTTCTGAACACTGTCGTAGGAAGTGCCTTCGTGAAAAGATCTGACGAATTTTCACTTGATTGAATGTAACGAATATCAATATCGTTATTCTTCATAAGTTCTTGAGTGAATTCGAAAAACCTAAGGGGGATATGCTTAGTTCTGTCGCTTTTGATGTATCCTTCTTTCATTTGAGCAATACATGCAGCATTATCTTCGTATAGTGTCACAGGCTTCTTGTCAGATGGTAAACCACACATAACTTGTATATGTTCTGTTATGGATTTTAACCATACACATTCACGGCTTGCTTCATGTAGTGCAATAATCTCAACATGGTTTGATGAAGTTGCTACAAGAGTTTGTTTCTGTGAACGCCAAGAAATTGCAGTGCCTCCACGCGTAAATACATATCCAGTTTGAGATCGTGCCTTATGTGGATCAGATAGGTATCCAGCATCAGCAAACCCAACAATACTTTTATTGGCATCTTTTGAATATAAAAGTCCCAAATCTGTTGTTCCTCGTAGATAACGGAATATATGCTTAATTCCGTTCCAGTGCCTCTTTGTTGGACATGAGCTAAATCTTGCCAATAAATTTACTGCAAAAGATATATCAGGTCTAGTACAATTTGCAAGATACATAAGAGCACCAATATGGTACTTCTGGACCAAGAATAACTTCGTTTTCTTCACATGGACGGAATGGATCATTTTCAATGTTCAATGATCGTCGAACAACCATTGGAGTACTTAAAGGATTTGCTTTATCCATATTAAAACGTTTAAGAACCTTTTCTGTATAATTTGACTGGTGAACAAATATTCCACCTTCTTTGTGCTCAATTTGTAAACCAAGACAATACTTGGTTTTTCCAAGGTCCTTCATTTCAAATTCTTCCTTTAAATACATCACAATATCTTGGATTTCCTTATTCGTACCAATGATGTTTAAATCATCAACATATACAGCAATAATTACGGATCCAGATGTTGTTTTCTTAATGAAAACACAAGGGCATATTGGATTGTTTACATATCCCTTTTTCATCAAGTGCTCACTCAATCGATTATACCACATTCGACCGGATTGTTTCAACCCATATAATGATCTTTGTAATTTTACAGAATAACATTTTTTGGGTTTTGAACTTTGTGCTTCAGGCATCTTAAATCCTTCAGGGATTTTCATATATATATCACTATCAATCGTTCCATATAAGTAAGCCGTAACAACATCCATAAGACGCATTTCAAAATTTTCAGACACCGCCAAACTAATTAAAAATTGAAACGTAATTGTATCCATAACCGGAGAATACGTTTCTTCGTAATCAATTCCAGGCCTTTGAGAAAAACCTTGTGCAACAAGTCGAGCTTTATATATCACTATTTCGTTTTTCTCATTTCGTTTTCGAACGAAAACCCATTTGTATCCAACATGTTTTACACCTTCAGGTGTAAGGACTATAGGTCCAAAAACATTACGTGTATTTAATGAATCTAACTCCACCTGGATGGCGTCTTTCCATTTTATCCAGTCCTGCCGAGTTTTACATTCACCAAAAGATTTTGGCTCATGATCTTCATTCTCATTTATGATGTCAAATGCCACATTGTAAGAAAATATATCATCAATGTCTTTCATATCATTTCGGTTCCATATTTCTCCAGTATTAATATAATTGATAGAGATTTCATGATTCTCATCATTTTGTGGTTTCAACAGAATATTTTCATCATCATGTTCATCATCATGTGTTTCTGTTGGAACATCATTCACGATTTTATGATCATCGTGTTTCTCTATGCTTTTTCTTTTTCGAGGATTTTTATCCTTGGAACCGATTGGCCTTCCACGCTTCAGGCGTGTTATGACATCATGAACATCTTTGTTCTCAATTTGTTTCTTCGGAATTTCAATTCGAGCAGGAGCATTTATAGCATGTATATGTGATTTAGTTACTCCTTTTGTGTCTACAAATGCATCTGGCATTTGATTTGCTATTCGTTGCAAATGCACAATTTGTTGTACTTCTTCATCACATTGTTTATTTCTAGGATCCAAATATAACAATGATGGTACATACCATGTAATCTCTTTTTCGATATGTTTCTTTTCTCCCCCTAACATTGGGAAGGTATTCTCATCAAAATGACAATCAGCAAAACGTGAGGTGAACACGTCGCCTATCTGAGGTTCAAGATATCGAATGATTGAGGGACTGTCATAACCAACATAAATTCTCATCTTTCTTTGAGGTCCCATTTTTGTTCGTTGAGGCGGTGCAATAGGTACATATACCGCGCATCCAAAAGTTCTGAGATAAGAAATATCTGATTCTTTACCAAATGCAAGCTGCAATGGTGAGTATTTATGATACGCACTTGGTCTGATGCGAATTAATGCAGCAGCATGTAAAATTGCATGTCCCCATATAGAGATAGGAAGTTTCGTTTTCATAATCATTGGTCTAGCAATCAGTTGTGGACGTTTAATCAATGATTCAGCTAAACCATTTTGTGTATGTACATGAGCAACAGGATGCTCAACAGTAATTCCCACCGACATGCAATAATCTTTGAAAGTTTTCGAAGTAAATTCACCTGCATTATCGAGTCTAATATTCTTGATTGTATAATCAGGAAATTGAGCTCGTAATTTAATTATTTGGGCAAGTAATCTTGCAAATGCCACATTTCGAGTTGATAATAAACATACATGTGACCATCTGCTGGAGGCATCTATCAATACCATAAAGTATCGAAATGGTCCACATGGTGGATGAATTGGTCCACATATATCCCCCTGAATACGTTCAAGAAACATTGGTGATTCAGTTTTTATCTTGGCTGGTGATGGCCTTATAATAATTTTTCCAAGAGAACATGATTTACATTGAAACTTATTATCTTGAAAGATCTTCTGGTTTTTCAGCGGATGGCCATGTGTACTTTCTATAATTCTTCGCATCATTATTGAACCAGGATGTCCCAATCGATCGTGCCAAGTAGTTAACATTGGCAAATTTTGAACTACCATATTTGATTCGATTGGTCTTATATGCGTATAATGCAATCCAATAGGGAGCATTGGTAATTTTTCAACTACACATTTCTTTCCAGATTTATATGTGATAAGACACATATATTTTTTATTTCCTTCAGTCATTGACTGAGTATCATACCCATGGGAATATATATCATTAAAACTCAACAAATTTCTTTTCGATTGTGGTGAAAATAGAGCATCAGTTATCATAAATTTTGTACCATTAGGTAACAAAAACTGAGCTTTACCACATCCTTCAATCAAGTCTACAGGACCTGATATCGTATTTACCATTGTATTTGTTGGTTTTATTTCCAAGAAATATCTTTTATCTCGGAGAATAGTATGAGTTGTACCACTATCAGGTATGCAAACTTCCATGGGATTATTTGCTTGTATAGCTTTGTTCCTAACATGTTCAGATTAGACAATAAAACATATTAACAGATGCAATTAGAAAATATAAACATACAATACATTTCATTATAAAAATTTGAAGATTGTTACAACATACAATACATATCATCATAAAAATATCCGAAATTGTTACATTTACATTCCACCGTTGAACTGATCATTTTCAGAGAAATCGATGAGAAAATCTGCAGCATCGAAATGAGTTGAATCACTCAAGTGATCATTGCGGTTATTATGTTCACTGAAATTTGTCTCCTTTTCATGTTCAGTGAAATTGGTCTATTTTTTTGTCCTTTAATGATTCTTTATAGAGCTTACAAAGATGTTCCGGGGCTCGACAAATACGAGACCAATGCCCTGGAGTACCGCATAAAGATGCAAAAGGTTTCAAATCTTTTTGAGTGATGATCATTCATACTCGTGTTCTCATGCTGCCTTTTCTGTGGATGGTTCGTGGTTTCCTTTTTAGAGGGGTTATTGAAATAACTACCTCTATTGTTTTCAAAACCCCGGCCGCGTCCACGACCATAGTTGTTTTTATATCCACGTCCACGTCCCCGACCCCGACCTCTTCCACGACCAAAATCTTGTCCACGACTTTGATTTTGGTTTCGTTCATTTTGTATTACGACATTTACTTCAGGAAATGACGTTGATCCAGTAGGTCGGGACTGATGATTTCTCATTAATAGCTCGTTATTCTTTTCTGCCACAAGAAGACATGCGATGAGTTCAGAATATCTCGCAAATCCACGCACTCTATACTGTTGTTGTAGAGTTATATTCGAAGCGTGGAAAGTGGAAAATGTCTTTTCAAGCATTTCCGATTCTGTGACTTCATGTCCACAAAATTTCATTTGCGAGACTATTCGGTACATTGTCGAATTATAATTGCTGACCTTCTTAAAATCTTGGAATCTCAATGAGTTCCATTCATCACGGGCAGTCGGAAGTATAACTTCCCTTATGTGTTCAAAGCGTTCTTTTAATTCGTGCCATAATGCCATAGGATTCTTTTCCGTGAGGTATTCACATTTCAACCCCTCATCAAGATGTCTTCGTAAGAATATCATAGCTTTCGCTTTTTCTTGTGAAGACGATGCATTATTTTTTATTGTTTCACTTAAACCAATGAATTCAAGATGCATCTCGACATCGAGGGTCCATGGCATATAATTCTTTCCAGTGATATCCAGAGCAACAAATTCAAGCTTTGCCAAATTCGACATGGTGGTGCTTTGTAACAAAATACATTTTATTAGTCAAAATTCATTAGCATAACAATGAAAAACAATGGATAAACGAGCAATACAAGCATGATTAGAAACAACGAAAAGATGCGAGGCGGATACTCGCTAGTAAATACAAGCCAAGTAAGTATAATGATCAAAATAATTGAAACAATTTTTCCTAGACGAATCATCTTCTTCCTCTTGCCTTTTGTAATTCAAAAAATAAATTTGTCGAGAAGAATTTGATGGAGAATAGCAATAGAGGGATGCATGAACGTGTTAGAAAACATCATATTTATAGAATAAAATCTAGCCGTTTATACCCGTTACGAGTCATTAATATTTATCCATTTAATGATCGTTTATTTTTGAAAAATTAAATACAATAATTTTATTTAACACTTATGGTTATATGTAATGCATATAATCGTAATCACAGTTAAATAATTTTGTATATCACATCACATTATTATTTTGAGGTGGCATAGCCTCCTTGTATAATAATATGATATTATACATAAATTATATAATAATGAACAATATAATTTTGTAATTCATATCACGTTATTATAATGAGGTGTCAGAGACTCCTTTTATATAATAACATGATATTATACAGAAGTATAATAATAAACGATAGAAATTTGTAAATCATATCACGTTATTATAATTAGGTGTCAATGACTCCTTTTATATAATAACATGATATTATACAGAAGTATAATAATAAACGATAGAAATTTGTAAATCATATCACGTTATTATAATTAGGTGTCAATGACTCCTTTTATATAATAAAATGATATTATACAACGAAATATGTAAAAGCAATCGAGTGATCGTGCTGATAACGTGTTATAAATTAAAGAAACATTAACAAAATAAAGTAAATAATTACCTTTGTAATAACCTTGAATTTATCTTTAATTGCTCCTTAATTGCTCCAAATGAACACTTAATTTAATGTTCATAGGAAATTATTATTTCTCTATAATTTCCTTAATTTAGAGAGAAGAGAATTGAAGAAAACTTGTATATTTTTTGTGTATTTTTACAATGAAGATTACAAGCCTATTTATAGACAAATGAAATGATTAAAATAATATAAAGTCCTAATCACTTCTCCTAAATTTGACAATTTTGTAGACACCCAAATTTGATAATTTGTAGACATCCAAATTTGACAAACTAATTTGATTTCATAATAAACACATCAATTATTTAATCCCCTATATAGATTAGAGGCTCATTAACCATACAAGTTGGTAAATTGAGAGATATGTATAAGTAGACAGGGGTGCGGAGGAGACGAACTATATAACGGACTAATTCCCAAAGTATACCTCACGATATTTCAATGAGAAATATGCTGCACACGAGAATCGAACCCGTAAAACCGAGAAAGTTATTCCCACCTCACCCCAAGTCTTACCAATTTACCTGTGCCATGAGGGCAGGA
Source organism: Dorcoceras hygrometricum (assembly GCA_001598015.1). Lineage (NCBI taxonomy): Eukaryota > Viridiplantae > Streptophyta > Magnoliopsida > Lamiales > Gesneriaceae > Dorcoceras > Dorcoceras hygrometricum. Next base: position 65,260 of record KQ999839.1, on the reverse strand, counting down.
TCCATTGACATCTTAATTTAATAGCGGGAGGTGGTTGTTATTTTATATTTTTAGTGTTAATAGGAGATAATAATTTTGTTGTTAATAAAGTATTGCTTATTGATATTTTACAAACTCAATTAATAACTGAAAAAGTCAACAACTCTTAAAATATGAAAAAAAAAAAACATGCACATGTTTTATACCAAATATCCACAAAGGACAGTTGATCTTCATGATTTTCCTTCCTTTCAATCTCGTGTCTTACAAAACCAAATCAAAATCAAAATCAATATCGATTGAAACGGTTAGAGATTGCAATAATGATAAAAGACAAAATACTCAAATTGTTGAGATTGAACTACAAGAAACTATAGGCAGGAATAACCATTGGTACGTACAACCTAAAACCTTTAAAATTTCTGTTATTACTTTCGAATTTTCATGGGTCGAGTTGTATTATTGATTTGAAGTGTGGGTCAAAAATGGTGTGGTCGAGTATTGTGTGGATCGAGAGTTGTGTGGGTCGAGTCTAGGCGTAATGGTTTTCCTAAAAATTAGAAACATAAACCCTTAATTTTGGGTCGAACAAAGGTAAATTATGGTTCGACTATCTAATCTGTGGGTTTAGTTTATATTATCTAGGTCGAGTTTATAATATATGGATCGAGTCTAGATTAGTGTGGGTCAAATCTAGATGATGTGGGTTGAGTTGTACCAAGCTCCACAAAACTTGACCCATATTGACAGACTAGACTTAGACTCCATCATACCTCAACCCAGATTGAGACAAATCGACCTAATTTTTCTGCCTAATTTTATTTGAATGTTTTCTACTATGTATATTCGTAGATTTATTTTTCAAAGAATCAATGTTTTTGAGTGCAAATTAACATTGTGGTCGCAAAATACATAAGCGCATGAATGAATTTTGTCATGGTTAATGAATATAAGATGCAACGAATGGTAGAAGACAGTTAGTTGGCAATCTAATTACATTTGACAAAGATTATTTGAACTCGAACCGGTTGTTATGATTTTTTATGAGCAAATGTGTGGGGACAGTTATTAGCCAAGATAATTAGTGGCTTAATCCATCCAGATTAGTGGTTAATTAATCGAGGTTATTTCTGCTAAGAGAATATCAGTTGAGGTAGATCAGCTAGGACGTAAGCTGATCCTACGGTTCATACTAAGATGATAGTCAAAGCTGCTTTGGGTTCCAGTTTAGACCAGCACAGGTGCGAGCTATTTGAACGACTTGTGCTAATCCTAGACATGTAAGCTGATTTGAGTTTGCTGCGGAGCTGTTTCAGTTTAGAGTGCGTTGGACGCATAGTTTGAGAGATTCAACTTACAAGCTTACTGGATAGTATGTGAGCTGGACCAGAGCGGGTGCAAGCTGACTGTGACGCCCGAACCCAACTGAGCCACGAGAATTGGGGTAAATAAAAATTTTCGAATAAAAGAAGGGCTAAAAGATAATTCGCTATAGGCTGTATTTCCTATAACATGAAAGAAACAAGACAATCGACAATCTCAAAGACCAACAGGTACCTAACTTGCGCGCTAACTTCTAAAAACATTTGCGGAAAAATAGTTTGTATTGATAATTGCAATTGCGGTTACAACAGCTGATATTCTAAGTAAATATACAACCGCTGCTACTGATCTAATACAGTGCAATCTAATTCAAGACACTACAACCGAGACACGGAAAACGTAGGCCTTGGATAAACACAACACCCAACTGATGGTCTCAAGTTTCACCTGCTGTTCGTTCTTCAGCTGTCGTACCTGCACCATTTTAAGAGCTAGTGAGCCTAAAGGCTCAGCAAGTAATTCGTTCATGATATTAAAGACAGGGGATAATAGCCCAGCTCTAACATCATTTCCTTTTTCTTTAGACTATGGCATATAAGCTCCTGATGGTCCGTTATGCACTTTGATCAAAATGACTCCCGATATCAGTTTTAGCATATAGCTCGTTATGAAAGGGCAGTCGACATCTCGACAACTGCTCACCCTTCTCGTTGGTGACCGTCAACTATCTATGCCATAATCTTAAAATAAACTTGGTTCCATTACATTCTTTCGTAAAACTTTCTGTAATTTATCGGGTTCCATCATTTTAAACATTTGCTTCCCATTTTATAACTTTACTGAGTGAATTCGACTTTGGAAACCTATCGATGAAATGAAACTGGTGAAAGGAAAACCAGTCGCAAGAAAATGGAACAACACTTATGAAACCTCTGCTGCTCACAACTATCGCTAAAATGAACCAGCTGGAATAAACATAAACCAGCTGCAAGATCTTTTACTAAGACAATCGTATTTAAATGAAACGATGTCGTTGAAATAAAATAGCAGGTAGGACGACAAAACTATCTGCTGATATTTTATAACTTAAAGGAACGACATCGTTAGCGCATCGATCAATTGCAAAGAAAAGCGCTAACACGATTATATAAATGAATAATACCAGTCGCAAGACTAATACCAGCTGAAATGAACAGCACTTAGAAACGAATAAAGCAACTGCTGAACTATCTCTATGGAATGCATCTGCTGATGAACAGTGCATCTGCTGATTTTATGAAAACAACGCAACTGCTGAATTCTAACAAAGGAATGCAGCTGCTAATTTTAACAAGAAAAGATGCGCCTGCTGGTGAACAGTGTATTTGCTGGAATTTACGAAAAACACTTGTAATAACGAAACAATGATCGTGCTACCAGCCGTTACCTATCAAACCATACTTTATAATGATTCAACCAGCAACTACCGATTACACAATCATCAAATCCCGATATCACAGCAAACAGGAAGAACATTCGTAAAACATTATAACAATGCAGCTGCTGAATCTTAACAAAAAGATACAGCTGCTGAAACATAACTCGATATTTGTAACATCAAAACAACAACTATGCCATCAGCCGTTGCCTATCAAACCATACTTTATAATGATTCAACCAGCAACTACCGATTACACAATCATCAAATTCTGATATTACAGCTACTGCGAGAAGAACATTCATAACATTTCTGGAATTGAATTCGAATCCTCGGTACAGTTAAAACATTCATAACTTTCTGGAAAACATTTCGGAAGCATCATCATCATCAAAATATCATTTTCGAACCCATCATTCTTTCCTTTTTCATGTCTAAATCATTTCAAACATGAACTTTAAACATATCTTAAACATACAGGCAAGCATATCCATAAGAACAACAATATAAACTTTAAATGTGTAGCAAAGGATCAGCTTTTACTTGCCTTAAGCACAGCTTTGCGACAACAGCTAGTTCCTGCAGAAATCCTCCCCTTGAGCAACGCACGAACTCTTCTGGAATACTTTTGAAGAACACTTTAAAACTTTTCTTTGCAAATGATGAAATATTACTTTGAAAACAGGTTTTTATATGAAAGGGATTAGTGACAAGCTACTTGTGAAATCAAGCATGACACACCTCTAAAATTTAGTAAAAATTCCCTTCATATCATTTTAATATGTAAAACACCAAACCTTCTCCTAAAGAAAGCATTTCACCTCCTTAAAACATTTTCCAATCGATTTAAATCCAGCTCGTGCATCGCTCATTTGAGTCGTCTGCTGGTACCAGCCGCAGCGCTCAGCCGCAGCGCATCTTACCTGCTAACCTCAATAAATCAGCAGATACAATATATTTTAAAATTGCCAATTTGGCCCATAAAATCAATAAAATGCATAAATGTGGTCCTATGGATTTTTGGGGCGTTACACTGACAGTTGAGTGCCACGTTGAGTTTATATCTGTTAGAAATCAAGTTACGGATATGATCGCTCTGATGTCGTTTGAGAAGGTCGAAATTACGGTTTAGAACTTGGAGGGGGTGAATAAACTTTAGTTACAGAGTTTTGTATTTTAAAACAGGTTTAGAATCAACTCTGCTAGAAGCTGATTCCTGAACTTAATCCGATCTGCTTTCATGTTAAATAAGGAAATATGCAAAAAGATCACAATTGAACAGTGAACTTGAATAATAGTGTGTGTAAGCTGCGACTGTAAAACAGATAAGAGCGTCAAGTTTGTTTATGGAAGTTCGAAGCAACGTTTCTACGTCTTCCCTACTTGCAAACTAGAAGGATATCCACTAGAAGCATGTGATCTTGAATACATTGTATCCTAATCCACTCAGTCAGGCAGCACCCGATCTCAACTCCTAGAATCACTCGACAAAAACACACACGCTGTAGAAAGTATAATACATCTTGCAGACTGTGAATACAATTTTGAGAAAAGGCTCTTTTTAATATAATATGTTTTGATACAAAGCATGTAGCATTCAGCATCCAGATGAAATATTTTTACATAAGATTCAAATGAAAAACAAAGAACAACAATCTTATGATAGAAATTTGAATTCTCAAGTGCTCAGATTGCGTGAGGTGTGAAAAGCCTCGTCCCAAACATCACTTGATCTTCCTTTTATACAGCTCAAGATTCAAATGGTAATAAATTTATCCGTTAGGCACATCTTTGAATCCTTGTCCATGCATTTAATGAGCATTTATTGATTATCATTTGATCCGTACTACTCAATTAAATGTTTTTTCGAAGTAGTAAGTCTTGATACGGCTGGACTCTGACACTTCTGATATTATGCTGAAAAGCATATCTGATACACACCTTTTGTCAAGGCATTGCCTCAAAAACTGCTCCGTACAACTCTCCTCCTGATCTGATGTGAACCTGACATGTTCTGCAAAGCTCCATCTACTCTCCTCTGCTCTGCTCTTGAATTGTTCGAAGCTTCGCTCTGATCTGATATGTTCCAGGGCTTGAAGACACTTGGTGGAATCTGCTATGATCTGTATCAATCTGTTCACGAATCTCCACCCAACTCTGATCTGATTGCCTTTCTGAACTGCTACACAAGCTAATTTATCATTACGTATTGTGATCTGATCTGCTCTGTTTTGTAGACTAAGTTGACTTTACTTGTCTGATCTGGTTTGTTGTATCTCCTACGTCTGATCTGATCCAATAGCTTCTAACCTGATCTATGTCTTTCCCAAAACTCATAATATTTTCCAACAATATTGTCTTTTGTTACTGAACTTGAGATTTATCATTATTTTTTATCTCGAGTGGAAGTTGTTGAAGCCCTGGGCAAAATCTTTTGAAAGAAATTGTGTCCAACACGAGTTTCAACTTATTTTATTTTCTTTTGCCATCTTTTGAATATTTTGAATTCATGTAGAGCAACATCAAGTATGCACACGAGATTGTTATCGACACGCGTGAGGAAAATAATTGGAATGTGTGGAATCTACATCTCTTTTATATTGTACCAAAGAAGTTTATATTTGAATGGGAGCAAATTTATTGTAAACAAGTATTTAGGGACCATTTGGATACAGACAAATACAAATGAGGTTGTTTCCTTAAATTCCAAAAAATGAGGGGAAATTTTCATACATAATGGATGTAGCAAATCATCAATCAGAATACGAAAACGCATGGAGAATACAACAGCACGACAATGACGCAATCGATTATGTAACTTCCGGTAGGCTGCGGCTCGGAGTCGTCGATGGTGCGTGGTGGAGTCCACCTGGAATATTAATTAGCACTATTCCAAATGAACTTCCAGCCTTCCACGTACTTTGTACCGTTCATTGGACGTGTGCCCACTCCTTTTGTGGGATCCACAGTGGATAATCTCGCTTGTAATGTATCATTTATCTTCAAGTAGTTTGGCTTATAACTTTAGTATTAATACTTTCTTTGAGTTTGTAATATTTCAACAGCAAAATGGCACTAAGAGCAGCGACTTTGGTATATACCACGTTGACGGTATATGCGCATGTTTATATATCTTTTTTCCCCTCAAGTTTGGTTGAATGGAGACTAGAGAGTAGTTCTAGTTTTGTTTGTTTGGGTTTCGTCTCTCAACTGTCCAACTTTAGATTATTAAAATATCAGTTCTCATTACTCGAAAAGGAAAAAAAGCGACCAGTAGTATCTTTCAAATCTTGTCTGCAGCCTGAGAGAATATGCGGGTAATATTCCTTCTCATATGTTCGCTAGTAATATGATAGTAAGATATACTTTTTGCCACTTTATTCTTGAGGAAATTTACATGACAATTTCTTATATAAAAAATTTAATCCATTAATGGACTAATTACTGTATAGATCAGAGGCCTCTTAGTCTATACAGGTGGTAAATCGAGGGATATGTACGAGTAAACAAGTGCCCGAAGAAATGGATGGTCCTTTTCTCATCTGTAAAATATATCACGTTACACAAGCAAAAACGACAACAATTTCGTTCTTTCTTACTTTGATCACAATAAAGAACACAAACAACGACTCATCAGTTATAGCAAACATTATTAACCAGCACAAGAATTGAAATTGTTACGCAGGCTAAGTGATACAACACCACTATGTTCGTCAGTTAGAGTAAATACATCAGATACACCTCAACTTCAATGATGATTATTTGTCCCCGGGACAGATGTCTTGAAACAAGGCCTTGGAGACAGAATTAGAGTTTCTGAAATCTTCTTGTTTTTTACCTCGTTTGATGCACCCGCGCTTATTTCCAGTCAATGGTGTCTCATGTACTACACTATAGCTAGGTTCATGCCAATCCTTTCTTTTCAATTGTTTTGGAAGAGAATCGAACTTATCTTTCATTTTCTGCTGCTGCTTTGGTGCCCAAACTCTTTGCAGATCTTGGACCCGGCTAGTGAAGGACACGAATCTACGAGCCCTTTCCCTCCGTTCACGAGCTTTACTTAGCATTTGGGAATGGTCATTTTCACCCGGTTCTTTCCTATTCTCTTCACGATTTGAGTACTCTTCTTCTGCTGAGATCGATTGGCTAATGCTGTGAGCCTCAGCCCTCTCATGCTTATCTTTCCATGATTGATTGCTATCCTCGCTGTTGAATAAAAGATTTGGTGTTTCCTCTTCGTCACCAAATGGCAGGAAATCCATTTTTGTGTATATCTTGTTCACAATGTCTTCAAGCTCGTTTGAGTACCTATACTATACTATAGTGTCAAAAATCCTGATAATCATCTACATGACATGTAAATGCTTGGACCCACTTTCGAAGTAAAAGCAAATTAATATTGAGAAGAGGAAGAAATGATATTATTCTTGGTTTGAATTGAAGTGATTACCTTCCTTTGATAGCCCTTTCTACATAATCATATAAGCTAATATGACCATGAATACCTCCTGCCACAAGATATTGAATGATCTCTAAGAGAGAACAAATTTGTTTCAGCAATTTCTGTTTTTGAGACTCCTCGATTATTGCTGAAACATCTGATCGCATAATCTCCATTCGAAGAAAAATTTGTAATTCGTAACTGTCGCACTGTTAAGGTAAAATAGCCAGATTGCAACTTTAGATGCTCTTAGATTAGGAATATAATGACAGTAATGAAAGGATACTTTCTGACTATATTTTCTGATGAAGAAGGGGGTTGAGATGCTTTTGAGGATGAATCTTGATCCTCATGCATCTCTTTCATTTCCTTAGGTTCCCTTAGGAGAAGTTCCATCAATTTGACGGCAAAGGAATCACTGGTAGAACCTTTGCGAATCTGCATCTGTGATTGATCAATAGAATTGTTAGTAGTCTCATGCTTTTGATGCAACCAATGAATGGATGATTTGACCACTCTTTGGGCCAGAATCTGCAAGTCTATTCCAGACTCCAGACCCTGCTGGATTCTCTTTGGAAGGTTGTTAAAAAAGGATTCTGAGGTATCTGAACTTGAAGTAAGCATACCCTCTTCCATTGCAGATGGAACACAGGCGGCAGAAAATTCCTCTGTGGACTTGGACAGGTGCGATGTTCTTGAGCAATATGGATCAATCTTATCAATTTGTTTCATCCAGCATTTCAAAAACTTTAGCTTTTTAGAATTTTCAATATGTCCCGTGGTGTAAACCTCAAACAAGTCCATTTGTGATCCTTCAAATGCTGCCTTGCAGAAGGAACTCCATGTCATCTGCTGATACAGATGAATTCTTTTCTTGTTCCTCTTTCCAACTGCATGGTTTTCATAATTTCCAGATGTTGAGGACTCAGTTTGGGAACCAAAACATGGATTTGAGTCAGGTAAGTCTTCAGCACAATTATCGCAGGCCCGATCATCTATCTTCTGCAGTCTAGATTGACTAATACAATTAGACAAAGCGTTATCACGATCCACGATGGAGAGAATAGCCGAATGGGCTGTGAAAGGCTTTAAACTACCTATGCATGTATTCCCGTTGTCAATCAAGACAGAGACAACAGCCGAGTAACCGTTTGTATGGAGAAAGCTCAAAAAAAATTTGCCAGGCAGGAATATGATTACTTCTATAACTGACTCTACCCATGTCTTTATGCAGTGATTCAAGAACCCTCTCTGCAAAAAAATCTCCACCAAGTCTTTTTCTACCTTTTCCGCTGTCTTGAAGAAACTCGCGCACAAAAACATGATCAGAACACCATCCAATCTTCTCAAATTCACAATATCCAAGCACGGCCTTAACATAAAGCTTTATACTAGCATCAGCAAACTTACTCATGAAAGAGTATTCATCATGGTCTTCACCCATTGAATCCTTGGCTTCCGAGTTACCAAATGCATAATTGTTTCTGATAGCGCTAGGCAATCTCTTCAATTTCACAAACTCTAGATCACAGCACTTGTATTCTAAAGGCATCCCCTTTGTATCCAATATCTCAAGATTCAATTGTCCACCGCATTTGCGCTCATCCATATCACCAGAATCCATGAAATCGAAAGGTAGCCCAATTTTTGGATAAATCAATCCGAAGGGCAACAAAGCTGGGCCCAAAACAATCCAACTGGTCGAACAATATCCCCACCCCATTTTCCTGATACACTTCACAAGGATTTGTGATTGTGTCATGTATTTTTCGTCGAATTTATTATTGTCGATGTTTTCAAGCTGTAATTCGTCGCTATTAACATCAATCCAACATACATGCAGATCCTTACTTAAAAAAGCCTCCCTCACAACACAAAATATACCATCAAACTTCACCAACAGGTCTTCAGAATCATGAAAACCAATAGAATCTAGAAGAAATTTGAACGGAGAAAACAACATAACCAAATTCGAAGGAATTTTGACAAATTCGCTAAACATAGATTTATCCCTACCTACAGAGATTTCACGCTCATTTTCCCAACCGTAGTCGTGAATGAGCTGGAGCAGCACGCTTTGAAAATGCTGAACAAGTGGCTTTCCTGGAGGATTTGGCAGATCAATAAGGGCGAGAACCGAGTTCAGGTTGGTTGACAGGGACGCTAAAGTTTCTAGAGGGAAGTTGAAAGAGAGAGATGGAGAGCAGCGGTGGCAAGCGAGCACGTCGGCCGATCTGAGCGGAGACAGGGATGAGAAGAAAAATTTGTAGGCAAAGAGCGAGGTGGAGAGCGGCGGGAAACGGAGCAGACGAGACGCGGCGGAGGTCACGATGGCGATGTAGGCCGACGAATTTTGGAAAGTTAGGAGGGGTTGCAGGTCAATGAGGAAAACCAGGCGTTGCGTTCTGGAAAAATCAACTAGCTGTGGTTGATTCACTGCCATTCGCAAAGATCCGGCGGCGAAAACTAGCGTCCGCCTGAGAGTCAGTGGTTGAACGCGACTCCTGTGGAGGATTGCTTCAAGCTTTCAAGATCTGGAGTTTAAGCGGGAAAATGAAAGTAGGCGGAGAAATTCCGCTCTCTTTAAAAAAATATTTATATTTTCTTATTTTGTTTGTATTTGTATAAATGCAAATCACAAACTTGGGCCTCATGATCTGGGCATCTCGTGCTGTATGTATCAGCAAAATCGTAAAGCCCGAGATTTTTTTATAAACCTGGTAATTTGTCTCTCCTCCACACAGCAATACCCAAATAAATTCTTTAATTATATTTTATCTATTTCTTTTTGATTTTGTAAATGATCATAATATATACAAAACAGTTATGAAAAATTATATTTAAAGTTTTAATTTTGATATAGTTTTAGATTTCCACAAAAAATTACACATCACACAAACAAAAAACGAAAAAATTAATGCAAGTGTGGCGTCGCAATTATGATTTATGAATTACCAAGCTATAAATAACGAGTATAAAAATTTCCATAATTTCCCTGAGAAAAAAGGAAAAATTCCACGACTTTTTTAAACGTAACAGCCCCACAGATTCGAACTCAGCCAGCCAAACTTCAAGTTCTCTCTTTTCACTGTGGCCGTTTTTGTTTTCAGATTTTCAGATTATCGAGACTCGGTGGAAATTTAGCTGATCGTATCCCGAATTTGTTATTGTTGTCGAATGGTTATTAGTTAATCATTTGGGGGTGAGTTTGAATAAGTTATCGCATCGAAAATTTAAATAATAACCGATCAAAGGATCGGGTGTGCGATTCTGAGGAATGGCAGTTCGATCCCCGATTTCGACTCTGCTGCTCTCATTTCTTGCAACTCTTGCTTCTTTGTACGTTGCTGGGAGGTAAATGAATCCTCACAGTTTTTTGCGTAGTTTGTTAATATCTTCATTGTTTTTTGTGCTATGATTATGCAGTGCAATTGTATGTTTTGGGCCAAGTGATCAGTTGAAAAACTTAAATATTATGGGGTTACAGATTTCTGAGATAGATTTGCTTGCTGTGAACATAAAAGCGCAAATTTTATTTATATGTTATCATCAAAACAATTTTGACAGGAATGCATATTTTTTAGCAGATTGTGGCAAGATGCAGAGGTTAGGGTTTACTTAGGAAAAGAGCTTGACAGAATAACTGGTCAGGTGAAAAAATTACCATCGGCAAATTCTATAGTTTTTATTGATAAGAGTGACAGCAAAATTTTTATTTAAGATCACATGGTCTCAAATAGGTGGGCATTAATTCTTGTTACGTTTCTTGTTTGGTGTTCTTTTACATTCATGAATTACATCTGCTTTGAATCTTGCAATTTTTTTTCCTCTGTCGAATGTGCACGACCAGACATAATTTCTATTTGGGTGTCTGCTTGAGACCATTCCTTGTATTGTCAGGAAAAAACGGTGATGTCGGTCGATGATTCATGGAAGATCATACAATGCAGGTGATCTTATCTTCCCCATTTGTCCGTTTTCAGTTATGGAAAAAAATTTCTTTTGCCTTTATGTGCAATTTATCAAAATTGCATCTACTAGGGAACAGCGGATGAAGCTGTCAGACTTAGAGATGGAACTTGCTGCTGCCAGACAGGAGGGTTTCGTTTCAAAGCATTTATCTGAGATGGATAGGACTCCTAAAAAAAGACAAGTCGTGGTTGTAGGAATACTTACAGGATTTGGACGCAGGATTAAAAGAGATGCCATACGCCATGCATGGATGGGAACCGGTATGTTTGCACTCCTCACGCTCTATTTGTTTTCTTGAAATTGAGTTCAATCCAAATGGAAGTTGCCTTTCACCTGTGGAAGAGTTCGAAGTATTAAATTCTTGCTTTTCCCTCTTTTGATTTTCTTTTACCAGTCCATGATCTATGAATGATTTTTAGTGTATGCGTCATCGGCAGAACGGTATGCTCTCCTGCTTCCCGACCGTTTTCAGCACCTGTATATGCACTAGATTGGTGCTCCTCTCATTTGGATTTGCCTTATGTTAATTCTCAGCTCCAATCGGGGAGACAGCTTGGACAGGAGTATCGACAACGAAAACAAGCAGACTAATGATATTTTTATCCTTGTAAGCCAGTCTGCTCCATTAGTTTCCTTAGGTTGTTCTGTTCTTACCTCATCATTTTTTCGATGTAGTTTTCTCGTAGCCAAGTTGGAAATCAAATGTGTGTAAAGTTATTATAATACAATTTTTGAATATAAATTCAATGTGTGTGCTACATTCAGACTGCTAACTTTTAATAACAGTTGATATAAACTCAGAGTAATATACTTTGGCAATTTATATTTCAAAATTAGGAAAACCATGTAGAGGTCCCTGAAGAGTTACCAAACAAGACAAAATTATTTTTCGCGCATGCTGCAGAAAGTTGGGATGCTGACTTTTATGCAAAAGTCAATGATGATGTGTATGTAAATGTTGGTGAGTACAGATTTCGATCTTTGCTTCGATTACTGAGAATTTGTATTTTTTTAATATCGACAGTATTTACATCAAAGTTTATTCAACAAATTCGTTGATTTTTCTTTTTGAGTGGATCAAAAGATTGGTAATACATCTATATTACATATTTTGGAGGTCACATATTGCTTTGTATACCTTTTTTCACAGATGCCCTGGGGCATATCCTTGCCTCTCATGTTGACAAGCCTCGTGTATATATTGGGTGTATGAAATCGGGAGAAGTTTTCAATGAACGGTAAGTGTGACCAAACTTTTACGCAGTAGTGACTTCTTTTGCAAGTTAGCAACTGATGTTTCTATACCATCTGATATGAAACCAGTGTTATGAAAGTTTTTCTTGCTATAACTATGCAGGGGCCACATATGGTTTGAACCAGACTGGTGGAAATTTGGAGATGGAAAATCGTTAGTATTTAGCTTCAGAATCTTCTATTTATTTTACCATTATGAAATTTTGCTTTCTTAACATAAGATTCTCTATTTATGGCCGCATAAAAAATAGTAAGGTCATACTTACTCTCACCCTTGTCAGAAAGAGTTTCATGTCATATCCCACTACCTGAATTTTATGATCGTTTAGTTGTTTAAAAAGTAGCTATTCAAAAATACTTCTCACGCTGTCTCCAATTAAAGCACGCTGCACCTTAACAAATTATTTTTACTCGAACAGTTACTTCCGCCATGCCTCAGGAGAGATGTTTGTGATATCTCAGGCTTTGGCCAGGTTCATTTCGATCAACAGGTAAATGCCATGGCAGGAGCTTTGGTTTCGCCTGTTGATGGTTGAGATTTAACAATTATCTCTTAATATCAGGTCGATTCTTCGTTCATATGCCCATGATGATGTTAGCGTTGGTTCTTGGTTTATCGGGGTTGATGTCCAGCATATTGACGAGAAGAACTTTTGCTGCTCAGCTTGGTCCACAAGTCTCTCTCTTGAAATCAAATTGCTGCTATAAGATATCTGAAAATTTCTTTATGACAATGTCTAACTCGAAAAATGTTCATTTCAGGTTCGATATGTTCAGGTGTATGATGCGTTGCTGTTTAAATCTCCGCCAACTGTTGGATATTATAGGAATATCCATCTCTTCTTTAAACGAGTAAAATCTGTTCTTTTCCTAGCCTGGATAGTAGCAACAATGAAAATAGGATTATTTTCAGTGTTGTTCCTAATTTAGAGATTATTAGACATTGGGGGTGGAAGAAACAAGAGCTGGGTCATATTTGTACTCAATTTATTCATTTTTTCGTACATCTTGGTAAATAAATTTTTTGTGTAGTTATGTTCTTGTCTCCTTCCCATAGCTATGAGCTTTCTAGTGAAATTTTTTCTTATCACACCCCTAATCTTTTATAGAGAAAACTGTTTGTGCTATGCATTAATTTATACCAGGATTATACCATCAGAAACAACAAAAAATTCGTTGTTAGGTCTGGATCAAGGGAGAAGAATATATATGAATATATTGATTAGTGATTGGATATGAATGGCAGAAAACTAAATTGACAAAATTTGTATAAATTATTCTTTTAAAATATTTTTTTTCGGCTCTGACTTGGCCATTTAAATTTATTTGGATTTTATCTCATGTTTTAGTTGAATTAAATATTATTTTTCCTTTTATTTCATTAGACGAGTGTTAGTTAATTATTAAGAATAATAAATATTATGAACCGAGATTATTTTTATATGAATTGCAAAAAATGATTCGGAATTCATGAAACACGGTGAGTTTTCTGTGTGATTAATTTATACTCAAATGATTGAAAAAACGCTCTATAAAAATAATAATATTGCCGAATCTTCCGATAACCTATCCTTCCATCGTCTTATTTAGTGCTGTAGATTTCTCATTTTCAGAGAGATTCTCCATAGTTTTTTTGATGAAATTAATGAGTCTTCCAATAACTCTAATTTTCTTTTCGGGATGAAGAAGTTTAAGAGAATTTTTCGCTTTCAACGTTTAGATAAAATCCATGATCATGGAGCTATGTCTCTATTTTCATTTTGTGAACATTCGTGTTTGTTGCTTGAATAAATGCTAAAGCCACTTCCAACATTAATTGTTTAAAGCTTTTGACAGCTAAAAAAAAAAAAAAAAAAGAATTGATAATTTGTTACCACACATTAATCATTAATGATGAATTGACAGCATAGAACCAGTTTGCCAGATAAAACCAAAACTTTATAGGTTAAGTGTGGCCCATAATCATGTGTCGTAGGTTTGATTATAAAACAAATATGGGCCCAACCCAACATGACCTGAGCAAGCACTGACATTAGTAATAATTATATTCTGTAAACTGATAAAATTGTATCATGACTAAATCCTTCTTTATATAAATATATATATATAAATTTGATATAGTGGGCACCATTTGTCGGCACCTTGTGGGCACAGGGGTGACGTGGCAGCCCCAGGAAGTGCCACGTCACCCCGGTGCCCAC
>KQ999839.1:0-45245 GCA_001598015.1 Dorcoceras hygrometricum | reverse complement strand
TATATATATATATATATATTTGAAATTGGTAGTTTTATATATTGGAATTATGGGTTTTTAAGAAAATGATACAAATTTTGGCATTTTATCAGGGGTTCCGAATGTACAGCAGTTTGCTTGACAGAGAATGCAGAAAAGATTTCAGACACAATCATTTGACTTACCTTTCCCATTGGGCGTGGCGTGATGGACGAGTCCAGATAGGCTCACAATCTACTGTGTATATGATTATATTTAAGTTTCTATATTATAAAACGTTCGTCAAACGTGATGACCTGTCTGAAATTTATTTAAAAAATATCTATTTTTGTCATTTTGTTGGAGTAAGAGGCAAGGTACTATTGTATATATGCAATATGGCATCTCTTTTTTCAAAAGTAACTAAATTACATGATCCCGACATAATATATTTCACACCTTTAAATGGGAACAATACTCGTAAAGGGTTACATTATTTCAATTTTAAGGGCGAACCATTATCCCGATCCATCGTACTAAAACACACACCCTATTAGGATTAGTTATGATTATTCATGCTATCACGCATCCTATCAAATATATATATATATATATATATATATATATTTGAAATTGGTAGTTTTATATATTGGAATTATGGGTTTTTAAGAAAATGATACAAATTTTGGCATTTTATCAGGGGTTCCGAATGTACAGCAGTTTGCTTGACAGAGAATGCAGAAAAGATTTCAGACACAATCATTTGACTTACCTTTCCCATTGGGCGTGGCGTGATGGACGAGTCCAGATAGGCTCACAATCTACTGTGTATATGATTATATTTAAGTTTCTATATTATAAAACGTTCGTCAAACGTGATGACCTGTCTGAAATTTATTTAAAAAATATCTATTTTTGTCATTTTGTTGGAGTAAGAGGCAAGGTACTATTGTATATATGCAATATGGCATCTCTTTTTTCAAAAGTAACTAAATTACATGATCCCGACATAATATATTTCACACCTTTAAATGGGAACAATACTCGTAAAGGGTTACATTATTTCAATTTTGAGGGCGAACCATTATCCCGATCCATCGTACTAAAACACACACCCTATTACGATTAGTTATGATTATTCATGCTATCACGCATCCTATCAAATAATAGGACTCTATTATAATTATATATATATATATATATAGGTCAGATATTGTGGACATCTATTATGAGCGTCTGTGTGGCGCCGGGAGATGTTCAGCCGAACATCTTATCAATTTCATAAGATGTTCGTCTGAGCATCTCCAGGCGGCCATAACAAGCACCCGCAATATCAATAGTATAATTTTTTCCACGTTAGATTATTTTGTTATCCAAACTAAAATAATCTTTTCACCTGTAATCTCAATTTTCTTATAATAATCTATTTTATTCGAAGAATTTATTAATTTTTAGGATTTTTTTTCTTCCATTGACCACCTTTCTTTTCATTTAAGTATTAATAATATGCCATTTAGCAATATGGTCATGTTCCATAATTACTATAATCCGAATATTAAATACTTCTATTATTATTATTATTATTATTATTATTATTATTATTATTATTATTATTATTATTATTATTATTATTATTATTATATTTTATTAAACTTTAGATTATTATTAGCTTCCTATTATTATTCATATCATAAATAATTAAACTCGGCACATTAAATAAATTATAAAAAATAATTTTACAACACAAAGCTTTTAAAAAAGAAACTAGAAAATATATATATACGTTAAAATGAAGCATTCCTATTAAAATGAACACTCCCGTTTTAAATATTTAGCCAAGCAAAAAACGAAATAGAATATGGTTGGGAATACCGCATTCCATCCTTAGCCTTATTACAGTATATAGCAACTTTGAGAAATACTAAATACTTGCTTAAAAAAATCCGATACACAAAAATGTTGTACTGACCGGTTGACCCCCAAAAAGACCGGCTATATGGAATACATTTTTAGCACAGCTTATAGAACGAGCAACGAATCAGCAAATGCATAGTCATCCGGTTCGATGAACTCTGTAAAAGAATCATTAAATTCCACGATACAGTTGTCTTGCAATTCGGCATCGAATCGCCACAAGTTTGAATCATCTGCGGACTCTGTAAGATAATGACCAAAATTTTGTGCTTCTTGGAATAATAATGATTCTTCTTTTGGATGAAAGATGAATAACTCGTCCAACGATGGGATTTCCATGGGCAAGCTATTGAAGGGGAGATCCGGTTCGGCACTTGTTTCAACCTTGCAATCGGGAACCGGTTCATTAATCGGACTGGTCATATTCATAGGGTACTCCCATCGACTATCCCTCTCTGCATAAGCTTGTTCCATTCCAAGACGGAGTTCATTAACTAAACCGTTAAGAAATTCGTCCGGTTCTGATTCTTTCATCTCACTCGTAATCGGGTTGGCTGCATCCGGTTTAGTTTCTTGACAGGTGTTGCTGCTTCTGAACCGGAGAACGGAAATTGGAGAAGGAAGGCTGCGTAACTCTTCACCCGAATCATAGCCGGAAACTGACGTCACATTGATCTGCGGAGACTCCTCCGCGGGAACTGTGCCAAAGTTGGTCAAAGCATCCGGCCCCCGGAGCTTAATGGCAGCATTGTCGTAAACCATCGCTGCCGCCTCCGCTGTGTCGTACGTACCCAACCAGAGCCTACACTTTTTAGCAGGATCCCTTATTTCGGCAGCCCACTTGCCCCATGGCCTTTGCCGGACACCCCGGAACTTCCTAACTCCGCCAGAAGCCGCCACCGCTGATGGAGCCTCCTTAGTCTTCTTAGCCTTTGGCTTAGACAGGAGACTGCCTGTGCCTGCATTTTTCTTCCTGCAGTTAGTACCATTGATAATACTAACAGATGCCTCCATTCTGATCTCGGTAACGTATTTCTTGACACGTCGCCTTTGGAAAAGCTCCTCCTCTTCATCGCCGGAAGAATCGGTCGCATCTGGATCAGTGACTGATATTCTCACAGTTTTCCGGCTACTGAGAGTTTGCTGTTCGGAGGATTCAATGATTTTTTCTGCAGTATTTCTGTGCTCTGTATACTTAACAGGCCACAACGTACACTGTTCCATCTCGCTCGCTGTCTCTCAAACACCGTCGAAAACAAGAAGGATCCAATAAAAAGAGTGACAAAAAAACCTTCAAATAGAAGCTTAAGGAGAGAATAAAAAAACCCACCAAACTCTGACGCAGAAAAAAGAAAATAAAAACAGCATTAAAAGATGGGATCACTAAAGCTATTCGAACTAGTGCAAACAAGAGAGGAGGGTGAGACCCTTTTCATGGTAAAAAGCTAACGAACGAATCAATGGCTGAAAAGAAGAGTCTTCAAAAAGATTGATGCTAGAGCGTGAGATTTATAAAGGGGTTTTTGGTGGGGTTAAAGCGGGAACTGTATCTGTATCAATTTAAAAAAGTGAAAACTATGAATTCAAGGATCCTAGTTGTATTCTATTTATTGAATTTTATTAAGGACATTATTTCATACTGTGTTTACATATTGTGATACTATGTTTATGACGAAATTAAGATATCTTTTAGAAGGAAATATTATGATTATTGGTTGAGGAAGATTTTAATGTTTGGTTGGAGTGTAATGATAGCGCGAAATTCGATATTTCTTTGCCGTTTACGGTTGCCGACATTGGAGACCCATGCAGAAAAAGATTGGGATTTGTTAATTGGACAATTATTTTATTACATTTAACTTTGTCTGAAAAGTTGAAACTTCGTACTATTAATATTGTACGATGTTTCTTGCTATAATTATATTTCTAGTATATAATAATTTCAATTAAGTATATATCTTATATATTTATAGAATGTTCCATAAACTTATTAAAATAGCTCCGTTGGAGTGCAATAATTGCTTCTATTAGGTTGAGCGATCGAACTGTGGCGTTTGAATTGTTATACGGTTTAAAATATTGGAGTTGAACAGTTACCCTCAGCTATAGCTTTTGATAAAACGGTAAGCGCTCGATCCAATAATTGGTATCTGAGCCAAGTTCACGAGTTCGATTTCCATTTGTGCAAGGAGTGCAATTATTGAGAGTGAGAGTGTTGGAGTGCAATAGTTGTCCTTGTTAGGTAGAACGATCGAAACGTGACGCTTGAGTTGTTATACGACTTAAAAGATTGGAATTGCGCCGTTACCATCACCTATACCTTTTGGTAAAACAACAAACGTTAAACCAACAAACTCATAAAATTTATTAATTATAAGCCATTTAGAAGTATATAATCATTTAGTTTTTATTTTTAACATAAGTTGTTAAAGTATTTGTGTAAATTAATCTTGAACAATTTAGACATTAATATGTTTAATGTTGTAATATATTTTTATTGGTAAAATTATCAAAGAGAATAAAGTTAAAAATTTAGAAAATTGATATTATTTGGAAAAAAAATCAAAATTAAATAATATGTTAAATATAATAATTTTTCCATGTATACTTAAAACAAATATAGTGTAATAATTTATGATATATTGGAAATTTCGAGAAAGATATAGATATCTTGGAAAAGTAAAATACTAAATTAAGATATGTTTTGAAAAACTATGGCCGATATTGCTTTTCTAAAAACAACTTAATTAAAGCTTATAATCAGTTTGTTGTTACCATAAAAATTTAAAAGCTTATAAACTCTAAAAAATCTCATCAGCTATTTTGGAATGCTTTTAAACTCACCCAAACACCCTCTTACTCATCTATGACTCTCAATTTAAAAAGATATTAATTTTAATGTTCATGTTTATTAAAATTTAGATTATTTGATGATAGTACATAATATCTTATATGTACATGACTTGTATATATCTATACTAGATATTGAAGTAGAGGGTCCTATAATTTTTTATTTTTATTTTGTTGATTTGGTGGTTTAATTGAGATTAAATTATATCAATTTATACAGAATTAATAAGGTCAAGCGGTATAAAACACTATTCTATTTCTAATTTATATAATTATAACATCTATTTTTAAAATTTATGTAATTATAAAATATATTATCTTTATCTAAATACTATATACAATTAATTCATCGTATCACTTAAAAATAAAATCAAATAATATTGACACAATAAATTATATATATATATACACATATCAGGTGCAAGAGACACTTTTTATAAATATATTCATATAATTGCATCTAAATTTTAAGAACATCATTTATTTCTATTGTCTTCAGAGTAAAAAGTTATAGTTTATTTTAAAGCTGGGTCAAACAGTCACTAACCTTGGTTTGTTCGAATTACCCCAAGGTCGCCTTCGTGTTTTGTTTCTACTCTTTTAATATCTATCCATGCTTAATTTACTTTTTTAATTATTATGATTTTGATCGAATAAGAGTGAATCAGGATGTCTTATAAAATTCAACTATCTTAATATTTCTTAATATGTATAAAATCATACGTGACTAAAATGGATGAAAATACAACCGCAGTTTGGGATATACTCTGAGAATTAGTCCGTTATATGGGTCCTCTCTTCTGGATCCTGTCTACTCATGCATATCCCTAGATTTAACATCTATATAAATCAAATGACATTTAACCTATACATAAGATTAATCCATCAAGGAATTAACCTTTTAAAATACAACTGCAGCTTAATGGACCCAGTGAGCTTGGAAGTTGCAATGGTGCGCGTGTTATTAAATCTTGAAGTACGCGTGGAATATCACGCGAGGCCCAGGATACGCGGCCCAGTTTAAACCTCGGTCAAAACTAAGAAGATTAGCCACAAAATCTTTTACTTATCCATATTTGACAGATTTCTTGTAATTTTCCTTGATTAACCTGTAATTACATGTTGATCAATGACTAATCTTGATTCTATGTGTACCTAGCATACATGGAAGTCTTCAATCATCCTATCAATTACTATGAAGTATGAACATAAGGTAACAACAATCATAACATTATTATGATTAATTTTATTTTTAGAACGTAATTCCGACCCCTATCAATTATCATTTAATTACTCGGCCGAAAATCAATCATTTTAAGTATATCATGAATTGCGAAGTATACAATATTGTGATAGTATTTTCACTCATAACCAACAATTTATAGGCAAGTTTAGGTTTTAAATTTACATATCTTTATAATTAAATCATATTGATAATTTGATCGGTGTTGCAAGTCAGTCAGTACCATATTAGTAATCCCTATATTTCAAAAATTAACTCTATTTCGTCAAATAACAAAAATTGGAAAAGCAAGCAAAAGCCGATGGCTAATGTCGACATTTGCCTACTAAACAAACCAAATTTACAACGATCGAACTTATAAAACCAAAATATCAAATTTTCGTTTCACATAATATACAAATATAGGCTTTGACATGTCACAAAATATAATACGTTAATCCTGAACTATTCCTTTTCAAACCTAAGCATTTTTAATGACATGCTCCAAATTTTATAATCTATTTGTTTTTGTTTAAAAATGTCGATTTGCCTTGATTTATCGGAGTCTGGGATCCTGTCGACATAAGAAGGCAGTGGTATCAAATATCAATTCTTCACCGTCTGTAACCTGGAAATTATAATTATTCTAGGAGAGAGAGAGTTGTATTTCTAACTCGAAACCCTTTTATTTTATTGTACTCGAATGGCCAACCTAGGATTCACCGCCTGGCTTTAGATTCAGAGTTGTACGGACTCTGGTAGTTTTCACGTTGGTTTTCTGGTAATCCCGAAACATTAACAACAATCGTGTCACACACGCTAAGTTTGTCGCTTGTATGTGCATTCATTGCGACCCTCGATTACGCGCGTGGTACAGAGATCCGGAGTCCGGACCCTCGAGGTTTCCCGTTAAGAATTGTACGAGAAACAAATCACGCAGGTAAACCACCTACGAGGATCACAACTTTGACATGAGTATACGTGTACTATTGTCACAAGGTCTAAACAATACAGCGGAACATTATCGGTTCTTTATTAATCTTGTGCGATTTGAATCATTCATTGATTCAATTAGTCTTTTCCAACACTTAGTGTATATATATTTAGTGATTTTAGCTCATCAAGAGCCAGCCAAACCCACGCACTCATGCAATGTAAATGACACAACAGTTTACGGGCAATGCCCAACCTTTGAATTCACTATTACCATAATAGATTACAAAAGAAGTCAATGTTTGCACACAAAGAAGGCTCACACACTCGTGTATTGCCCTTGTGCAACTCCAGGCATGCAAATATACAAAAGACAAGGAACAATTCATATAACTGCAAGTAACTGTCGCCATGTGTCGCAACAAGGCTTCTCCACGCGTCCAACATGCTTCAAACCAGCCAACAAATGTCTCAGCTGCCCAAAACGTCTGAAAGCAGCCTTCAACCGCTTTGCCTTATCCAACACATCGACCAGCACATTGTCCATGCATGCAGCAACCAAGTTCAAGCACTTCCAGCACGATGTCTTGAACTTCCTGCACTTGTTCCAACACATCCACTCAAATGTGTCATGTCTTTGATGCATACTGTCCAACCGGTTGTGCCTAAGTTATCTCACATAACTTAGTGTTAGGCACAACCACTTCATGATGCGCCACGCTTGCACCATGAACTAGTCCTCCTCCGCACACAGAACCAGCACCATCGCGTTCCAGCCTTGGGGAAGATCCTGCCCACATGAACTAGTTCATTCCCCCAATGAACTAGTCCTGTTCGACCATCAGGCTTGAAGATCTAACAACTATCCATTATGATAATATGAATAATTATAATGGCGGCCGGATGTGTTACCTTGCAAGTATATGATTAGGGAGTGAGTAAGAAATCCGTCAAATATCTCAATTTAAACTATATCCAGTAATTAATTAAAAACATAAAACATAATATCATTTCAACATCACTTTCGTATACTATCTCTCAGATTTTTTATCTTTTCGTAATATAAAAAATCACTATACTTTAGGCTGAACAACTAAAGTGTAAGCTATAAAAGAGGGAAATAACGATGAAATAATAGATAACTTTGTTAACATGTATTGTGATAAACGTCAACGGATGAGACAACAACTAATGATCCAAAAGTTCTTCATCGAGGCAATGGCGTGATGACAAAGACGACAGATTGGATTCTGCTACATGTAAGGTTAATTTAAAGGCATTACTAGTTGCTAGATAGTCAACTAATAATACAACTCATAAAGTCAAAATAATATATTATATAGGGGGAAAAAGTACAGTGCGAAGATCAAGTTTAGCTACTACGTACTTTAGGAGCAAGTCTTTACTCACTTCTTTAGCCCAATGGTAAAAATTTAGAGTTTGGGAAATCCACCGTCACCACCGGAACCTGCACAAAGGCAAAACAGAGCCAGCAAACAATACAATATACAAAAAGTATACTGTTGGGAATCCGCAACTATCAACCAGAACCTGCAAAATAGCAAAATCAGCAAAGCAAGCAAAGAACAATAACAATACAAAAACCAGTATACGGGTTAGTGCACAAATTGTTCCACAGAGGGAGTATAGTACCAAAATCTAACAAGATTTTGGCCAGGTTCAGGCACCTGTGAAACAGACCCAAACCAAGACATCAGCTTCACACCTAGCTCGAACCAGGACACAAGAACAGAAGGGACATCATTCTGGAGTTACACAGTCTGTCACAATACAAGACAACGACTACACACAGAGATATCTAGCCACCACAGAACCCAAGCCCAGCCACAAACACGGGACGACGACTTATCGCAGTGTGGCCAGAAACCCTCACACCTAGCCCAGCAAATACCCAAGCACAGTAGCCCTCTAACCCCCGGAGAAGGCGGCTACACACAGAGGCAGCCCGCACCTCATCGGTATAGAGCACGACAACGACACAATCCAACTCACGGTGGCTCACAGAGAACGCACACACCCACTGGAATACACCCCAAGCCCAAACCCCTATATCTCTAAAGTCCCGACCCTCACAGAACTGAGACGGAGTCTCAGACAAGAGGAGATTGAAGATCTCACACAGAGATACCACATACGACGATCAGAGAGGGGCCGAGAAGCAGAGAGGCGGCGGAGAACAAGTGGGGTTAGGGATTCAAATCGAGAGAGAGTGAGGGAGGCTGTATTAATTGCGTCAGCCGTATGCACACAAAGAGGGTATATAACAAATGAAGGGCTACGATTTACGCCAAGAATCCAGCGGCCAAGATGGAAATAAAACAAATGGGATCGGGCCAGCAAAGTAACTTGGGCCACATTTCCCACAAATTACTCACATACTGATATATTACTTGTCATTCCATGAATCAGACCAACAATCTAATGAAAGGCTCCTAACGGTAATTGGCTGTTTTTCTCAAGTGAATGTTTATTGACATGGAGGTTTCATTCTTAATATATAATCTAATGTTTGAGAATATGTCAACGAGATATTATTCTTCGGTGATTATCTGTTGTTTATATATAATAGAAATCTATCGAGCCCCAGGATTCAATTTGTGCCAACTTTCGGTATGATGATGTCGAAGAGAGAATGTAATAATTTCTTAATCAAGTAATATTGAGTTCAGAAGGATGGTTAAGATATCGAGTATATTAATTGGGGAAAAAAAAGGTTACTA
Organism: Dorcoceras hygrometricum; assembly: GCA_001598015.1. NCBI lineage: Eukaryota > Viridiplantae > Streptophyta > Magnoliopsida > Lamiales > Gesneriaceae > Dorcoceras > Dorcoceras hygrometricum. The sequence continues at coordinate 35,627 of KQ999839.1, read as the reverse complement.
ACAAGCACAATAGATAATAGTAACTAAGAGAGTATTTGTAACATACTATACTTTTTGACAAAAGTTTAATAAGTATAAACAAATTGTGAAACTTAGTAATTAACAGTACTTGATAAGAAAACATGTAAAAAAAGCGAATATCAGAAATAGGTATTGCTTGAGAAATGAAGGATCATTAGTTTTTCTGTAAAGAAAACACAAACACCTTCGCGCTAGTTTTTCATATATTCCACATGATTTAAGTAGAAATTAATGTAAAATTTTAGGATGAGAAAAAAGATCAAGATGATAATTTAGTAAACTTTTTATAATCTTATTTATTATTTATTACATATACTCCCTATATATATATATATATTTCCTATTCGGTAGTGATTACTGATTGGTTGTATCTTACATATTCATATCAGCTTTTGACTTGCCGGGACTCGATCATCAAAAATATCAGAATTAAAGATAATTCCTCGTTTCTTCCCAATTGTCCGACTGACTGACGGGGTATTTTCCAGTCATCTGCGCCTCCGCCACACCTCCGTCTTCGCCGGAAATCTCCTCCAAAGACCTCCCCTTTGTTTCAGTCAAAAGAAAAGTACAGAAAAAGCCCAGTAAATTTGTCACGGCCAACAGAATCATAGCTTTCTTGATTTTGCCCACGTCTCCATCTTGGGTGTAATATTGAATCCCAAAGGCGCCGATCATCGCCCCCGCCTTCCCTGAGGCGGCGCTAAATGCATGGCATGTGGACCTAACCGGGTGTGCAACATAAACAATTAAACTGTGAAAGGACATGAATACAGGGAATATAAGCTAGGTTGATTGTGAATCAACTGACCTGACCCTCGTCGGGAAAAGCTCCGCAGGGAGGACAAAGGTGGTGCTGTTAGGGCCAAAGTTGGCGAAGAAGAATGTGAGCCCATAAAGGGCAGCGAAGGTCCATTTGTGGTCTTTCTTCCTCAGCGTGTCATACTGCAGACCCATCGTAAGCATGAAAACAGACATCATGAAGAACCCAACCAACTGTATGTAAAAACGTCCGATCTTTTCAATAAAAGCTACGGTGAACCAGTATCCCGGAAATGTCCCCAGCAAGGCGATAACAAACATTGCACGCGATGTTTCGAACATTTCTTTCAGCGCACTCACGGTTTCAGCTTTGCTGGTCAGCCCCATAGTTGGAAATATGTCTTTTTGTGTGAGATTTTGGCTGTAAAATGCTATGTCTAGCAGAAACCATGTGGTCATTGTGCCGATCAGATGCCTACCATGGCGTCTTACGAATTCATGAGAGAATAAAGGGTACTCGTTTGACGAATTGAATTGTGCTATCTTTTCAGGTTCGGCTTCAATTTCTAAATCAAGAACTCTGCCCATGTCCGAAGCTGCTACCTTTGCATTCCCTTCGATTATGGCCGTGTAGCGAGCTGTTTCGGGCATTTTCATCCTCCAGTAGAAGGTGAGAAGAGCAGGCAGTGAACCGATCATTAGAACGATTCGCCATGCATAATCCTCCTCTGGTTCTGGTGAGAATAAATTTCTCCCAGAAGAACTTCGAGCTTCATAATAGTCAAGGAAGATTTTAGAAACGATCATTGATACAAGTCCAGCAAAAATGATTCCTACTCCTTGCATAGCGAACACCGCAGCAATGAATGCCCCACGAGTTTTCTTATTAGCATATTCTGACATGATAGTAGCTGATAAAGGGTAGTCGCCACCAATCCCAAATCCGAGCCAGAACCTAAAGAAACATAGTGTTCCCATCACACCTTTCGCACTGTGCCCAAAAGATAAACCGGAACAGATGGCACAGATGCACATAAGAACTAATGTGATGCCATAAACCTTTTTCCGTCCTAGTTTGTCTCCCAAATATCCAAATACCAATTGCCCTATCAGCGTACCAACAAGCGCGACTCCAATAACCAGGTTATTGATGGAATGTGGAAGCTTTCCAGGCTTCCCTGTGGAAGGGTCGAAGTAGTATAAACGACCTAAGAGTTTCGAGATGGTGGAAATGCAAAAAAGATCATATGCATCGGTGAAAAACCCCATCCCGGCTATCACAATCGTGGTGATATGGTACCACTGTGTACGTGCATTATCAAGAGCGTTAAGCACAGAAATGCCATGTGAGGCCATTGCCCTTTTCTTCTGGTTTACTTTCTCTGTCTGTTTCTTTAATGTTGGTATGATTTAGCCTTTTATACATGTGTTTAATTTCTTGATTATACCGTTAATTTTACTGGAAGAAATTGATGGGTGGTGTATGCTTCAGCATATACCTTGTTGAAATCAAGGGATTTGATCACTATACGATGAAAGTTATGCCATCTGTAACATATAACCAATTATCAATTTTGGCTTTTATATGTATATTAGAGAATGTTCACTGGAGTGATACCATGGTTTTAACATTAACATGGAAGTTTTGTTTGTAATTGTACTTGGAGGATTATTTAATTGTTCTTTCTATTTTATGTGATCCACCCATTTTGAGATTAGTTCCCCCTAGAAAATGGTTTAGTTTTGTTTGGCAGTTATCATATGTATTTGCCTCCTTAAAAAGAACATCCCAAGCCTTATGCCATATTTCATGGGATTTCGAATTTAAAATATTGTAATTAGCATTTAATATGAAACCTTTAAAAATGTAATTACTGATTGAAGGTATCTGATTTACGTTAACTAAGAATTTAATTCTTCAAAGTTTATAAAGAAGAGAAAGTTAAGTCATTAATGGACTAACCCCCTGTATAAGAGAGAGGTCATTTGGTCTATACAGATTGGTAAATCGAGGGATATGCACGAGTAGGCAGGGGCCCGGTAGAGAGGACCCATATAACGGACGAATTCCCAGAGCCCCTGTATAAGAGAGAGGTCATTTGGTCTATACAGATTGGTAAATCGAGGGATATGCACGAGTAGGCAGGGGTCCGGTAGAGAGGACCCATATAACGGACGAATTCCTAGAGCATACCCCCATAATATTTTAGTGAGGCATATACTCCACACGAATCGAGTCCGTGAAGTCGGGAAAGTTATTCCCACATCATTCCAGGTCTTATCAACTCGTCCGTGCCCTGGGGGTTCTTCAAAGTTTATAAAGCATGCATATATTGTGTTTTCACAAATCTATACCTTCAAATTTGTTTGATATAATTTTTCAAGTAATATACACTTTGTTGATTATAGCTACGATGAAATTCATCTAAATTAACTAGAGATATGCTCCTCTCGTGACATTTTAAATACTAAATCAGCGTTAATAATTGTATTTGCGTGTTAGTTAATCTCTCTTTTTTGCACTCCAAATTCAATATTTTTTTTATTTGAATCACACTCCAAAATTTACCAATACACTCCATTCATAAGTTGACAATGTGTCACTCAGTTGATTACTTTTTTTTTAGGTAAATTCATTGATATTCTCACTTCCTAGAATAAGTTATCAAAAAACTTAGTTACTCGAGAAATTATATTTAAATACATCAATATGCGCTTAAAAAAACATATGTTAATATCTTTGAATATAGAAAAAAACAAACAAAAGACATATTACTGAGAACAACTCATTATACATATCGTTAATTTATTTCAATATTTAGTTTGCGGTTCCATTTCAAATGTTTAAATATCCTGAATATTGTCCTTGACACTTTTATGTTGAGTTATTCGACTGTATACCATTTATTTTTTGTGGCTTATAATTTATTTATTATTAACAAAAACTAATAAACTTAATTTTAGAATAAATATTATCCATCAAGAACTATAGTTAATTTGTATATAAATATTTTGAAAATAAGAATGAAACATATATGTTTATTTTAATATTTGACGTTGTGTAACATGACTATAGTTCAAAATGAAAATATGAATGGTCAAATTAGATCAGATATTCGTCGAAAAATACAAAATAACAGCAAAATGTTATTTTCATCTATGTTTTTTAATATATGTTGTTTAATCAGATTTTGTACATCCCAATGCTTTTTATTCATTATATTCGTAAAACTATCTGACGAAATCTTTTTATACGTACTCCTAAGATGCTTGGGTTAAAAATGAATTCTGTTTACTTAATATTTATTTATATATGATAAAGACTTTTGACAGATATCTTGTTGGTAAACTGCAAACTTATTACGCATGTGTTTTTAGGTTCAAATAAAATTCTTATGATATATGAAATCTTATTTAAACGTGCTTAACAAAAAATCTATTTGTGATGAGTGGGGATTAAGTGAAACTATGTATATATAAATATTTGTATATCGATTCTCACATCACAAAAAATCAGTAAAAAAATAATTATAATTATCAAACTCTAGGGCACATCAAGTCATCAACCACAAAATCCGACGACTATATATCCACTGTTCCGATAAATATAGGAATATTATAAGGGGAACGCCATTACTATTATATTTTTGCTCTCAGTGAAATTAAAGTTGGCACCATATTGATTCGACACCTTACAGTATAGTGCGATAAAGGGTTTCTTTCTTATCCAATACTGCTAGCAATTTAATTTTTTAATCGTATAATTTTGTATAATTTCTAATAAGGTTATGTACAAAAATGTGGGAATTTAAGTGGCTTGGACCTTATACCCACGTCCACCCAACCAATAGATATAAATATACACATAATAATAAGAAGAGATAGAAATAAAATAATAATTATGATTTACCTGCTTTAATAAAAATGAAAAGCTGATCGTTTGTAATTGTGGACAATGAAATTCAAGTATAACCAATACATTGGTCGACAACAAGACAAAAAATTGTTAACCGATTGTTTTTCCATCCACTAAAATAAAATTAACGAGCAATTTGTTAATTTGGAAATGGACTTTTTCTTGTTAATAAATTCGTCAAATAATTCAATGATTTTGCTAATATTTGATCATCGTTAATACTAATTAACATTCTTATTCTTAATCGTTACTGTTATATTATTGACGTCTATTAATATTAAATAGTTTTCAACATTTGTGAAAAGATTAATTGATTATTCCAAGTCTCTAAAACAGACTTTTTGTTTTTCTAATTTTGGGCAGCGCACCAGGAGGGAACCCTAAAAATCGAGAGACTTCTAATTACTTCGCTCTCTGGCGACTGTTTAGCTTCTTCCCCAGGAACACGGAGAAATTGTCTGTCATTCTGTGATTATCTTAAATACGAGAAACCAACCAAAAAACAAATAATCAGTGCTGTGCTATCCACTTTCAAAACTGAATGCCACATGATTCACACTGGAGATCATAAAGGCTAGTTTGGTCGTTGTTTTATTGTTGTGGTGTTTTAGTTTCTAGATTTTTTTTGCGATTTTTATAGGCTTCTATACTGTTTCTTTTGATTCTGTTCTCTCCGGAATGATTTATATCTAATCGTTTTTTGTTGGTTGAATTTTGCAAATATGGTATTGAAATGCGCCTTTTTGTTATTATGTCGTCGATTTTTTTAATTTTTGGTTTTAGTTTTAGTTTTAGTGTTGGAATCTTTATTGGACCACACTCTTCGACTGAGTGCAAACTCTTGCAACCCAAGAAAATCGGGGAGCAGGAAGACGAGTAAGGAAGGGGAAAATGCTGAGATTATGTGGAAATGATAGAAGAGCCAAAAGCCTAGAACTATTATTATTTTTATGCCTGTCCCATTTGTTTAGAGATGGATCCATTGCTTAATTGGGAGGGTGACCCTGCTGTATTCTTCTTATTTTGTTGATTTTGTCTGTTGGATACTCCGAAAGTTGATTACAGAATGCTAAATCTCGAGGTTATTGTCTACATGAAGAAACGTGACATCATGGACTTTTAAATTGCAGGTTGATCCATATGATACTCATGGTTAGAATCTAATTTTAAAAGGGAGTGATTATTACCGAGGGTGCCAAGAATCACAGCACCCCTAAACTTCAAGGATGGACACAACCAAGCAAGACTCCAGGATTCTGGAAGTTGATAATGGTGTATCTTTGATGTCTGATTCAACAATGTTGATTGACAATGGAACTCAAGCTACCGGAACTTCAGAACTACAGGCTCACCGTATCCCTGCCTTGGATTACCAGTTGGGTCTTCATGAGCGTGCATTTTCTGCTGCTGGAGCTGCATTTTTATCAGCTGTTTTGGTCAACCCACTTGATGTTGCAAAGGTACATTAATGCTTTACTTGTAAACTTTTGTTTGCTTAATCTTTGAACAGTTCAATTTCTCTCTTGACAAATATGCAATTTAATAATGCTTCTCTTCTGCTTTATTGTCAGCCAACTCATATATTCAAGTTTATTCTTGGATATTCTGGCTGTTCTTGTATCACTGTTGGCTGCAGATGTTGGATTGTTTCAATCTAAATTCTCTGTATACTGCTTGCCAACGCGTTTTTTGCAAATTTCTGTGCCTGGTTCGGCTCTGATGAAACCTGTTTTTTCATAGTTAATGAGAAAAGTTTGTCGATGACCTTGGCACCGTTACATTGTACGCAATTATATCTTAATTTTGCTGATTTGAAACTTTTAGTGCAACTTTTATCTGTTATGAATTGTAGATTGAGAATTGACTATTGTCCCCCCTTCTCATTTGGGCCTTCTGGTACTCAAGTGAACTTTTATATTATAGATTTCGTTATTTTCTGATTATTTAACTTTTGAACACTGCAGACGAGATTACAGGCTCAAGCGGCCGGAGTCCCTTACTCGCACCCATTAAGTAATGTTATAAGTCGCATGACATTCTTTGGACCCCACATGGTTGGTGTGATTTTTTTGTTTTCATTTATGTTTTTTTGTTCATCAGTTTCTCCACAATATATTGACCATACACGACTAATTGAGTTTTATCAATTGCTAAATGGTCAGAATGAGTTGTCCTCAGGTTAATATATGTTAACTAGATTCTGTATTTTTTATGCTGATAGGTTCTGAACTTGCTCTCCATTTAACACTGATCAAGTCTAATTTTTGGGAGAACACATAAACCATTTCTTCTGACATGACTTTTTTGCTTTTTCATGTTTTGCACCAATTTCTGATGTTAGTTATGCCAAATAAGAATCTCCTGCTTTGTTAAAACCCTCAGTTGAGTTTAATAGCGACAGTCATACACTGTCTTGAAAAATATACTTGGTGTAGTAAGATTATTCAAGGTTATCTTGTAGAGGTACAATGAGTCTATCTCCACTATGGAAATTAACCTTGATCTTAAAATGATGGTGCTTTGAGCTTGGTTTGTGAGATCAGGTTCTGTCCACAGTCTAAATCATGGATTTGGCTTTAGAGTTTGAGCTCATAAGCCCTACCTATAAAATTAATACTCTGTTTATATATCAATATTTTACATTATATAATAAATAGTAATCATGGTTTATACTCGTCAAACATAAAAAATAATAAAAATTAGTTTTGAGGTTATGATATCAATAAATTTTTGAGCTCGCTAGAGTTCAGAAAATCCTTAGCTAAAATCAAATGAGCTCACATGTCAGATTTGTGGCTGTAGTAGACTAACTTTATGTTCCAATTACTTGACCCTGGCCGGGGATTTCAATCGGACTATTGAAGTGACGATACTATCATTTCTTTACCTCACTGTAACCAATAGTATATTCCCGAATGAGGATGCATACTCAATATAGTATTGATAACTGTTTAGTTACTGCAGCTACGGTTCATATTTTTTCCAGAGAAGTTTATATTTTTGAACCACTAGGTATGAGTATATTCACCATTGATTATTTATTATGTTGGCTGAATATGCCTGGTTTCTTGTCTCTAGAAATGCAATTTGATTTAAGTACTTGAATGTGTTTGCTAGATGTTTGCTGATCTAAGGTGTTCTCCCTCATGCACGCGCGCTGGGGTCCATGGTACTGTGGCAATTTGTCCACCTGATTGTTTCCATTACAAAGGGACACTCGATGTGTTTTACAAAATAATACGGCAGGTTGGTGATATTTATTCGACTTTCTAGTTTAGAAATTAGACAGATGTTACGAAGCTAATATGATTTCTGCTCTGTGTTTTCCTACTTCCTGTAATTATATTTGTGGTAAGTTCATGTCATTTTTTGTGTTAGTGATAATTTGTATCTCTGGATGTAATTTTCCATGTCATTTTTTGTCTTTAAGTGATAATTGGTATCTTCTGGATGTAATTTTCAAACTTCTTATGTTTCCAGGGTATTTTTTTTGCGGAAAATTGTGTGTTGTGGCTAATGTAGTTACTTGCATGTGTTCAACAGGAAGGATTTTCTAGACTTTGGAGAGGCACGAATGCTGGGTTAATGCTTGCTGTGCCCACTGTGAGTTATTTAAGGATTTCCGAAAAATGTCTATAGGGATAAACCATCAATTACTGCATGTTTTTGTTTTTTTATCGAATTCCTCTGTTTCAATCCGGATAAGGTACTTTTAATATTTGACAAACAGGTTGGAATATACTTGCCTTGCTACGACATTTTCCGTAACATGTTAGAGGAATTTGCTGTACAGAATGCTCCTACCTTAGAGCCGTACACACCATTGCTGGCTGGTTCAATGGCACGTTCACTAGCTTGCACAAGTTGCTATCCTATTGAGCTTGCCAAAACACGAATGCAGGTGTTTGATATATTTTTCTGGACAGCTTTCTTCTTCTCTTGTCCTTCACTTTCTTATAGCTGTGTAACTGTTATCCCTTAATGCGCAGGCGTTTAAGCATGTCAATGGTGATAAAAGACCCCCTGGAGTCTTGAAAACATTATTTGACAATATTCCACGGGTCAAGAGCACAAGCAACTTTAGAAACAGCTGTAAATCAAAATCTTTATCTAGTTGAAAGTTGATCTTTTGCACTTGCTGCTTGTGCTTTTGAATTTTTTGTTTGATGACCCTTCTAATCCTGAAACGAATTATTTAGCTTCTGAGGCCAATTCTAAACCATATCCGTGTTACAGGCAGTTTTCCTTTTCTGGCAATTGGTGGTTTTTTTCTTTTTTCTTTTTTTTGTCTAAATAAATGAACCTTTTCCCACTACAAATGTAAATCCCTTTACCATGGTGGTAGGGATATTAGCAAACTATAAGCTTTGTTTGGTCAGTGAATGAAATTCCCTGTTCCAAATGAATGAAATGACTTATTATCTATTTATATCTTTATCATTTACCTATAGCATATCATTTCTGATGCAGTGCAAAGCTATCGTGTCTTGTGGACAGGCCTTGGCGCTCAGCTTGCTCGTGATGTTCCTTTCTCTGCCATCTGCTGGCCAACTCTTGAGCTGGTGTTACCTCATTCTCATTCCTTGTTTGTATGGGATTGTGGAAACTTTTGTGTGATATATATGCCTTTGTGTATAACTCTTGTTCCAGGTAAGAAAGCGGCTTTTAGGTCTTGTTGGAGATGAAGCTAATGCAGCCAGTATCCTTGGGGCAAATTTTTCTGCTGGTTTTGTTGCTGGAAGCCTAGCTGCTGCTGCTACATGTCCACTTGATGTTGCAAAGACCCGCAGGCAAATTGAGGTTGTTTCTCCTTCTTAATTAGTTGTTTACTAGTGCTTTGGCAGGCTGTCCCAATATCTACCTAACTTTTAATAATTCTTGGTTTTGCAACCGTTCAAATAAATGCTCTAGATTTCCTGTAAAGTGATTCCAGGACCTTTATAAGTTCAAGCAGTCAAGATGATCAGACTTTGTATGGATTCATAAACTTGTCCATATGGTGAACTTAACGTTTATTGGACTTCTATCATCCCAGTGTTCTTTTTCCTAGTAGTAAAAGAGTATAACAATCAGCTATTTAAACTATGTTGGAGTTTTTGTACCCAAGTGAATGGTTGATTATATGTGAAAATGAGTGGTTTTCAGCACTCTTCCTAATGTAGTTATGTAATGTTGCATTTGCAGAAGGATCCCATGAGGGCGTTGAAGATGAGTACAAGACAGACTCTATTGGAGATATGGAGGTATGTCTACATATGACTGCCCGTTCAAATTTTTGATGTACTATGATCCATTTCGTTCTTCAATTGATTTTTTTCATCTGGGGAATCAATTGCTACAATAAGCAATTTTTGGTTCATTAGACTTGTTTCTTGTTTGTCGACTGCACGTCATTGCTGAAGGCTTCTGAGAACTAGTCAGAACCAGTTCGTACATCCTTCCTAAAGAACTAAACACTTGCGTCAAGTTGGCCATTTCTGTTTCATGCAAGTTCTTCACTGCACATTATTTCTTGTTAAAAACTTTCAAAATGGTCTAAGCATTGCTTGATACCCTCTCTGCGCATTTTGGTGTTGTATATGTATATGACATTTTTCTCAAACGATTTTTGCATTGTATCTGCAACTTTCACAGGGATGGAGGGATGAAGGGCTTGTTTACTGGAGCGGGTCCCCGTATTGGCCGTGCAGGTCCTTCTGTAGGGATTGTGGTTTCATTTTATGAAGTCGTGAAGTACGTTCTACAGTACCAATATGCTGCTGTTTAATCTATCAGGATCCTTCCTTTATTAGTTCCGAAAACCAACATCTGCTGATAGTTAGAGCTGAATCGCCGGCATCAAGAATAGGCTAGATCAGACAGTTTTGCTATTGTTAATGATAGAGATGCTCGAGTGGCAAGGAATAATTTTGCTTCTCATTTGTTTATTGATCCTATTTTTTCAACTTGCTAGCTACCACTCAAGCTCCTAAATGATGAGGGATTTTGTTGGATTTTTCCCCGCACGATTAGCACGAAGAATTTTGATACCATTGACACCATTTATGTTCGATATCCCATTTTGTAGATGTCGGAAAATAGCACAATCACTCGTGATATATCTTAATCAGAAAATTTACTGCCGTATATCATCTGTTGCTTGAAGTTCGTATCTTTTGTACTTTGGACCCCTCTTGTGACCATGGACTTCCTTTTCCATCGTTCGGATGAGTTCAATGTCCATCCTCTGGTAAGCTGGTTCCGGAGTTTCACATATTGATTTTTATATGTTGTAAATACCTCACATAAGATATCGAAATAATTTAACAATGTTAATGTAATTGAGTGCAATGAAATATTGCCTAATACAATACTACCTACACTTTCTGGACCTGCGGTAGGTTGGACAAAGTCTTGTGAAAAACGTAGTGTTGGAAACCTACTTCCGATCTGGTTATGTATCTCTAAATTTTTTTAAATGTTTTGTTTTATATACGTGTCCTAGCCTTCGCCACTTTCGTGTAAGCTCTACTCTTTAACAGCACAGACTTCTGGAGTCGACTGTTGGCGAGTGTGTCGTGTGGTTGTACGACATATTTTATTTGGAAAATTTGAAATGATTATGGCTTCTTGTGACACGAATTTACAAAGAAAGTAATAAACGCTGGTATATTTATTAGATTTGTTTTGTATTTCTAGAACAGTTCATATATTTTAAATAAAAATGATTATTATTAGACATAAAAAACATATCAAGTATGGTTGGCGTAAAATACAACTTTAGTTTTGTCTTTTTTAGAATTTAATGATACATCAAATAAAATTCTGCTTCAATGATGAGAAAAGTGGTTGATATATGTATTTTGCCATCCGAACTTTTGAAAAATTAAGATTTTTGTCCTTGTCTAGTATGATATTTTATTACACTCATACCTACTAATTCATATATGAACCGCAAATTTAATCATTCCAATTCTTGTGGTAGAAAAATCTGGACATGGACATAGAAAACTCTGAGGTTGCTTTTTGATGACATTTCAAAGATTGATTAACTAAATCAATCTAATCTCATCATTACGATTTTTTTATTATTATCATATCCTTAATATATAAGAACTAATATAAAGATATATTCTTATAACGTATCAATCAAATTAATAATATTTTTATAATATATCACTCGTTAAAATTGCAATTTCATCACTTCAATAAAATTTAGTTCTTATTTTGTTATATTAATAATTATTTAAAAATAATAAATTAATCCATTAATTAAATATATTTTACTTATTAAATACTATATCATACCCGAAATTTTAAATTGTCACGTCCCGTCCCGTCCGGTCGCTTCCCTTCCCTTCACACTGGGTGTACAAACAGACGAGTGAATTTTTTTTATCTCTAAGAACACAATAAAAAGTTCTACATAGATATGCCCATAATCAACAGCTCTACCAGTGGAGACTGGGAACTACGAATATCGATTTCTTAAGACATACTACATCTGCAAATTTGAACACAGATGAATATCTATTCTGTTATTGCAATTTCACCAGAAGAACATTATTATAGGATACAGCAAAAGCTAACAAAAATAAAAAAAAATGCACAATAATTAGTGAATGATATACGTAAGCACCAGAGCCACCACCATCAGAACATATGCTACACCTTGATCAATTGTGGTCCCTGCGATAATTTTGAATACAATAGAAAAAGGAAAATAATCATATTACAAACTACAAAGACAAATAAGTAAAAGACGTAAAATAGTAAAACTTAAAGGTAACCATCACTGGAGGGGGCTGGTATAGGAGCGTCGGCGGCGGCGGCGGCCATAATGATCGCGAGAAGTGATCCTAGTCTTACCAAATCCATCGTTCTCATCCCAATTTCCTCTCTTCTTTCGGAGATCTTTGTCTCCCTCTGCCTTGGATGCAATATCCGGTGCAGAGCGAGAGAGAGAGAGGGAGCAGGAAACACGAATTTCCTTTTTGGTTTCTCAGTGGAAGTAACTGATGTTCTCTGGATGCGGAGAAGAAGGAGAACCCATAATTGGGTCGAACGTGGCAATATTATAAGATCAACATAACTAAAAGAAACCCTACACGTGTTATCAATATTCAAAATCGATTTATTTGCTTTTTTTTTTTTAAAAAAAAGGTTTAAATTTAAAGACTTTTTTTAAAAAATTAAAGTATGATAATATAGTCAAAAAGTAATTCATAAAAATAAAAATTGAACCAAGAAACTAAAGCTGTTTGATGCATTTTTATAAATTAATTTACAACATACATTTATATCTATGTAATATATATTACATAATCTGGTTGAATATATTCGCTTTATATGAATATTATTACGTTAAAGAAAAATGACATTACCTATTCCTCTATAAAATATAAATGAAATTATATGTTTATGAATCGTTACACATTGTAAAAAAATAATTCATATAGGTAACTGATAATTTTTTTAAATTAGATGAACTCAGTTTAAAACTTTTAATTATAAGTTATGTAACTCAAATTTTTATAAAGAATGTGAAATAATTATATTAATAAAATAAGAAAAAAAATAACACAAAATGGAGTACTAACAAGCAATCTAAATTCTCACATGAAAAATTAGTAAACAGATGCCAAACAAAAGTCTCAAAGAAATTGGGTTAACGAAAAAGGCTGCTCCGATGCTACTCGGACACTATCAAGGCCCAAGATAGGATTGAACACCCCTCACGAATGATCCATTGCCCATCCTTAGTTTAGGCTCATATTAATTGTCAGCACAACTTTTATATACTATATATAAAGGAATTTTATTAAAACGGATTTAACTAAAGTTTTAATTTTTTTAAATTTTTTAAATTTTTGTTAAAATACTTAGTCATATAATTAATAAGAAATGATATGGTGGACACCCAACATGGGCACCCTGTGGGCACCAGGCTGACGTGGCGGCATCAGGAAGTATCACGTCAGCCTATTGCCCATATGATGCCTATATTGGGTGTCCATTATATCAAATTTGTATAATTAATAGTATATATATATATATATATATACACGCACGCGTATGGTGCGTGCAGGAAATGCCGCTGTTCTTAAAGTGGACTGGCTATGTGGGCCAAGCCGTTCGGGTATACCCAGCCCATTTGGTATGTGAATTGGGGATATACGGGTTTTCTTCCGAGGCGGTGAAGAAAAAAAGAGTCCAATCTCCGTTTGGCTGAGCAGAATCCTCTCCATTTCTCCTTTTTCCTCTGCGATCCCATCCCAGCGTCGGTACTTGTTTTCATTTTCTAACGTGAACATGAATTATTTGCTTGATATATCGGAGAAACATGACGGTTAATTTCGTTCAATTGCTTGAGAAACATTTGGTTTTCTTCATTGTCGGTTTCGTGTGCGTGATTCATTGGAAAACCTTGATTATTTGGTTTTTCTCTTCGTTTTTTTTTGTTTTGTCACCTGGGGATTAATTCTGACTGAAAAATTGACTAATTGAGTGGTGTCTTGCAAATATCGCAGTTGATTGACGAATGATTTTTCGGATGATGTTTGGGTTCTAGTGTGTTTCTGTGCATTAGTTACGGAGATGTAATCCAGTTTGTCTTTTCCGTTTTCTTGTGTATTCCTGCGAACGTTTGACGAAGATGTAATCGAAATTTTTCTGTTTCTGCTTGCAGTTTTACTTGTGGTATGGCATCTAATTCCAGCCAGCCACAATTTCGCTACACCCAACCCCCATCCAAGGTGCTCCACTTACGAAATTTACCATGGGAATGTACTCCAGAGGAACTGATTGAATTCGGTAAACCTTTTGGTAATGTTATCAATACAAAGTGTAATGTGGGGGCCAATAGAAACCAAGCTTTTATAGAATTTGTAAGTGTATATTGTAAGGTTTGATTCTAATTTATGTGACTTTTTATGGTTATACATTATTTTCTATCCTTTCTATGTTATAGGCGGAGCCAAATCAAGCTATTGCTATGATGTCTTACTATGCATCCTCGCCAGAGCCCGCTCAGGTACGAGGGAAAACTGTTTACTTACAGTATTCCAACAGGCAAGAAATAGTGAACAATAAAACTGCGGCAGATGTGGCTGGCAATGTTCTCTTGGTGACAATTGAGGGGACTGATGCGCGTCTTGTTAGCATCGATGTCATGCACTTGGTAAGAATTCATGCATACCCTTCGCAAGCTCAGAACCGTGATAAGTTGACAAAGTAGGATTCTTTCTATAATTTTGTGTGCAGAGATTGTAGCATGTCACTTTTTTTAAGACTTTATTTGACAAAAATGTGAATGAATCAGCAGGCACATGTCAAGGATAAATCTTCAATGGCAGCTTATTGCATCGGGAGAAATAGGGAATGTGTGTTTGTCTTCTTTCTCCTTTGCTTAGCACTGACTCTCTCTTCTTTTCTCCTCTTCATCCCCCTAGCTTCTTAGAGCCTTGAATGACTCTCTCATAGTTCGTAACCACTTTCATGCATCTAATGGTTATAATTGGCGTGTTGGTTATAATGATCATACTCGATCTAGGTTTCTGTCTGTAGAGCCAAGAAAGTTGCAACCATCATTAATAAAAAATCTGATTTCAGGTGTTTTCGGCATTTGGATTTGTGCACAAGATAACTACATTTGAGAAGACTGCTGGCTTTCAGGTGTGTATGTTTGGTGAATATTTTGTAACGATCAGTA
Source organism: Dorcoceras hygrometricum (assembly GCA_001598015.1). Classification (NCBI taxonomy): domain Eukaryota; kingdom Viridiplantae; phylum Streptophyta; class Magnoliopsida; order Lamiales; family Gesneriaceae; genus Dorcoceras; species Dorcoceras hygrometricum. Next base: position 20,238 of record KQ999839.1, on the reverse strand, counting down.
AATGTTCAACCAATAATACTGGCGTCTCAAACATACAATCACATTATATATTCCTCCACTATCAGGCTTTGGTGCAATTTACCGATTCAGAGACTGCCTCTTCTGCTAAGGACTCCCTTGATGGAAGAAGCATTCCAAGGTGAAATGGGTTCTATATTTTGGCTTCGGATGTAACCCGACTGTTATGGATCATATGTGTCGATATGGTGCTCTATGTTGGGGCTGGACATCTGTCAGCAGCTTTATTAAGAATCCGCTAATGGGGTACATGCATGCTACTTACCCGGCCTTACCTCTCTTTTATGTAGTTATTCAAGTCACTTTTACCTTTATGGGAGCTGTTCTGGTTGAACTTCCCTACTTATGCCAATTATTCAGGAGTTGTTCTATGCTGGACAGATTCTATTGTAAACAAGGATCTGCGATATAATTTTTAGTTGTGCCTTGTGTAATGGAGCTGATTGGTTGGCCTATGTAGATGCACAATTGAACATCAAAACTTTGGTTTGCGACATATTTCACTTTTTGTGGATGATCATATGGTTAATATGCTAGTATCCCGTTTCAAATATATTTTATGACATTTTTTTAATTATCAATGTGGTGTGATGGTACTTTCACCAGCCCAGAATTTTTGGTAAATGATTGTTACTATAAGTTCCTTGAATTTAAGATTTGTGATTATTCTATTTTTAGTCACAGTTTGTGGTTGATAAATTTCTTCCAGTGTTGATGCGCCTTTCTTGCTGTTTCTATTTGTGGTTTTTGCCAGGTATTTGATACCAGAGCTGGGACCATGTTCCCTTCGGATCACATATTCTGCTCATACTGATTTGAGTGTGAAATTCCAGAGTCATCGTAGTAGGTAAAAATTGGCTGTGAGTTTTTGTGAGTTATTGATATAGATTGGAATGCATATATTGGACTTTTTTTCTGTCAAGTCCAGCTTGAAATTTTTGCCTTCACAGGCTTCGTTTGATTTTTGTGAACACTTTAAATAATTGCTTTATCATATGTCAACCATATAGGGACTATACTAATCCTCTACTGCCCATCGCCCCGTCAGCCATTGATGCAAGCGGTCAGGTAACTATTTTCAATTGAGAAGTAGAGAGGGTAGAATTTGTGTTGACTCAATTCAATCTTTGGTTTTTCATTTCTTTTTTTGGTCCATTCTGCAAAAAATCAAAATGTCTTTATCCAGATGATGACATGCAAACCAATCCATTTTAATTGTTCAAGAATCTTGATAATCTTAGTTTACCTCTTCAAAGTTTCTAAAATGTTTTATTTCAATTGTAGTTCAGGATTCCTGTGTACCAAGGAACTCTCTCTTTTGGTTGTAGATCACTCTTGTTGTCATATCCTGATAGCATAAAGCAATTCTTGCAGAGTGTAGGGATTGATGGAAGAAAACTGGAACCAGAGAGCAATGTCCTTCTTGCCTCAATTGAGAACATGCAGTATGCAGTCACCTTGGATGTTATGCACCAGGTAGGCAGCTATATGCTTGAGTAGCTTTTAGACACTATTTTTTGGCTTCATTTAGCTGACCTTTTTCTCTGTAAATCACATTCCCTGGACAGGTCTTCTCTGCTTTTGGGCCTGTCCTTAAGATAGCCATGTTTGATAAAACTGGAGGTCTTCAGGCTTTGATACAGTATCCTGGTAAGATAAGTTTACATAGCTTACATCGCCATTTCTTTATCTTCCTTCATTAAATAATTTAAGGAAGGGGAACAAAATATCAATTCCAAAATGTGATTCACATCCTGTAAAAAAGCGAATGATATAAACAGAGGCAGAACAATATAACATGGTCAATTTGTGGATGGGCTAATATTACCTTGCTGTTTTTTTTACTTCAGTATCATATTTGCATGATCAATGTGAGCGTGGACAAAATAATGGGTTCACATGAAGGCAGAAACATCATATTTCTGTTAGATGGCTATGTTTACAACTTTCGTCAGGTGGACCTAGAGAAGTTCATTAATGTTAAGAGGAGAAATTGTGAAAGCATATAATGTTAAGAGGAGAAATTAAGAAAGCATATATTTGGTGCATCTTTTATTTAAGGAGATGTATTTTTGGGTGAACACTAATCAATGGGCGTGCAGATGTCCGGACAGCTGTTGTTGCAAAGGAAGCTTTAGAAGGACACTGCATATATGATGGAGGATTTTGCAAGCTTCATCTCTCCTATTCCCGACATGTTGATCTCAGCATAAAGGTGAGAGAAAACTCCTAGATTTCCTGATTGATAACAAAAGCTGCCTGAAACATTTCATTTCTTCAAAAATTGTACCGTGGTGTTTGTTAAGCATGAGCTTGTACTTGTTTTCAGGTCAACAATGACAGGAGCAGAGACTACACCACCCCCAATATTCCCCTCTTAAATGCTCAACATTCAACCTTGGGACAGCAACCCTACCCAGTAGGAGGCCGAGGACCTCATGTTTACATTGGACCACAGTATGCTTCAGCGCCGGCTCACGCAGTACCTCCGCATACAGCTAGTTGGAACCAGATGATGCCTCAGTCCATGCCTATGCAAATGAATAATTATCCTTATGCCCCTGCTGCAAGTTCTCCGGCGTGGGGCCACGGGATGATTTCACCCCACGGCCAGAATGGTTTGCCACAGTCGTCACCAATGCCCCATTATCATCATCAATAGCAAAATCCAGCTGGTGTGTACAAGTGAGGATGCGGTCTGGTGTATGCAAATTTCTCTCTCAATAGTACATGAAAGTACTTCATTGGGCTGTAAAAGTCATCTTTCCCTTATATTTTTGTTTGTTGTTGAACGATTCTGGTTGTATTCATGCCATGTTTTATGCTTGCATGGTTTATACTGTTAGTTTTTGTACAATATATCAACGAATCTTGAAGTTTTCACTTTCATGCCCCTTGATAAATGATGCATGTTTGTTAACCTAATTACACAGAAATTAAGAATTCAAGTACCATTTTCTGGTCATTAATTTAAAATTAGTATGGGAAAGAATACCCGAGAATTGAACCCTTTTACGCCGAATGCAAAGTGATGTTGACCATGAAACCCCTTTCACATTAATCTTTATAAACTTTTTAATTGACGAATAGCAACAAGTGGGGTCCTAAGTCCTAACATACTCAGAGATCAGCCTCTTGAAGTCAAACGAAGTTCCAATCTCGAAATTTTTCTGGGCATCCGAGTTTCAACGCAAACTTCAATTCAAAGAACATTAGACAAGTAGTTGGGTGATCAGAAACAAAAGAAAAAGAAAGAAAAGTTTCGTCAAACTATTATCTTTCTGTTTTTGATATACTAATTACCAACAATAAGAATTACTATAATTCACACAATAAAACATACTGTTGAATTGTGTCTGCCAAAGATAAGCTTCTCTGACCACAGCCTAGAGCCTTGAGGATGGGAACATGCGGTTATGGCATGGAATGGAAGCTCAAGGGATGACAGAAAGTGACTGGTTGTTGGCGGTGGGAATGAGAGGGTAGAAGGCAGGTTACCGGTTGATCAAGTGGTGGTATAAAACACTTCCAAATCAAAAAACTGAGAGAGAGAAAACACCAAAGAAGAACAGAGGGTGAGGAGAGGAATAAGCGATAGAAAACCAAAGAGTATAGGGAGTTTTCTAGAGGAGACTTTCTCCAGTAGCATCTCTGTGTATCTTTGTACTCAAATCTTCAGATTCAATAATCAAGAATTGGTTGTTCTCCCGTGGACGTAAAGCCCTTGTGGCTGAACCATGTAACTTGTCCGTGTTGATCTGTTTTGGTTCGTTTATTTTCTTTTTGTGTTTCTGCATGCGTCGTGCTCTGCGTGTGATTCGTCTTCACGGGTAGCTTGCGACTTTCATTCTTGTGAAACCATATTCGATCTCAACACATACCATTTCGAGAATTGTGTGTAAATATTAATTATTCTTAATGTAGTTGATTGGCACGGCAAAAGAAATAAATTAGTGAGACATACTCTTCACTTTTTTTTTTTTGGTTTTCCTAACCCCCCAAAACCTGCCGTCACAAAAACAAATAATTTACAGCTCAATGTTCCACCTACACGTCATATTAGCCAACCCTCGGGCTTCAAATCTAATTTTCTTCACAAAACCCTCAAGATACTAGAATATCAATGGACATGCGTTTGGGAGAATTCCTACAAACGGGGCACGAAGCTTTTAACTTCAGCCACTGGTCTACACAATCTGCATGAAAGCAATGCTGACACTCTGGTATACTTCTCAGGGTCTCCTTAGGCTTGTACTCGGATAAGCAAATCGAGCAAATGCTGTCGTCGGGCTTAGGCAGACGCCGGCTCTCCCCAAGGATTGTTTTCGGGTAAGATTCGATGGTTGAACTGTCGAGCCCATCCGTGGTGACTAGACTTTGTGGTGCCACAGCGGCAGAGCTGGCGGAGTCTACACTCCGTAGACGCCGCCTGCAGGCCAAGCGCTTCACTTTGCCGCAAAGGCAGCATACAAGTCCTACAAGGAAGAGTAGCGCGGGCACTCCGGCCCCAGCAATTATGGCGTAACGAGCACCTCTTGGAAGTCCTGAACGGAGAATTACATTCTGTAATCTTTGCTTATTTCCCTGTTTATAGAGCTATATTTGCGCTAAAACCAATATATCCATCCTCCGGTATTTAAGTAAGGTCTAAATTAAGAAGTAATTTCCAACATGATCTGTTTCTTGATATACAAAATCATATTCAAAACACCAAATTTTACATCCGTACCCATGATCGAGTTTTTTTTTTCCCTTTTCCTGAGCCATTCATTCAATCTCGCTTTTGATAAAACATTTCCATTACTTAAGAAAAATTAGCTAGGTCAAGCTAGACAATATCAGGCCAATAATTATCTAAGGGGTTGACAATATGAAAGTAAAGCTCCGTGTATGATAGTATATTGAAATGATTGCATTTTCACGCGTGTTTTAGTCGCCATTTACTCGCCAATTTCTTTGAAAAGATCTATCAACCGTGTAGATTTGGCTCGGTACAGTAAATCGATTTTTCCAAATTAAACTGTATTCCGTATCGAAAAATTGAAAATAATACCGATATCATACTGATTTTTTGGTATACCGAAAAACACGATACTAAAAAAATGATATTGATACCGTATCGATTTACCGAAAATACCTTGATTTGAAAAATAAAATATTAATACATAAACAAATAAAGAAATAAATAAATAAATAAATATATAAATAAATAAATATATATATACATATATATATATATATATCGGTATTTTATTATATACGAAAAATATCAAATTTTATAAATTCAATACCAATACCGTTAATTTTCGGTACGACAGCATATCATATCGAAAATTTCGATATACCAAATTTTTCGATATTTTCAATAAAATTTGATTCGATAATCATGATATATTGATATTTTTGATATTTTTCCCATCCCTTACCGTTGAAGATAGAGAGGACAATCGGATTTTTGTAGGTAATACAAAAAATCATTATCAAGTTTAAATTAACAATTTGGTCATACCCATTCCACCATTGGATATATAAATCACAATTTTTCAAACTATTTCAGAAGAAAACAATTGCTTCCTGTTTTCTTCAAGTCTCCACTTGATACGGCGAAAAAAAGTAAATGATGACTCGATCATATCGTATGATTATTTAATATTTTTAAAAAGTATTAATCTCAAATATAATAATCTTTGAGATGCTGTTGTATTAATTTAGCATCTTAATCAACTGAATAAAATTTTTACTACAAGATAATTTCGTAAAACCTTTACGAATAAAAATTTCATTATCCCTTAATTTAGTTGGTTATGGTTAGAATCCTTTAATTGTTTATAAAATCTGTACGTTGATTTTTCGATTGTTGATGTATATACTGAAAGACCCATTAAATTATGTATGCGAATTCATACAGATAAAAATGGAATAAGATATTTTCTCCTTTTGACCCAATTATATAATCACGCTTTCTTTTGGTCAGTCTCAGATATATAGTTTAACTTTCCACATTTAATCAACTCTATCATTAATATATCATATTTAATGTATATATAGTTATTTTAACATTTTAGTTAGTTTTTTCTAATTAATATTATCTTATCGTCTATGAATGTAAAAACTACTGTATCGAGTGAGTAACTTTATCAAAGGCAGATACAAGTTCCAGTCGCTGTGGGGTTAGAATGAATATGAAGATAAGTTTTATTACGTCAGAGTTGACCAAGTCTTAAAATATCGAGTCAACGGACCAAAAGGCCGATCCAGAAAACACCATGATGTGAGGGGTTTTTTTTTAGCATAACTTTTGATTTTTTTTGCGCGTGAATACGTCCTGCCCTTAGGCCACCGTCACTCTTATATTATATTAATAGCTAAATTCTAACGTTATCATATCTTATGTTCATGTCAAAATATTAATTATATCACATCAATTTATATATATAATCTCAATCAATATTATTTATATCATATCAATCAATAAATATATATATAATCGCAATCAAATCTTTATATTTATATTATATCGAACAAATAAATAATATAAAATTACAATATTATTATTCGTCATTTTTTTATTATATTAATTTTAAAAATATTAAAAAAATATAATTTAATTTCAAAATTAACTAGTCAAACCAAACATAGTCTTTCTCGATAATACTTTTATAATCACATCATTTATTATTCATACTATTTTATTATATCACAATTTATATTTTATCATATCACGCGCCGGCTCACGCAGTACCTCCGCATACAGCTAGTTGGAACCAGATGATGCCTCAGTCCATGCCTATGCAAATGAATAATTATCCTTATGCCCCTGCTGCAAGTTCTCCGGCGTGGGGCCACGGGATGATTTCACCCCACGGCCAGAATGGTTTGCCACAGTCGTCACCAATGCCCCATTATCATCATCAATAGCAAAATCCAGCTGGTGTGTACAAGTGAGGATGCGGTCTGGTGTATGCAAATTTCTCTCTCAATAGTACATGAAAGTACTTCATTGGGCTGTAAAAGTCATCTTTCCCTTATATTTTTGTTTGTTGTTGAACGATTCTGGTTGTATTCATGCCATGTTTTATGCTTGCATGGTTTATACTGTTAGTTTTTGTACAATATATCAACGAATCTTGAAGTTTTCACTTTCATGCCCCTTGATAAATGATGCATGTTTGTTAACCTAATTACACAGAAATTAAGAATTCAAGTACCATTTTCTGGTCATTAATTTAAAATTAGTATGGGAAAGAATACCCGAGAATTGAACCCTTTTACGCCGAATGCAAAGTGATGTTGACCATGAAACCCCTTTCACATTAATCTTTATAAACTTTTTAATTGACGAATAGCAACAAGTGGGGTCCTAAGTCCTAACATACTCAGAGATCAGCCTCTTGAAGTCAAACGAAGTTCCAATCTCGAAATTTTTCTGGGCATCCGAGTTTCAACGCAAACTTCAATTCAAAGAACATTAGACAAGTAGTTGGGTGATCAGAAACAAAAGAAAAAGAAAGAAAAGTTTCGTCAAACTATTATCTTTCTGTTTTTGATATACTAATTACCAACAATAAGAATTACTATAATTCACACAATAAAACATACTGTTGAATTGTGTCTGCCAAAGATAAGCTTCTCTGACCACAGCCTAGAGCCTTGAGGATGGGAACATGCGGTTATGGCATGGAATGGAAGCTCAAGGGATGACAGAAAGTGACTGGTTGTTGGCGGTGGGAATGAGAGGGTAGAAGGCAGGTTACCGGTTGATCAAGTGGTGGTATAAAACACTTCCAAATCAAAAAACTGAGAGAGAGAAAACACCAAAGAAGAACAGAGGGTGAGGAGAGGAATAAGCGATAGAAAACCAAAGAGTATAGGGAGTTTTCTAGAGGAGACTTTCTCCAGTAGCATCTCTGTGTATCTTTGTACTCAAATCTTCAGATTCAATAATCAAGAATTGGTTGTTCTCCCGTGGACGTAAAGCCCTTGTGGCTGAACCATGTAACTTGTCCGTGTTGATCTGTTTTGGTTCGTTTATTTTCTTTTTGTGTTTCTGCATGCGTCGTGCTCTGCGTGTGATTCGTCTTCACGGGTAGCTTGCGACTTTCATTCTTGTGAAACCATATTCGATCTCAACACATACCATTTCGAGAATTGTGTGTAAATATTAATTATTCTTAATGTAGTTGATTGGCACGGCAAAAGAAATAAATTAGTGAGACATACTCTTCACTTTTTTTTTTTGGTTTTCCTAACCCCCCAAAACCTGCCGTCACAAAAACAAATAATTTACAGCTCAATGTTCCACCTACACGTCATATTAGCCAACCCTCGGGCTTCAAATCTAATTTTCTTCACAAAACCCTCAAGATACTAGAATATCAATGGACATGCGTTTGGGAGAATTCCTACAAACGGGGCACGAAGCTTTTAACTTCAGCCACTGGTCTACACAATCTGCATGAAAGCAATGCTGACACTCTGGTATACTTCTCAGGGTCTCCTTAGGCTTGTACTCGGATAAGCAAATCGAGCAAATGCTGTCGTCGGGCTTAGGCAGACGCCGGCTCTCCCCAAGGATTGTTTTCGGGTAAGATTCGATGGTTGAACTGTCGAGCCCATCCGTGGTGACTAGACTTTGTGGTGCCACAGCGGCAGAGCTGGCGGAGTCTACACTCCGTAGACGCCGCCTGCAGGCCAAGCGCTTCACTTTGCCGCAAAGGCAGCATACAAGTCCTACAAGGAAGAGTAGCGCGGGCACTCCGGCCCCAGCAATTATGGCGTAACGAGCACCTCTTGGAAGTCCTGAACGGAGAATTACATTCTGTAATCTTTGCTTATTTCCCTGTTTATAGAGCTATATTTGCGCTAAAACCAATATATCCATCCTCCGGATTTAAGTAAGGTCTAAATTAAGAAGTAATTTCCAACATGATCTGTTTCTTGATATACAAAATCATATTCAAAACACCAAATTTTACATCCGTACCCATGATCGAGTTTTTTTTTTCCCTTTTCCTGAGCCATTCATTCAATCTCGCTTTTGATAAAACATTTCCATTACTTAAGAAAAATTAGCTAGGTCAAGCTAGACAATATCAGGCCAATAATTATCTAAGGGGTTGACAATATGAAAGTAAAGCTCCGTGTATGATAGTATATTGAAATGATTGCATTTTCACGCGTGTTTTAGTCGCCATTTACTCGCCAATTTCTTTGAAAAGATCTATCAACCGTGTAGATTTGGCTCGGTACAGTAAATCGATTTTTCCAAATTAAACTGTATTCCGTATCGAAAAATTGAAAATAATACCGATATCATACTGATTTTTTGGTATACCGAAAAACACGATACTAAAAAAATGATATTGATACCGTATCGATTTACCGAAAATACCTTGATTTGAAAAATAAAATATTAATACATAAACAAATAAAGAAATAAATAAATAAATAAATATATAAATAAATAAATATATATATACATATATATATATATATATCGGTATTTTATTATATACGAAAAATATCAAATTTTATAAATTCAATACCAATACCGTTAATTTTCGGTACGACAGCATATCATATCGAAAATTTCGATATACCAAATTTTTCGATATTTTCAATAAAATTTGATTCGATAATCATGATATATTGATATTTTTGATATTTTTCCCATCCCTTACCGTTGAAGATAGAGAGGACAATCGGATTTTTGTAGGTAATACAAAAAATCATTATCAAGTTTAAATTAACAATTTGGTCATACCCATTCCACCATTGGATATATAAATCACAATTTTTCAAACTATTTCAGAAGAAAACAATTGCTTCCTGTTTTCTTCAAGTCTCCACTTGATACGGCGAAAAAAAGTAAATGATGACTCGATCATATCGTATGATTATTTAATATTTTTAAAAAGTATTAATCTCAAATATAATAATCTTTGAGATGCTGTTGTATTAATTTAGCATCTTAATCAACTGAATAAAATTTTTACTACAAGATATTTCGTAAAACCTTTACGAATAAAAAATTTCATTATCCCTTAATTTAGTTGGTTATGGTTAGAATCCTTTAATTGTTTATAAAATCTGTACGTTGATTTTTCGATTGTTGATGTATATACTGAAAGACCCATTAAATTATGTATGCGAATTCATACAGATAAAAATGGAATAAGATATTTTCTCCTTTTGACCCAATTATATAATCACGCTTTCTTTTGGTCAGTCTCAGATATATAGTTTAACTTTCCACATTTAATCAACTCTATCATTAATATATCATATTTAATGTATATATAGTTATTTTAACATTTTAGTTAGTTTTTTCTAATTAATATTATCTTATCGTCTATGAATGTAAAAACTACTGTATCGAGTGAGTAACTTTATCAAAGGCAGATACAAGTTCCAGTCGCTGTGGGGTTAGAATGAATATGAAGATAAGTTTTATTACGTCAGAGTTGACCAAGTCTTAAAATATCGAGTCAACGGACCAAAAGGCCGATCCAGAAAACACCATGATGTGAGGGGTTTTTTTTTAGCATAACTTTTGATTTTTTTTGCGCGTGAATACGTCCTGCCCTTAGGCCACCGTCACTCTTATATTATATTAATAGCTAAATTCTAACGTTATCATATCTTATGTTCATGTCAAAATATTAATTATATCACATCAATTTATATATATAATCTCAATCAATATTATTTATATCATATCAATCAATAAATATATATATAATCGCAATCAAATCTTTATATTTATATTATATCGAACAAATAAATAATATAAAATTACAATATTATTATTCGTCATTTTTTTATTATATTAATTTTAAAAATATTAAAAAAATATAATTTAACACTTTATTTCAAAATTAACTAGTCAAACCAAACATAGTCTTTCTCGATAATACTTTTATAATCACATCATTTATTATTCATACTATTTTATTATATCACAATTTATATTTTATCATATCACATTTATAAACAAAGTCTTGCAATAATTGCCGCCCTATTAAAGTAAAATATTTAAAAAATTAATATTTTTATTTAGTCTGCATATGTTGGATTGAATTTTAAATATTATCATTCGTAAATACACACACAATATTAGTATCAATGTATCTAAGTTAGATTATCCATCTGGGTTGATAATATTTTGAGAAAAAAGATAAAAGAAAAACTTACCCCGGCGAGAAGTGTGTGTGCATTCAGTATCTGTACTGGAGTTGCTTTTGAGACCACAGCGTCCACCTCTGGTCTCGCACCGGCCACACAGCGGGGCGGCCCAGCTGAGCAAGATATCTTCACTAAGATCAGACGTCGCAACCGGTTCAGGGAACGTCCACTGTACCGGCACATCCACCGAAGATATCAGGCTACACCTAGATGCCAAGAACGAGACGGCCCTCTCCGAAGACGACGCGAAGACCGTGTAGTTCTGGCCGCTCAAACATCCGATGGGATTGAGCTTGTATTTGGTGTAGTCGAACGTGCAATTAAAGAAGGCGAAACTCTGATAGAAATATCCTGAAAACGGCGACCCGGAAAGGTTCAAGGTGAGGAGGCGTCTGGGGAGGCAGCTGTCGGGATCGTTGAGCCATATGTGTTGCATTTGGTAGTCTATACCTTGGACAGTGAATTGGCCTGAGTTTGGGAGCCCGATGACTGTTTGTTGTGATGCCTTACAGGACAGATTGAAGCCCGGGTAGCCGCAGGACTTTGGTTGAAGGTTTTGGAGCTGGAACGGGAACCGGATTGTGGGCTCGCCCACACCGCAGGAAGAATCGAAACAGAGTTGGGAAAATGAGTAGTCCACGAATAGAACAAGATTGAAGAGAAAGAGGAGGTTGGTTTTGGTAGTGTCCATGGAAGCTTTCTATATATATATATATTTGTCATTTTCCTCTCATCCAATATTTAATATGAATAATATCTGACGAGTTTTCTATAATAAACTTATATTAAATCAATACGAGTAATGACTGATGTCCTGAAATATCTATAATCAAATGCAATTGGGTTACTGCATTTATTGTTCCAGTTATTGAATCACGCACACATGTACAAACATATGCATGGAACTATGTTCTTTCTCTAGAAGAAATGATTTGAAGTGATTAATAGCAGATTTTTTAATTTTGTGCACAAAATTTAATCGCTCCGAAAATATGTTACAAAAACTTATATGATGATATATAGTTAATTTTATTTCTATAACAAATATGAGTAGCCCACAATTAAAACAAAAAGTCATTTTCTATCACTTAATACTATTCTAAACCTAGTTATATGTAATTTCAAATATGATCTCATATATAAAAAAGTTTAAAAGTGTAACTTATTTATATATAATCAATTAAATGTTAGGTGTGTGTTTAGTAGCTATATAAATGGAGAATGCCCTAAACTGGTCTTGTATTAGAGGCACCAATAGATCATTTTATGATACTTTTACTTTTTGCTAGTGCAAGGATTATATTAATTAATTATTGCACATCAAACGCACTGTTTAGAGATTAATCAGCTTCTTTTCCCAAAAAAAAAAAAAACAAAAAAAGTAATCAAACTTTAAAAACCATACATTATGTATTTTTATATATAATAAAAATAGATAGATTGTATAAAACATGCAGAATTCAATTTATTACACAGTAATTTACAATTAGGTGATTTTTGTATATTATATAAATTTATGAACATAATTAGCATGCAACTGCATATGAATTAAATATTATATATTAAATTTCAATCAACGCAATAATCCAAGTAGTGCAAACTAGTATTTTCTTTTTTTAATAATGGCCGTCACTTTCCGCAAATTAAAGTCCAAGCAAATAGGCAGCTAGCGATCATATTCTATTTGGAATTTCTCTGCGCCTTCTTAGAATTTGTGTTCTCCTCAATTCTTTGTTAAGTAATATACATTTATATATTAATAAAATTTAAAATCATGAAATTAAGCCAGTGTTGTAAACCAGGTCAACTAAACAATTAAAAACATCATATTCATACGGGAGCTGTTAACTGTTCAACTAGAGCAATCATCATATATTATATTTAGCACAAATATATGGAATAATTTAATACATATCCAAGCCAATTTAAACACATCAAATTAAGGTGATAAATAATGGAAGCAGCTTGGTAGTTTCAATAGACCATCGGTAAATATTCAAAGAATTCAACTCACGCATTCCTAAATTATCATTTCATTAATTTTGATCCGACCAAATTTTTCCAACGGCTTAGATCCCGAGAGCTACTTTTACCTGCCATGTCGGAGAGCTCACATCGGGGATTATCCAAGCCTGAGGAGAGAGTTCACATCTACTGGTGGCCTGAAATCACAAGCAACAGTTAGAGGGTATCTGATATATTTTTGGCACGACCATTCCAATGCTTAAGTACGATCTTGACCCAAACAGGAGAATAGAAATAAGCAAATTGTGTTGAAAATATGGATTTATGAATGAATGAAATATGAGATATATCATCAGTTAGGGCCGTACGTGGGAAACTAGATTAAGTAGAAAGAAAACAAATGCCATCTAAAAGGAGTAGACTCATTGAATCGAGGGAAAACACTAATACCGAAAATCTGTCTCAAGAACCTAGAAACCATGGCTTATCGTTGTTCAAATTGTACAGTTGGTGACTCAGATATTAGAACAAGTGCTGACCCGTCGGTCAGGGCTTAATCCTCCTATGAATCCACAATTAGAGGAGATCACAAAACTTCGGGAAGAATTCTCTTGTCCAAGAGAAGAAAGGAGCTCAAGGCCCATGCCTCCTCCAGCTTAGACGATTCCTTTTTCAAGTGAAGTTTTGGTTGCAGAACTCCCCCCGTGTTCAAGTTTCCAAATGTGGGAGAATATAACAGGACAAGAGACCCCGAGGAGCACCGTTCGAGGTTTGAGAATGTTGTGCCCCCCATCAGTATGCTGACCCTATCAAGTGTAGATTCTTTTTAACCACTTTGGTTAGATCAGCACAATAGTAGTTTAACCTCCTCCATGTGGGGAGTGTCAGGAGCTTCCAAGACTTCATTTGGTCGTTCCTCCGTTAGTTCATCATCTGCAAGAATCAACAAATGACGACGTTGAATATCTTCGATATCAAACGTTGAGAGCATGAGAACCTTCGAGAATACATTAAGCGCTTCAACACGACTATACTCGAGATACCTTTGATCGTCCCAGACTTGCTAATTGAGGCATTCACTCAGGGCGTACGAGGGGGTGATTTCTTCAGATCCTTGATCTAAAAACCCCCAAGACGTTTGGGGAACTCTTGACTAAAGCAGATAGATATGCCAATATGGAGGAAGTACTGTCTGTGCGGAGGGCTCATCCCGAGGTCCCGAGCCCCGGGCACCCTGGCCTCACAACAGTCTGAGCAGCTCCATTGATGGTTGAAACAGAAGAGCGGGTCCTAGCCCAATGACCAGAGGGCAATTCTCCATCCGTCCGAATCCCTTGCTGAGTGCAGGAAAGTTCAGGAAGGAAACTGACGCCTGGGAACGTAGCTCACCTACGAACATGTTAGGCTAAGGTGATCTCTTATTTTTTATGTGGATATTATACTTTATCGAATCAAAAATTATTTTGTAGCACAAATCGGCTCGACCAAATGACGCTCTTGCTGCCTTCATCCAAATACCTCGGGTAGCAGCTCTACCTGCATATATTAGCACGACCTGCTCGCCAGTATGTAAGCGCGACCTGCTCGGTACCACAAAGCCCAATTCTTATTGGAAAAAACCTCGGATAGCAGCCCTACTTGAGTGCATCTATAAGCCCGACTTACTCGACAATATGTAAGCCCGATCTGCTCGGTACCATCAAAGCCCAATTCTCATTGGCAATACCCCGGGTAGCAGCCCTACCTGAGTGCATCTACAATCTCGATCTGCTCAGTAATATGTAAGTTCGACCTGCTCGACATCATCAAAGTCCAACTCTTGTTGGCATCAAGTCCGACCTGCTCGACAGTGTGTAAACCCGACCTGCTCGACACCATCAAATCCCAACTCTTGTTGACGCCAAGTCCGACCTACTCGGCACCATCAAAGCCCAACTCTTGTAGGCACCAAGTTCGACCTACTCGGTAATGTTTAAGCTCGACCAGCTCAGCATCCTCAAGTCCGATCCATTCGACACCAAGTCCGTCCTAGCTCAGAACTTAAAAGTTCATTTCCTATTGGTGAATACCTCGGGAATAACTTCAGCTGTAAATTCGCTCAAGCGCATCACACGCCGGGTGGCATGCCCGTAATCACCGCTTAGCCTATCTATAAATACCTAGGTATGCCTCACCTTACATTCATTTAAAAACTTACAACCTCTCTGCTTTATAATACACGCTTGTTTTCTATTCCCGAGCACCCGACCCGACTTAGGCATTGGAAGGGTTTCGTCGGAAATATTTCCGACGCCCTCTGACTAGTGCCTGTGATTGTAGGTCATCAAAAGAAACCTGCTCATCTTCCGAGGACAGATCTCTCGACGTCCCTCTTTGTTTGCAGCATGTCTTGTGATCTATTACGAAATTCCTACTCCTACAACTCAAGCAGCTCGGTGCTCGAGAAAAAACCCCTCGATCTCCCGTCCTAGTGCCAGCTCTCTGGTTGGGGAAAATTCGGTATCAACTTCCATGTTGACCATTTTTTAGTGATTGGTTTTCACAGTGGAGGTACCGAGCATATGGTACTGAATCATATGCTCCTTAGCTTGGGATAGCATGTGTAAGAGGTCATGAGTTGGATGAGCTCGAGCTTTTCCTACTCTATTTAGTTCCGGTACAAGAATCAGTGGTCTCAATTTTGTTATATTTATGAATTCCCAATTCCCATTCAGCACATAGCATTTGGCTCAGCAGGCGACCAAGATGGTTCTTATCTTGGAAGTGTAGGATATTATTTTATTCAACATTTAGAAAGTCCCAAAATTTCCTCCTAATACTGTATATATAAAGACATTGCTTCCTAATTGTTTTACTCGTTTTATTTGAGTATTTTCCTCTTCTCGTAATCTGCACTTGCGTAATCTGCTTTATTTTATTTAACGGGCTCTATTAGTTTCTGGATTTGGAGACACACAATTATACTTCTAGTTAGTTAATGGAAGAAATATAACTTAACATACCTAAATTTTTTTTTTTGAAGAGTTATCTAATTAATTTTTCAAGAAAAAAAAATCCACTTTAAACATAGAAGCCCTTTATTTTTTTCCCCTGCATTCTCCTTCAATATAACTGCTTTTATTAAGCCATGAGAAACATATTATAAATTATATCGTTTTAGTCGAACAAATCAAATGTAATATTTATTTGTTTGAAGTTTATCATATTTATTCAAACAATAACCCGTTAAACTTTCTTAAACAAAAATATTTATATCATTTTGGTTATCGTAATCATCGAAAGTCTTAATGTACCAACAAAGTTAAGTTGAATTATCCTTACTCATCTAAAGATCTTGCAGTTTTAGAATAAAACCTCAAAGCTCGTAACATCCTAAGTCAAAGGCACACAAAATAAGAGCTTAAAAAATATTTACAGCAAGTTCATCGGTGTTACAAAAATTATTCAAAAAAAAAACTTGGTCAACCAAACACCGTAGTATAAACATTTTATATACGGTAAATTTATTCTTCACAATACCAAAAAATGTCACTTGACCTCAGTGAAGTAGGTTGAAAAAGGATGTAGTGTCCTTTTGTATTCGTGCATTTTTTCAACCATATTTTTCCCTTTGTATGATTTATTTATAGGTTTTAACATTCAGGAAAATATACAACCTAACTTAATTTTGAGATCGTTAGATTGGCAATTTATTCGTCGGGGTTTGGACAGTTTGGTAGGCCTTATGATTGTATGTAACATTAGTTCATCAATATATAAATGTATAAAATAAATCACTCCGTACATTGACTTGTAAGTTTCCAGCTGACTTCTGAAAATATTAGTTCGTGCCAGTTTGTCTTGATACTCTCGTCGATCGATCTTCACTTTTCTGCATTTGTACACACATTAATATAGTTGGAAAGCAGAAAACCCTCATCTTCTTGAGGTGTCTTCAACATTTGAGGTAATTTAAAGTAGAATCTGAAGTTCTATTTCATGGATTTCGGTATATATGTTTCATGTTCTCTGTGGATATTTCTTAAAAGTCAATGCATGCACTTTGAATGAACGCATCCCACATCTATTAATTTCTTGTTTACTTGCTTTGATTTTGCTTTTAGATGGCGAATTAATACGAATGCCTCATAAAATCTCCACCTCCAGGAATTTAGCTATGACCATTTAATACAATTTGACAGATTCAGAAACGTTTAAGTAGTTTGTACGAAATTATGATATATAATTTGTTGAACTCCATTCGCGGGGGAAGTTGATTTTGGCTTCGAATATGGATTTCATTCAGCTAGCTAGTTTTTCTTGGAAATTAACATAGAGCTGCGTGTGTTGATAGATCATCTTGTTCACACATTTTAGGAGGAAGATATAATTCGGAGTTATGGCATCGGAGAGGGAAATTTTCGGTATCTCGGGTCCATATTATTTGACAGCCATTGATTGGTAAGATCATCGTGTTGACTTTCCCTTCGCCCACCCTTCAATGCCCAACAGAATGAGCTTGCATGCATATGGAAAAAAATGAACATTTACATGTATGAAACGATTTATGGTTTCATCTGATCTAACGAGTAATGAATTCATGAGAGCATAAATCTCTTCCGAGAATTTGTTTTATCCAAACACTGTACTTAACATTGATATTTAACACAAGCTTAGGCGACGACATTAACGTATCTTTGTACATCAACTCATTTCTGACATATTGTAACAATTTTTTGGTTATATATATATATATATATATATATAAACTGAAAACAGAGAACTCAAGAGAGAAAATTGGAAGCTTGTTCTGTCGCTGCTATACACCATGGCTTTGTGTATATGGATTCCTTTCTCTTCAACCGTTCCCTTCAACCGTTTCTTTTCTGTTGCAACGTCAAATTGAGTCTTGATTGCATACACCGTTTCTATTCATACACCACTGCACCAGCATTAGTAAACCAACTCCCACAAATCTCCACCTTGGTTTGCTTATGCTCCCTGAGCCTTTTCTCCTGTATCTGCTAACTCCCCTTCCAAGTGCCAACACCTAACCTTTATAGACAGTCTTCAAACTTTGAGGTTGGTATTGCTTTGGGTAACATATCAGCAGGGTTATCCTTGGTTGAGATTTTCTCCATCTTTACCACTCCCTGCTCCACCATATCCCTGATGAAGTGCATCCGAATGTCAATATGTTTGGTTCTTTCATGGTGCATGGGATTTTTGGTCAAGTTTAGGGCACTTTGACTGTCTGAGAACAACTTCACATCAGCTCGTTCCCCTGTTAGCTCCGTCAGAATGCCCTTTAGCCATATAGCTTCCTTTGTTGCCTCAGTTATGGCCACATACTCAGCCTCCGTGGTGGACAATGCAACTACAGACTGTAGATTTGCCTTTCAACTTAGGACATTTCCTTCAAAGGTGAAGATGTATCCTGTAATTGATCTTCTCTTATCTACATCTCCTGCAAAGTCTGCATCCACATAACCAATCAGCCCTTGTCCCAATCCCTGTTTTCTGCCATATACCAAACCCTTATCTGTTGCTCCTTGGATGTACTTCAAGATCCATTTTACAGCCTCCCAGTGTGCTTTTCCTGGAGTTGACATGAACCTGCTTACCAGACTAACTGCATATGCTAGATCAGGTTTGGTACAGACCATAGCATACATTAGGCTACCCGTGGCACTCGAATATGGAACATTTTCCATGTGCTTCTGTTTCTCCAATGAAAAGGGACACTGGTCCTTTGACAATCTAAAGTGAGCAGCCAGTGGCGTAGCTACCCCTTTCGATTGTTCCATCCCAAACCTTGTCAACACTCTTTTCAAGTAGTCTTCCTGAGTGACAAACAGCAAGTTCTTTTCCCTGTCTCTCCTAATGTGCATACCGAGAATCCTTTGAGCTGGACCAAGGTCTTTCATATCAAATTCACTGCTCAGTTGATCCTTCAATTTCACGATTTCAGACATGCTTTCACAAGCCATCAGCATGTCATCAACATACAGTAGCAGGTATATGTTGCAACCTCTTTCTGTCCGCTTAAAATACACACATGAATCGAATTCACTGCGCCTGAAAGAGTTGTCCATCATGAAGTTGTCGAAGCGTTTATACCACTGTCGAGGCGACTGTTTGAGACCATATAACGCCTTCGTCAACAGGCAGACCTTTGATTCTTCCCCTGGCGCCTCAAAGCCTTCTGGCTGTCTCATGAAAATGGTTTCATCGAGATTTCCATGTAAGAATGCAGTTCTTACATCCATCTATTCCAGTTCAAGATTTAGGCTTGCAGTAAGTGACAACAGTATTCTAATGGAGGTGTGCTTGATCACGGGGGAGTACACCTCATTGAAGTCTATCCCTTCTTTCTGTGTGAATCCTCTCGCAACCAGTCTGGCTTTAAACCTGACCTTCTCCATTCCCGAAATACCTTCCTTCATTTTATATATCCACTTACATCCAACCACCCTCCTGCCCTTAGGAAGCTCCACCAACTCCCAGGTACCATTCTTGTGCAGGGAGTTTATCTCCTCCTTCATAGCTTGCTTCCATTCAAGAGCCTGCTTGCAAGTCACTGCCTCAGAGTAAGTACACGGTTCATTTTCATCCAGTATATCTGATACACTCAAGGCATATGCTATTAAATCTGCGTAGCCAAATCTGCAAGGAGGTCTTATCTCTCTTCTTACTCTTTCCCTTGCCAGTGCATACTGTTGAAGTTCGATGGCTCCATGTGAGTGAGAATCCTCCTGATCCTGCCCAGTTGTGGACTGTATCAGAGTGGTATCTTGTGTTACAGCAGTATCTGTCATTATCTGATCACTGTCCTGACTCCCCTCATTGGATTGAATCTCATTCTTCATTAATGTATTCCTGGGGAGTCCCTCTTCATGGAATGTTACATCCCTGCTTATCACAGCTTTACCAACACCTCCCTCTGTGATCCACACTCTGTAACCTTTGGTTCCTTCTGGATAGCCTAGGAATATTGATTTCTTAGCCCTTGGCTTGAGTTTTCCTTCACTCACATGAATATAAGCTGGACAACCAAATACTCTTAGGGAGTCATACTCTGCTGGTTTCCTT